>OX422215.1:360893695-361493695 GCA_949130495.1 Sambucus nigra
GCAATCAAGCACCTCTAAGGGCTCGTTTGGTTCGAGGTTTGGCAAGGGAATGAGAATTCATAATTTCAGGAATTCTAAGTTCTTGGAATCTTCAATTCCTTTCCATTGTTTGGTTCAAGCAGGAATTCCTTTTTCCCGCCATCTAAAATCCCTTCTATGTAAACTGTTAAAAAAATATTAAATATATACTATTTTTTGAAAAAGTTTAAAAAAACGTGTTTTGTTACACTTTTATTTAAATATAAACAGTTTTTAGTAATTTTTTTTAATTCTTTACAAAAAAATAAAGTTGTAAAAAAACAGTTTTTAAATAAAAACAAAAAAAAAATTTTGAATAACTTTTTTTATTAATCTTTCCTGAAAAAAAAAGTTGTAAAAAATGTTTTTTTTTTTTCGTTTTTTTCCTTAAGCAAAAAAACAATTTTTTTTGTTGTAAAAATACAGTTTTTTGAATGTTTTTACATTTCTAATAAATAAAAAAAGTTTTTTTAATGTTTTTATTAGAAATATAAAAACATTCAAAAAACTATTTTTGTACAACAAAAAAAAAATGCAAAAATAAAACTGTTTATATATAAAAACTGTTTAACAAAACACATTTTTTAATGTTTTAAACAAATAGCACATATTTAAAACATTAAAAAATGTGTTTATTAAACATTAAAAAATGTGTCTATATAAATAAAAATGTGTTTATATATTAACATATTAAACAGTTTTATTTTGCATTTTTTTGTTGTTGTACAAAAACAGTTTTTTGAATGGCGAAAAACATTTAAAAAACTGTTTTTTATATATTAGAAATATATATAAACATTTTATTTAAAAAAAATCAGTTTAAAGAAACATTTAAAATATATTTTTATAGTTTTAATCTATAAAACGCTTTTAATATATTAAAAAAAATGTTTATATATGAAAAACAGTTTTAAAAAACACGTTTTTTAACTTTTTAAAAAAATAGTACATATTTAAAACATTTTTAATAGTTTATATAGAAAATTATTTTTTAACTTTTTTATTTAAAAAAAAAGAGTTTTAAAAACATTTAAACATTTTTGTAATATTTTTATACATAAAAACTGTTATTAAAGAAAAAATGTTATAGTATAAAAATGTCATTCTTTTTTTATATATAAATGGTGTAAACTATTTTATTTCCTATTAAATGAAGTGAGAGAATGTCACTTGAATATGAGATAATGAATCATTAAATGAAGTGAGATAACACTTCTTAAAAAACCATGTGATTGGACGACATCAAAACTTGACGTCGTTGAACACATCAAAAAAAAATTCGAGAAAGAGAGAGTGTGTATGTGTATGTGTATGTGTATGTGTGTGAGAGAGAGTGTTTATGTGTGTGAGAGAGATAGAGAGAGCATGTGTGTGAGTGAGAGAGAAAGAGAGTGTGTATATGTATGTGTGTGCGAGAGAGAGTGAGTATGTGTGTGAGTGTGTGTGTGTGTGTGTGTGTGTGTGTGAGAGAGAGAGAGAGAGAGAGAATGTGTGTGCGTGTATGAGAGAGAGAAAGTGTACTTATGAGTTTATGTGAAATGGTATTTTTGTCACACCACAAAAGTAAGGTAATATGTCTGGGAATATAAGATTACCCCCATTTTAAGGGGAAAGGAAAGTCCAATTTCGTGGGAATTCTAAATTTCAGGAATTCTAAGTTCCCCCTTAAATCTCCAACCAAACATTGTAATTCTAAATGAGGGGAATTCTAAATTCCAGGAATCCTAAATTCTCTTTCCAAACCTCGAACCAAACGAGCCCTAAGAGTCATTTTCTTTAAAAATTTGCGGACACGGAATTTTTCCAACGAACCCGTGTTCCCTTCTTTCTAACATGCCCATGCCCTTTGGAATCTTAACTATGGTTCAATTCGGAGGTTGCTAAAGATTGGTTACCCTTATGGAGCATAATAAATTTTCATATTGTGTAGGAGTAAACCTAATACATTGTCAATTCAAGTGATATACAGCCCCATTCATTGACCCCATAATTATAGTTCTAAACATCTTCTATTCCTGCGAATATGAAGACGTAATTTTCCAATCAATTTCCCATCTTATTGGACCTTCTATGGCTCTCTCTACAGACGCCGTGGTCTCATGGTTGAATTAAGATAAAATTAGTCTTATGCTCATTACATGATATAATAGAATCATTTTACTTATGCTTATACTATAATACAACATTTGATGGCAATTAACAGTCCAAGTCAGATAAAGAGGTTAGAGAAACTTGTGACAAGGTTAGTGAAGCTGCGGTGGCAGTTAAAGAAGGGGCTAACAAAGTGAGTCTGAACAAATTTATTTACTTTCATGAGTTTCTACTAAATTCAATAAAACCTGCTTTTATTTACTTTGGAGCTAAAAAATAAATCTAAATTGCAGGTGACTAATATGACCAAAGAAGTGACCGGAAAAGTATCCGAAGCTGCAGACAAGCTTATGGGCAAGGCAAAAGAGACAGTATTTGAAGCTGCAACTGAAAAAATCAAGGAGACAGTTGTTGGCAAATAACTCAAACAATTAACGTTTTCTCTTTTTTCATAAAATCTATGCACTATATATTCACATAGATTTAGATATTACTATGATCTGTGTCCATTATTCTTGCGCCAGTAAGAAAGGTGCACCTTGGATTGATCAAGTAAATAGCAACGTTTTCTTTTTTTAGTGAGTTTTTCTTTAATTTATTCTATGATTTGAGATGGGGAACTAAAATTGTTATTGTATGGATCCTGGTGCGCAATGAAGAAATATGTAAATCACATAGTTCCCTCCCTTACCGAGGTTTTTTTAATGACATTTATAAAAAAAAATGAGCAGTTCTACACTGACTGAAGAATCAACCGAATTTTTGGGGACAAAATGATGTGGCAGTCTCATATTGGTTGGTTTTGGGGTCCCACTGGCGTGGACCCACAAAACTAACCAATAATAGCTTGACACCTCAGTGTGTCTAAAATTTTTATGTCAAAAATTCAGTCCAAATAGCATTTTTGAAAAAAAATATTGCATATACAAAAAGAGCATTATAATTTTTTGATAATGATCATAATGGATGCAAAAAGCAATTATATATGTATCTAAATAGTTCTAGAGGGCAAAAAAGATTGACACTTTTACCATATCCGCTGAGATGTCTACAAAAATAGGATTATAGAGTTGACCAGTGGATATGATTGATGTCTAGTGACTTGACATTAATTAAGGAATAATGTCTTCTATTAATAAGTATATATGAGGTATTTGATATAGTAGATCATGGCCAGTGGCATGTGGGTGGGAGAATAATACTATCTTCAACATTTTGATCAATGAGCACTTATGTTTGGTAGACAATCCCTAAGTTTTTTTTTTTTTTCGGTTTATACCACAGGGTGTCCGGGCAGCTTACGCGCACCTCGACTAATTCCCGCTCGCGATGCGTGGCTGCCGCTGGCCAAGCGTTATTTTGACACTGTCAGGGATCGAACTGGGGATCAAACCCAATCCCCCCAAACAGTGTCCCAGTGACAGCCGTATATCACTGGGCCAAGAGGCTTGGTTACCCTTAAGTTCAATAACATTGTGGAAGACCTCATTTCATTTCACACGTGAATTTTGAAAAGAATGGTGAAAAATGGAGGTGGCAGGCACGTCTTCCCAAGGTGAAGGCTTCAAAGACGGGTGGTAATGGTGAAGAATAAGAATGTCAAAGCCACTTGGTGTTTGTTCGCCCGATAATTAATGAAACATTTAAAATTTTCTTCGTAATTAAAAGATAGACAATGCAATCACAAAGATACTGAGAGGATTAGATGAGTAAGAGAACTTTGAAAACCAATTGTTTTTTATGTGGTTCGGTTTTGTCTACATGCACGCCGAGATGGTACTCGAAAATTTTACTATCTTCTGCTCACTAAGATGGAGCAATCACCTCACAACGAAATAGCATGCCTTGCAATTGCAAATAATAAGACGTCCTTCTCCTTCTTGAATTTCCTAGACTTCGTGTGCAAAGACACTACCGGCATTAAAAATTACCATGAAGTTCAACTGTAAATAGAAACTATAGATGTAATACAAGAGCATGAATAAACTTTACTAGACTAAAATAGATCTCTCAATCAATCTAAAGGGTGTGGTACGTCTTAGATTAAACAACAATTTGGCTCAAGCAAAATAGTGCAACTTTCTGTTGAGATCTCAAATGATCTTTTTACACAAGTGTTGTAATGGATACTTGATGGATAGAGGTTGTTTGGAATTGTCTTGAGTAGAAATATTATTCAAAAATATATTTAGTGTGAAAAAATAAAATTGTTATTATAAGTAGTTATGAAAATTCTATGAGGCAGTTGAAAAAGTTAGTTATTGAAATTTAAAAAAACAAACAAACTAGTCTTTATATACCCAATCCCCTGTACAAGTCAACTTAAAAAATGTTGAGTTGACTTCAAAATATGACAAGTCCACTTATAATACCAGTTTTTGTTCCAAACCTTCTTAGTTCATTTTGGCCCGTTTGAGTCAACTTAAAAATTTTGAGTCGACTCAAACAGTGTATTTTGTTGATTTTGTTTTGGATTAATTACAATTAGGCCCCCTAAACTATACTCTCTCAACACTTTGCCACTACTTCTTTCGATTTTTTCAATTCACCCCTTAATTTTGAAAATCCCTACAATTAACCTCCTGCCGTCCAACTCCGTTAACTTTTGGCAAAAACCGTTAGCCATGTGCATAGACCTGTCAATGGGTCGTGTCGAGTCGTGTTCGTGTCGTTTTTTATCGTGTTCGGGTCTTATTGGGTTCGTGTCTAAACGGGTGACTTTTTTATCGTGTGAAAAAATCATACCCAAACCCGACCCGTTATGTTATCGTGTCGTGTCGTGTTCACTCGTTAATACCCATTAAGATAATGAATTATTTTGAATTGAATAGAAGTTGATATATATCTCATTTTTGAACCCAAATAGACCCATTAATTCATTGACATTACTAAATCTATCATTTAGTAACATTCATTATGATTAAATTAACATTATATCACATATATTATTTATAAGTTCCAAAATTATATCTTATTTACTCAAATTAATGGGTCATAACGGGGTTTATCGGGTATTAATGGGTTAAGAGGGTCAACCCTAACCCGACCCGTTAACTATCGTGTCTTATCGGGTTGGCACTGATATGGCCCGAACCCATTAAAGGTCCACCCATTAACTTATAACTTCGTGTCGGTTCGTGTCGTGTTATCGTGTCGTGTCTCATTTTGCCAGGTCTACATGTGCATGGCATATGACTTTAAGTAAGGAGATTTTTGTCCAAACTTAATTGTAACAGCATAAACATTTAAAAATTAAGAAAATACCAAAAATATTTTTAAAATACAAAAAAAAACCTTGGAAAAAATTCTAAACATAAGAATATATATTTAAAAATTCCGAAAAATACCAAAAAATAGTTAAAATCTACAAAAAAATTAAAAACTAATTAATGACAAAATTATTTCCCACAAAAAGAAATTATTCCAACCCAAAAAAAAATATTTTCAGAGATATAAATTATTTAAGCAATAATAAATCATTTCCAGTAAAGAAAAATTATTTTCAGCAAATAAAAATTATTTCCCGCAATATAAAATTATTTCCAGCATATAAAAAATTATTTTCAGCAAATAAAAAATAATTTCCAGCAATAATAAATTATTTCCATGAAATAAAAATTATTTTCCGCAATAAAAAATTTATTTCAAGCAATATAAAAGTATTTCTAGCATTTAAAAATGATTTCAGTAAATAAAAATGATTTTCACCAATAATAAATCATTTTCAGCAAATAAAACTTTATTTTCAGCAATAAAAAATGATTTTGAGCAATATAAAATTTTTTCCCACCAAATTTCTAATAAAAAAATAAAAAAACATAAAAAAAAATACACCAAATATTAAAAAACAAAAAAAAACAGAAAATAAATAAAACAAGAAAAATATTTTGAGAAAAAACATAAAATATTAAAAAAAGAAAAATATTTGTCAAAAATCAGAATAAAAACAGGTTTTCAAAAAAAATAAAAAACCAAATACAAAATAATAACTCAAAATCATTTGAAATTATAAAAAATTACAAAAACATTAATTAAAATTCTGCAATAGAATTTCCACCATGAAAAAATAAAATTTCTACAAAAAAAACAAATAGATTTCCAGATCTTGGGTTAAAAAAAACCAATTAGATTTTCAGTTAAAAAATTGTTAAAAAACCCTAGATGAAGACCCAAATCAAGATGAAACACAATCAAATTCAATACCTCGTCAACAAAAAAACTCACCAATAAAAAAACTAATACATTCTCCTTCAAATCCATCAACAAAAAAATTAATAAACACCAAAATCTATAAACATCAAAACCCGTCAACATAGGTTAAGGTGTGTGTGTTCATGTGAGATGGAAGAGAGGCGAGCAACGGCTCAGGTCGGCGGGCAGAAGGTGGGGTCGGGGAGGGGTTGAAGGGGGGGAGGTAAGGCAGGGTGGGATGGGGAGGGCGGGAGTGGGATGTAACGCCCCATCCCGAATTTATGGGTAACCCGTAGTCAACCCGATCCGAATCAAGTTGTTAAGTGTGAAGTGCAATGAAACAACCTAAATAATATTGTTAGTCCAGTTTTATTTTAATTAACAACTCACTTGTTAGCATGGAATTCCAATTTTTAAGATAAACTACGTGAGGGACCCATGTGGAGCACCCCGAAGTTCAAGTAAACTGAGCTATTAACGTAAACATAAATAAAGTATACTTACCTGTAAAACGCCCTCAAAATACAGAACAACTCCCAACCTGTCGTAACAAAATGGGGACTTGAGCTTATGCCCATTAGGATTTATCCAACAACACGTATACCTTTGAAAACACAAGTTCCAATGCATTAATTTATTTATTCCCAAAAACCTTATTTGCCCAGATTAATTGACTTTAATCTTATTAAAGGCTTTTATTATTCATATTTGCCATTTTCCACTCTGTTCAACATCCGGTTCAACACTTGAAACCTTTACACTTAATCTAGCAAAACCATTTCTTTACCAGAATTTATCATTTTATTCATTTAAATATCATTTAGTACTTTCATTAAATATATCCATTTCAACGCACGCATTCACCGTGTTGAAAAATACTAATTTAATCTTTGAAAATCCTTTTACAACACACTATTGTGTTAAATATGGGTTTCATCATTTAGGTCGCTTAACCACCCATTTATCCACCTCATTTACCCTTTTTAACTTATCTCATGGACATTGGTAGGTTTTCGCATTAACTTGTCCATTTAGCCCTTACCGGCACATTTATTTTGTTCATTCAAGTTAGGATGTATTTACACATTTATCACACAACTCATTTCTTGATTTGTGTTCCTAATTTATTTAACTTTTTCTCGAAATCTTCCTATACCGCATACTTACATAGGCTCTATACCAACGACTATGCACACTATATGCTCTGGCAGTGGTTTACGGCTTTTCACACAAGGTCTTCGGACCCTTCTTGCTTTATCACGGTATCATCTGAGTGTCTTTCAATGTGTTTTAACATTTTACAAACGTCCACATTATTTCTTTTTCATTCTTACCCGACCGAACCAAAAATCCTGGACTTTACTGCTCCAATTTGTGTCACCCTTGAAATATCATTTTGCGTCCTTTTTACTTTAACCTTGATTTTTATTTCAAAAATCATTTTCATTTAGGACCGCTTTGTGTAACACCATTTTCAATATTTTTATTTTCTAAAAATGTTCCACTTTAAGTAAAATTACCATTTTATTCATCTGTTTTCAAAATCACCTTTACCCCATTTCACAAGTGTTAATTTAACCTAAAAATAATATTAAGTTATGCACACCAACTTCTTAAGTGTTTTAACCCTTAACACCTTTCACATTTAGAGTAGTTCTTTACTTGATTGGAAACACCTTTTAATTCCATAAGTGTTAATATTTCATAGCATTAATAACACTCACTAACCATCCTATGTTTACCCATTAACACTTAATTAATACTTTTTACCAACATTCATATTTCTTTACTTCTTTATTCAAGAAATACATCTATACTTAAGACTACTTTCCAAATAAATTTCCATTTTTGTAAGAGACTTAAAAATATTTATTTCATAAATATTTTGGCGACATTAACAATATTCCACATTTTTATTCCATAAAAATGTTCATTATTCCTTTTTACTAGGGATTCACACAAGTAATACTTTCTTGAATTTTTATTTCTATAAAAAAAATGTCCATTACTCCTTTTTGCACAAAATACCATTTTTTAGCATTTTTATTCCATAAAATGCTTATTATTTCATTTTACTAGAAATACACACAAATGCTATTTTCTAATATTTTTAATCCATAAAAATGTCTATTTTCAGATTTTCTAGAATATACATAAGACTAATATTTTCTAACATTTTAATTCCATAAAAATGTCTATTTTCAGATTTACTAGAAAATACATAAAACTAATATTTTCTAACATTTTTCTTCCATAAAAATGTCTTTTTTCAGATTTACTAGAAAATACATAAAACTAATATTTTCTAACATTTTTATTCCATAAAAATGTCTATTCTCAATTTAATAAAAACACACAATATTTCTCATAACTCTACTCTTAATCATACACAATAATAAGGCTATAATATTTACCAAATAGAGTCACAAATACACTAAGAGTAGTTATCCGCCTCAAATGACTCCAAACAGTGATGGTGGTGGTGAAGATGGTTGACTCCCCCACCTCCAAAGGTTACCCTAAAGGGAATCACAAAAGCTCCACCAAAAACCTCCATGAAGCTACATAAGAACCCTCTATAAACCCCCTACAAACATACCCATCTTCTTTTCAGAATGCTCCCTCTTAAATACACACAAAAACCTCCAACTATATAATATTTCGTAGCCATATATATGTTGACAGTGGAGATTTCTAAGCCTAAAAGGGTTGGATGCAGTAGCCAAATAGAGAGAGAGTTGTGTGTTGAAGAATGAAACTAAAACCCCTCTCTTATACCCCTTCAGACCCTCAAATCCGATCCTTTCCTCGACCAAACATGGTCTGTTGGATTTGATTAATGGTTGTGGCATCGACAACACATTCTGTAGGTCTGACTTGCGTCAGACGTCGCTCGAACGACTTCCATGTCGTTCGAACGACCTTAACTTCTCAATTTCTCACATTTGCCCCAATATAACTCCCAAAATCTTAAGAAGACACAATTTTCTTACAACCAAAATTTCTATAATCCAGGTAAAGTCCATAATCCTCTTCAACTACAATTTATACCTCAATATATATAATTCATGTATATTTTTTATTTAATTTACCAGGGTGGGATATTACAAACTTCACTCCTTAGGGAATTTTGTCCCTGAAATTCTTGTTCCAACTTATGGAGTCCACCAATTCATAAGGCCCATCAACTTCCATCCTAAGTCCTATAAATCCTCCAATACAACATTATCGATGTCCTCAATAGTAATATCACCAAACATCTAGCATGTCCCATGCTCTAACGATCACCATTTTGTTAACTATGATGCTACAAACTAGACCCCAATTTTCCTTTCGCCTTATGCTCAAGTCCTAACCCATTCCTAGCACTAACTATGCTAGTAACTAAGGCCTACCGGAGCCTCCACTAGAAAACCATTCCTAGCGACCAATGCTCAACCAAAATATTTCATAACATAACCAACCGTCATATCTACCATGTCATTCTCTCACTCGAGGGAGGAATGGTCTCACTAAATCACTATTGCACGCTCGGTTTACAGCTTCCGTTGTTCACTCTAATGATCCTAACATTACCCTAGGTATCTCATCCCTGAGTGCACACTCGTGTCTATTTCAATCCACGCATCGTGGAAAGGCAATAACATGTGTTAAGTTTTTTCTTTGTTTTATAGCACTGTATTGTATCCTCAAACCATTATTTCGCTCTTTATAATTCGAGTCATTGGCTGTTGAGTCGGCCAATCTAGCGTCCACTAGACTAATGGAGATTGATAATATGATCACACAGAGTGATCGGAGGCCTAGCCATCCATACGCAAAACTTTATGTAATAGCAAGATTACCTCAGATGAGTGCACCCATTTACTGAGCTGCATTGTCCAAACTCGACCCACCGTGCTCTCCCGGGATTACCGCGACGTAGCATGTCATAGCACCAATTTGAGTCACCATATAGGTGAGAAAATCTATTCCTAATTATCAAAACCAAAAAGAAGACACTTGAGTCAGAGGAACGAGCAATCGTCCCAATGAGTTTCACCCCTAAGCACCAAATTTTGACTCATGGAAGCGAACATATATTGTATGTTGGAAGCTATACTACTCGTTCCAATTAATCTCACTGAGTACTACATCCGGCTATATGCCCTGGCCTGAGTCCCTGGCCATGGACAATCGAATCCCAACCATTCACTCTCATAGTCACGAATGCAATCACAATTCATAAATCATTAGTCCTTGAGGAAGTCAATGTCTGGCTTCCCTCCTTAGGAGCAAGGCCCTAACTTTCTCGCCCTTGGTGTAAATGAATTATTCTAACTGGCGTACACTTCACGCTTCGTCTTTACCAACCTTATCCAAAACTAGTAACAACATCACTAACCTATTATACCTAAGTTATCATATCGTGATCAAATCCCAAATTCTGTAGACGTTACTTGGCTTAAGCGACACACTCACCTAACTGTGTCCCTTTGACCACGAGATTTTTCCACCAATTTACTTTTGGTTTTCACCCATACGGTCTCTACAGGATGACCATTCCCGTCATCATTGGCACCCTAAGGTAACTAATATCGTACCGAGCTACATCTCCTACTCGTGCCAACTAGGCAAGACTGTGACACCTCGCCTATTTAAATACTGGGTGATCAGTACTTTATTAATTAAATCCCAAATATCCAGTTGGTTCAGATAATGCATCACTATCGAAAATCATCAGTTTTAATTATTTAAAACTAACCACCTAATATTTAAAAAGGTTAATGTTGAAATTTTATCAAATCTTATCTTGTTATTAACCATCATCAAGTAAGGAAATAATTAACTAATACTATTCATCCAAAAAACATAAGGAAAGAGCTAGCTGAAATAAAATAAAGAACTGGAGTAAACACTTTCAGTTAAAATCCCATACAATAATCCAAGTCATGAAATAAAAGTCTACTAACGGAATAAAACATCTAAATCTCTAAATATACAATAGGAAGGACGACATGTCAAACTGAAGTAAATAAATGATAGATAAATAAAAATAGACTATGAAGCGTCTACTAGCAATGTCCTGTATCTTCCACAGCAGCTATACAGCTTGGCAACCGAATGGAATCTCCTAAGCTTGGTGTCCCTGTGGCTAAGCACCTAAAATAAAGGAACAAAAAAAGATTTTTGCAAAAAAACGGGTCAGAGCCAGAATAGAAAACAGTTTAAATATAGCAACTGCTTAAATTGGTTAATTAGCACAAATATTATTCATCTTAACTTAGCGTACTCACTTGAGATACTCACCTCTCATCTAATGTACACGCCTAACGAGCTTAGCTACCCATACTAGTCATGATACTCTGTCTGACTATACGTAGTATAACCACTATGCCGGATACAATATATAAAGAACCGGAAGATAATATATTTATATCATTTAGGAAAAGGTTTAAAGATGCTTTAACTCATTCTCATAACATTTTTAATTCTCAACTAGTGACCTAATAAGTAATTATAATAAAGCGGCCAATATGAAACACAGAATAGGAACTCCGTATACATATATAAAATCCCAATATGTATACATATAAATATATATCAATACTGCACACATAGTTAAGAAACCCCTAGTGCTAGGCATACTTGGCTATTTAGTCCCATTATGACGCTCACACATGAAGGAAAACAGGTTCAATCTCTCAAGAACCAATAAAACATATACACATATTGGAGGCGAACATAGTTCCAAGCCGATGAGCTACGCACATACCTACGCACCCATACGATCGTCACAACTATCGTTCTCATAGATAACTCGTACCTAGGTTCCATTCTCTAGTGGCACGACTCAAAATCCCCCCGAAGGTACACAAGATATGGTCGTCCACAACGCGCTAACCTCCATTTGATAGTCAGTAGATAGGTATGTCATACACATAATATTCTAAGTAATAAGCATGCACACAACTTATATAACTTAATAGGGGTCACGCAACCCAATTCCCGTAGTACGTAGGTAATATTATCGTTTCTACTCTCCACAATATCCATTTATATATACCCTCTCTAGGACCCATATTCTCTCCTAAGTTTCCATAAAATTTCAATACCTCGAGAATCATTACACCCTTAATTCCTAAAACTTTGGAATTTAAGTCACATGTTACTCACGTAGGTTAATACACTCGCTTGGATAATCCTAGGATGGGTTTTAACTAAATTGGACCCCCAAAAATCAAGTTCTGGAATTTCATTCGAAGTTCCAGGATTCTAGTTGGAACGAACTTCATCATCTCATTAGAAGGGTCGTTGGATTTATCGTTAGAAGGCTTGTTCGAACGAGATCGTTCGAATGACCTGGGACTGTCTTCGAACAAAAAATTCAAACAGACCAGTTCTTCCCCATATTCGATTTTTCCTACATTCCAACTTTCAATGTCAACCCTAATCTTGACTAACGTCAACTTAAATGATTCTAAACTATTCCTAATCATAATAGGGCACTTTCTAACACAAATATGAGTTCAAATCCTTATATAATCAAAGGGAATCCAGCAATTTCTTTAATTTCTAACAGATCTCTTAAATATGAACCCGAAAATTTTAAACCTTTAAAACCCCCAATTAATTCCGTGATTTCAACATATAATTACCAAATTTAACAGTTCTAAGACGGTAAGATCCTCTATATTCAAACCCATCTCCAATTCATAAGGTTTCTTTATAAATCAGTCTAATTAAACCTAAGTTTTCATTGTAACAAGTTTATGTCATCTAATCTAAATCAACAGGAACAATATTTGCTAAAAGAGGAGCAAGATAAACACTTGCCTTGGGGTGGATTTCTGATCCTCTTATTGAATTTGGTATGTGGTTGATCCTCTCGTCGTGATCTACACTTTGGTGTAACTTTTGTGTGAAATCTCTTGAGTTCTTGGCTTAGTTCTCCTATGGGGTCTTCTTCCTCCTTGGTTCTCTCTCTCTTTTTCTTTCACATAGGTTGCAACTGACTACAACCTCTAGCCCACGTTGCTTTTAATTAAAACCTAATTTTCATCCATTTAATTACTAAAAAATCCCACGAGACTAAAATACCCCCCCGGGGTGTCAATTTGGGCTAAAATTCCCCGGACTCCAAATATAACACTCGAGTAGTGTTTTTCGACCCTTCCGGATACACTGGCACACTCAAAATAATCATTCGCATTATATAAAAATAATTTACCTTTTTAACCCCCAAATATATAATAGTGACGCGACTCATACGCGCGTCCCAAATAATTATATCTTAACTGCCGTGTATCTCGTCCCCGACCATATTCTTATTTTTGAAATCATCTATTACGTTACTCACTACGTAACATTACACGTAATTATTTTCGATAACTACTAACTCTCGTCACGCTAGTAATCATTACCATCAAAATCGGATTAATTATAAATTAAATTTTCTTCCTTTAAATTAATTAATCCCAATTTCTATAATTTCATGATAAAATAAATATACATAAAAATACGGGGTATTACAAAGACGCGTCAATACCCAATCCTTGCATCACCAAGGCTACCCTAGCATATACTGTCGACACCCTGACATAACAATCATGTTTCAATTCTACCCCACCTTAGTCTCCATTCGCAAGTCTCCACATGGCATCATCATTTTAAGCCTCGAATACATTTCCTACTATTGCCTGAACCAAGTATCACCACACCCTCACTAGCCATCCATGACATTCGAGCATCACTCATAAGGGATACACCTACCTTTTTAACTTAGGGATTACACCACCATCTGTGCCGATTAGAGAACCATACCCGACACATACACTATACGACTGTTAATCTTGGATCATCACTTTATCTCAATTCTATCATTAATATAATGCTTTTGCCTCTCCTTACCGGACTTGATTGGTCTCTTAAGAATGCCAAACATACCTCATGTGAAAGTTGCAAATTTCCAGATTTCACCATCTACATTCTTCTCATCTTAGGCACGCCCTTCAAACCTTTCGATACCCACATAGATATTACTTGGTGCTCACCATGACACTACTCCACTAGCTTCTAACCATAGTGCACCTAAATCCTCTAACAACTCAAGACATCAAAAAATTCGATATTTATCCTCGATGATTCCACACATAAATTTTTCTTATTGGCACCTCCACGCTTATTATTGGCTATCCACACACTAGGATCTCCTTGTACCTAGCCATTACCTCAGTGGCTAAAACTAGTTTAAACACATAAATATGAATCTTACCTTCTTTCGAATGGTTGTTTATGATACACAAATATTGCGTATTTCATCTTTCGAACCTACGCATTTTAGCCCCCTCAGGTGCCTTAATCTCTATATTTAAGCCCGTTAACCACACAACCTTAGTTTATATTGTTAACATGCTATATGAGGTATAATTGGGCTTTTGTAGGTATTTAGGTACCAAGTATGGATTTCAGACGCATTCCGCTCAAGTTCCATACGCAATCGCACGTTCAAGGGCAATTCGATCAATTCACAGTTTGGGAACCTAGCCCAACATCTACACGGAAGTTGTATCCCTCCTCAAAATCTTCGCATGGACGTAAATAGTGCGCAATTCCAAGTCCGTATGAAGAAGTTACGGCGATTTCAGCGGAGGGAAAAATAATGAAACCAAAAGAGGAGGAGAAGAGAAGAAAAAAGAATACAGTAGGCTGCCTTGATTCTGCCCTGCTTGATCGATCAATCGATCCTTCTCGGCATGTGATATTTTTTTCATGATTGATCGATCGACCAAAGGGGTCGATCGATCGATCCCCTGTTTCCAGGAGATATTTTTCCTTTCTTTTGTTTCTTCTTTTCTTTTATTCCCACTTACTATAAATAGGTTTTTTGTTGTAACAATCAGATATGAATGATAATAACTAGTTTAGGATAGATTTTAGGTTAGGGTTTGGGAGTTGAGAGCTCTTTTCTTCTTCCTCATATGGTGTGACAACATTTGGGTTTGTAAGATTGTACTTTCATCTCCTTCTCCATTAATATAGCTTGTTTCCCATTATCTCTTGCTTTGATAATTATATTTACATGCTTTCTTTAATCGCTTTCTAGTGTATATTTACCACGTTTATTTACCGCTTTCCATTTATCGCGTTTTTAACATGCTTTCTAGGTAATTTAAATTTGGTTGTGTTTGAATTGAACTCACTCGAGTTGACGCGTTGCTTGGCTTTGATGATGGTGTCTATAGGTCTATTTCGGGTGCGTTGTCCTAGTTATTGTGCCTAGGATATTTGACGGGACATATCATGTATGTCCCATGCTTACGACCTTTCGTGTGCAATTTTCGAGGCGTGACAACCCTTGATTCAATTAACTGTCGAAACGATACGCATTCGTAATAACTCGTCGACCCATGTATCCATTTTATACAAATTAACTTGGGTTAGGAATATTCAATGCAACCTATACTTTTACTCACTTTGTTAGTCTAGTTTCATTTCCCTCGACTAGATTAATATTTCCCTTTTATGCATCTTTTCCTTTTTAGTTTGTAATCATCTTTTTACACTTTTATTTTGGAATATTAAATCTTATAAATTCTAATAACTCGTCTCTGTGGATTTTTGATACCCGACTTACCGCCATACTTGCCTCGCAAGTGTAGTCATAATTTAGGTTTTTGTATTATCGCGGTGAAACAAAAACAACGACTGCGCACCTTACACGCGCGCACTTTTCACGCATAATCAAAATGGCGCCGTTGCCGGGGATGAGTTTGTTTTAGACTTTATTTGATTTAGTATTTCATAGTATTTTCTTTCTATTTGTATTATTTGCTAACCTTTTTGCAGGACTTTCACATTTGAGCACTTAGAAACGCTCGAATTTTTCCCGCGCGCACTTACTTTTTGGAATCCGCCACTTCGAGCCATTTTTGGGGTAAGCATGCCTTATTCCAATTCTTTCTGTAATCCTTGTTATAATTCTCACAATTATCGCAAACCTATGACTTTCGGTGAATACTTAGAATCCCAAAGTATAACAAATTCAAATATGACTTTGGGCGAGTATAACGAAAGTCAAAATTTGGGTTATTGGAATTTTGATGATGATGACAATGATTTTGGGCCTTTACCTCCTTATAATAGGAATTTTGAAACGAATTCGAATAGTTTTCAAAATTCCTATAATAATGAGTTTTCATTTAAGTCCGATGGTAACTTTCAAAGTTCCCATTTTCATGCATTCGCACCTCGACCCATGACATTCGGTGAGGGTTTGCGTATGTATGAAAATGAGAAAATTGAAAATCGTTATCGGGAAGAAAATTGTTCGTGGGAACATGACTTGGATTTACTTTTTGAGTTCGATGATGATTTTGCTTCCGAGACTTTCAAAGTCGAGGAATGTTTTGAACCAAGTGAGGTACTTGTGCCTACTTTGAAACAAACCATTCTAGACTTTTTCCATTGCGTAATAGATATTGAAAGTGAGGATGAAAATGACGTAATATCTATTTGCAATAAAATGATTTCTTCTTTGGCCCCCAAAGAAGAATGTGACACCCCGACGAATTAAATACCGGGTAGCTACTCCTTTATTAAATTAATACAAAATGCCAAGTTAGCTCAGTTCATAGCATCACTGTCGCAAACGTTTTAACAATTACTAGTCACCTATTATTTAAAAAGTGGGTTGTCAATTTTAAATAAATCCGATTAACATGCAATAAATGAATCATGAAAAGTTAACATAACCAACACAACATAGTCACAATAGAATAACCATCCAATAATAATGAGTCTGGAGGAAAACTCCTCACAACAATTCGAATACCGAAAAAAATAAATACCAAGTCTGCATCACTAAAATTAATTACAACCCAAAGTCTGAAATAAATGAAAAGTAAGATGTCTCTAAAAGGAATGGGGCGACATGCCCAACAAATGAGAAAATCTGATAATGGAGTCCAGATCGGAAATGGAGGCGTCTATTGTCAAGATTCTGTAACTTTCACAGCAGCTACATCACGTCACCTGAATAGAACTCCTATGCATGGTGTCCTTGTGGCTGGGCACCTAAAAGGTTTTTACAAAAAAATAGATTTGAAAGCAAACGGGTCAGAGTCCGATTGTGAAAATAATTTAAAATTTTGCAAGTGTTTAATATCATTAAACAGTGAATATAAAGTACATGATAGTGTGTGCACTCACATGGGTTCCTCACCTCTCAACTAATTGTGCACTCCTATCGTTCCCGTACCCATTCTAGTAATTACCATAACTAACTAGTCCGATAGCAAAATCTAAATTACTATACGATATCCAATTCAATTCCCAACAAATTTTGTTTAACAGAGTGTTATAACTTGTTACACAATTTCCCATGTTAGTACTACTAATTACTAGAGGTCTTCCATTTCACTTTACAAACTGTTGCTATTATTAATACTCACATTTATTCATGACAATTCATTTCAATTAACCGTATATTATTTTCATCATAAATATACGATACTAGCACCCCGAGACTAAGCTGCGGTGCACACATACTCTGCTATCCAATCCCGGTTCATCGCGTACATAAGGACTACGCATTTCGAATCTCTCAGGAATCGTTTCATTAAACAACAATCACAAACAATGGAGGCGAACATAGTTCACATCACATGGGTCACGCACATACCTACGCTCCCATGATCAGCATACTTATTTACTTCTCAATAAGCCCTTCTCTGACCTATGTCCTCGAGGTACCAATCTAGATCCCCCCCGTAGGCACACAAAGATTAGATAGCCCTAAACGAACGCCAACCTCCTATGATAGCAAGTATGGTAGGTATGTTATACAACGATAACTACATATACTAAGCATTCACACATCTTAGATATTTCAATATTTTATTAGAGGTATACTTCTCGTTCTTACACCAACATTTAGTGTTATACAAATCACAAGTCCCCAGTTTATATGTATTTATGTTATCAACTCTTCTCACGTTGTAAATAGTTACTCGTTTCCCAATCCACTATTGTCACCCGATTTACTACAAGATTCTAAGTTTTACTCTTCAATGTACCCCAATATCCCAACTATACCCACTAGTTAATATGGGAAGGTTATCTCACCATTTAAACAAGTCTACGGGATACTAGAAATAAATTCAGGCCTAAAAGGCCATTCTGTTAACTCGTTACAAATCTCGTTCAAACGAGGTCGTTCGAATGAGTTTCGTTCGAACGAAAGGCTTCGAACGAACTACCAACTCGTTAGAAGTTATACTTTCATCTCGTTAGAAGTTCGTTCGAACGAGGTCGTTCGAACGACCTGGGCAGGTCTTCTAACGAGATGGCAGTTTCAGCCCAGAAATTCCCATGTCCGATTTTCTCAATTCCTTTCTTCTCTAAATCCACCCTAAGACCATCCAAGTTATGTTCTAACATTTTTAAACCATTTCTAATCATTCTAGATCATCCCTTAACATATTTTAGAGGTCAAATCTTACAAATCATCATGAAATTATTATAAATCTCCAAATATTTCCCCAAACCCTATGAACATGAACCCATAATTTTGTTATGCCCAATTACTCATCATAAATCCATTTTTAAATCGTCGTAAATAACTCTACGAATATTAAATCAGTCCATCATCATTCTACATGCAAATCCTAACCCAAATTCAAAGTTTCTCCATCAATTTCATGGGTTTTCTTCCAAGATTTCAATATAAGATAATTCCTACACTAAACATGGAAGACATATTCAATGCACTAAAAATATCAAATCACTTGCCTTAGATTGTTCTTCAGGATTGATGTTGGTGAATGAATGTTGATTCTCTCCTTTCTCTATGGATTTTCTCCCAAGGTTGAAGATGGTGGTTGGAGGTTTCTTTTTGGAACTCTTCAAACTCTCCTATAACTCCTGTAGCCCTCTAACTCATCTAATGATGATAATGGGCTTAGTGGGTTCCTAAATAATATATAATTAACTCCTAAAATTTGTGGGTTTTAATTCCTATATTTTTAAAATTACCAAAATACCCTTTTAAGTTGCCGGTATGGCCCAAAAATGCCCCGGGACCCAAACTAAACCCCCGGCTAGTGTTTTCTGACTATTTCGATCCTTTCGGACACGTTGGCACACTCAAAATGACCATTCAGTTAATAAAAATAAAATTCACTTTTTAATTCAAATAATTTCATACCTGACGTGACTAACACGTGCGTCCCAACTAAATTTCCCAAATTGTCGTATTTCAGTCTCGCGACAATTTTAATATTTTTAATATTCATATATTACCATATGTACGCATCATAATCAAATACCAACTCATATCTCTCTAGTATTTATATCCGGATTAATTTCCAATTAATTCTCATTTAATTTAATTAATCCCATAATTAAAAATTAATAAATATACGGGGTATTACATACTTCTCCCCTAATAACAGAATTTCGTCCCAAAATTCGGAACTAAAGAGTACCTGGTAAAAACAACTCTGGATAACGTTGGCGCATCTCATCCTCGTGCTCCCATGTGGACTCCTCGGCATTATGATGCCGCCACTGAACACGTACTAACGGTACTATCTTCGACCTCAGTTTCCGCTCGCTGTGGTCCAGAATAGCAATCGGTCCCTCCTCGTAGGAACTATCGGGCTGAAGATCGATGTCCTCCAAAGCAATGTGAGTATGGGCCAAATCATCCCTAAGATATTTCCTTAGTGAGGAAATATGGAACACATCATGAATCCTATGCAAGTGCTCCGGTAACCCCAGTCTATACGCAACTGGCCCAATCCGCTCGATGATAGGGAATGGCCCCACGTATCTTGGTGCCAATTTCCCCTTATTTCCAAAATGCATAATCCCCTTCATAGGAGATACTCTGAGTAAAACCTGGTCCCCCACTTTTAATTCTCTGAAGAACCTCTTGGCATCGGCATAGCTCTTCTGCCAGTACTGAGCTACCCGAATGCGACTCCGTATCATATCTATCCTTGCCGAAGTATCCTGAATCACTTCTGGCCCAAGGAGTTTGTTGTCCCCCACTTCTAACCAACATGCTGGGGAACGACAAGGTCTACCATACAACTCCTCAAATGGAGCCATGCCAATAGTGAACTGATAGGAGTTGCTATAAGCAAACTCCACCAGTGGAAGGTACTGCTCCCATCCACCCCCAAAGTCTATGATGCACATACGCAACATGTCCTCCAACATCTGATTTGTTCGCTCGGTCTGCCCATCGGTCTGCGGGTGATAAGACGTACTCAACTGCAATTTAGTGTCCATTGCCTCCTGGAAACTCTCCCAAAACCGTGAAATAAATATCTTGTCTCGGTCAGACACGATATTTAAAGGCACACCGTGAAGTCTCACTATTTACGAAATAAAAATCTGGGCATACTATCCCGTAGTGTAGTCTGTCCTTACGGGTAAAAAATGAGCAACTTTGGTCAACCGGTCCACAATTACCCAAATGGAGTCGTGACCCCTCTATGACGTAGGTAACCTCGTGATAAAGTCCATGGATATGCTCTCCCATATCCACATCGGAACCTCTAATGGCTGTAGAAGTCCTGCCGGTCTCTGATGATCCACCTTTACCAACTGACAAGTGGAGCATTTAGACACAAACACGGCAATATCCCTCTTCATCCCGCTCCACCAATACTGTCGTCTCATGTCTTGGTACATTTTATCCCCACCAGGGTGTACCGCGAACCGTGAGCCGTGCGACTCCATCAATACCTCGTGTCGCAAGTCCTCCCCTTCCGGAATGACTAGTCTCCCATTGAAGCGTAATCCCCCGTCTGAGCCAATGGTATAGGACTCGGCTCCCTCTGCTAGTAATCGAACTATTTGCTCCTGACAGAACGAGTCAATTGATTGGGCCTTTATCACTTTCGTAACAATCAGCGGTGTAACAGTCATTACAGACATGAACGATCGGGCCACTGCATCCTAGTGCCCCAACTCCTTCCACTTAGCTTTCCGCACCTCGGCCACCTCATTTACTGGCCTACGGCTCAACGCGTCTACTACCACGTTAGCCTTCCCTGGGTGATATTGGATATCAAACTGATAATCCTTCACAAACTCAAGCCACCGTCGTTGACGCATATTCAACTCCTTCTGCGTAAAGAGGTACTATAGAGACTTGTGGTTCGTGAACAACCAAAACTTCTCCCCCAGGAGATAATGTCTCCAAATCCGAAGGGCAAATACAACGGCCGCTAACTCCAAGTCATGGGTGGGGTAATTCTTCTCGTGAGGCTTAAGCTTACGGGAAACATAATCTATGGCCTGACTCTCCTGCTGCAATACACCTCTAAGTCCTTGTAAGGACGTATCGGTGTAGACTAGATACTCAACTCCTGGTCTCAGCAATGCTAACAAAGGTGCTGAGGTCAACTTGTCCTTCAACTCATCGAATGCCAACTGACAGGCATTGCTCCAGATGAGTGGCACACCCTTACGAGTCAGATGTGTCAAAGGACCCGCTATCTTTGAGAAACCCCGAATAAACCTCCTATAGTATCCTGCTAGGCCCAAGAAACTACGGGTTTCAGTCGGTGTCGTGGGCTGTCCCCACTCCCTCACCGCGGATACCTTCCCCTGATCAACAGATATCCCCCGGTCTGAAATGATATGCCCCAAAAACTGAACCTCCTTCAGCCAAAACCCACACTTCTCATACTTTGCATAAAGCTCGTTCTGACGTAGTGTCTGCAAAACTTGCCTCAAATGCTCGGCGTGCTCCTCTTCTGTCTGGGAGTAAATCAGGATGTCATCAATGAAGACAATGACGAACTAGTCTAGGAACTCTCTGAACACCCTATTCATCAAGTCCATAAACACGGCTGGAGCGTTGGTCAAACCAAAAGGCATAACCCGAAACTCGTAGGAACCATATCTCATTAAGAAAGCAGTCTTCGAGACGTCCTGTTCCCTGATACGCAACTGATGGTATCCCGATCGTAAATCAATCTTTGAGAAGAAGGAAGCTCCTCTCAACTGGTCAAATAAGTCATCGATTATGGGCAACGGATACTTATTCCGTAACGTGACTTTATTTAACTCTCGGTAATCTACACATAACCTCAACGATCCATCCCTCTTCTTTACGAACAACACATGGGCACCCCACGGCGAAGTACTCCTCCGGATAAACCCCTGACCCAATAACTGCTCAATCTGATCCCGTAACTCTCTCATCTCTGCTGGAGCCATACGGTAAGGTACGCGGGGCAATAAGCCGAGTGCCCGGTGTCAAATCGATCACAAAATCTATTTCTCTACTCGGAGGTAGTCCAGGTATATCCTGAAATACATCAGCAAACTCACTAACAATGGGTATCGCATCGAGTGGTATCACCACTTCTTTAGAGGTCTCCTCCTCTATATAGTACAAATGAGTGGACGATCCTCCCTCAGGGTGAGGCATCGCCACTAAAAACATCTCCTGCCCGGGAATGCCAAAGATAATACTCCTACTAAAACAGTCAATCATGGCTCGGTACGCAACTAGCCAATCCATACCCATAATCGCATCGTACTCAGTCATCTCTAATACTAACATATCAGCGGGTAAAGTAAATCTCCCGATCTCTATACCCACACCTCTACAAATAAGTGAAATCATGGAACCCCTACTCAATGGTGAATCTACACAAGTAACCGTGCTCTCTGCGGTGTCTAATAACCCAATAGTGCGTGAAAATCTCATGGAAATGAAGCAATGTGTGGCCCCCGTATCAAAATAAATACGCCCCATAGTCCCCTGAATAGAGAACATACCCTCAATGGCAGGTGGATCCTGTGGGGCTGCGGCATGCTGGAGCTGATACACTCTCCCATACTGAAGCTGTCCCTACTGGACTGGGACAGCTGGAATGGGTGGTAGTGCTGTCATCTGTGGTGGTGCTGGGAGGGCGGCGGGAAACATAGGCCTCTGTGGCTCGTGTCGAGCACCCTGCTGCTGCTGTGGGGCCCGACCCCTATCAGGACAATCCTGGGATTTGTGGCCAGTCTTGCCATAAACGAAGCCCTTCCCCGAGAAGTTTCCCCCTCGCTGTCCCTGTTTTCCTTGGCCCTGGTGGCCGTTACCACTCCTCCCCTGGCCATATTGGCCCTGCTGAAACTGTTGCTGCTGACCATTTTGACCCTGCTGGCCCTGATGGCCGTTCTAACCCTGATGGCCCTGTCTGAAACCTCCCTGATCACTCCTAAAACCTCCAGATCTGAATCTCTTATGATCCCCCTATTGGGAACCCTGATCACCCTGCCTGTGCTGTCCCTGAGCAGATTGTGCCCCGCTGGCACCATTTCCCCCGTTCCTGTCCTGATGGCTGGACTCTCCTGATTTCTTACTCTCAGACATGTGGAAGCGATGATCCTGGCAGTGTAGTAGGGCAGCGTTAACCACATCAGAATCAGTGGCCAACGAGAGATTCCCCAATAAGTGTTGACGGATCCTCTAAGTCAATCCATCTGTGAACTTCTGAATCTTCTTCTCCTCAGTCGGTATCTCATCGGGAACACTGTTCAAGAGATTAGTGAATTTGGCCTCATACTCGGACACGGTCCTCCCCTCCTTCTTAAGGTTCATCAATTTCCTCCTCATTTCAGTGTGAACAGCTGACGGAAAATATTTGTGGTCGAACCGCACCCAGAACTCCTGAATAGAAAGGGCGTCCCTCTCCTCTGCGGTGGTAATGGACTCCCACCACTGCAATGCAGATCCTACTAGCTTGAAAGTATCCAGTATATGCTTTTGAACATTTGTGCACTCGTACATCCTTAAGTGCCTCTGAATGTCCTTTCTCTACTGACTGGACACCACAACATCGGAGCTACCTGCAAACTCTGGAGGGTGTGCTTTCTTAAAAGCATCACGAATGCGTTCCCAAGCAAACGGGAATGCATGAGCCTGAACTGGCGCGACTATCGGTGCCTGGGGTGGTGCCTGCTGTACAACGGCTAGGGCAGCATTTACCGCTTGGGCTACAATAGTTGCAACCTCGACGGCATTCATAGTGCCATGAACTGGTGCAGGCTGTGGCTCTGGTTGTGCATCCCTAGGAACTCGCTGCGCACGTCGTGGAGGCATCTGAAATGAGAGTAAAGTCTTATACGTTTGCAGTTATTATCTCAAAATAGATGAAGAGAGAAACATACACAAAAGATTACAACAGTCCTAAAATATAGGGCTCTATATCAAAGAAAGCTCAGCGGAAACATAACAAGCCGTACAGATCCTAAGCACACTAGAACCTGATGCTCTGATACCACCTATGACACCCTGACTAATTAAATACCGGGTAGCTACTCCTTTATTAAATTAATACAAAATTCCAAGTTGGATCAGTTCATAGCATCACTGTCGCAAACGTTTTAACAATTACTAGCCACCTATTATTTAAAAAGTGGGTTGTCAATTTTAAATAAATCCGATTAACATGCAATAAATGAATTATGAAAAGTTAACATAACCAACACAACATAGTCACAATAGAATAACCATCCAATAATAATGAGTCTGGAGGAAAACTCCTCACAACAATCCGAATACCGAAAAAAATAAATACCAAGTCTGCATCACTAAAATTAATTACAACCCAAAGTCTGAAATAAATGAAAAGTAAGATGTCCCTAAAAGGAATGGGGCGACATGCCCAACAAATGAGAAAATCTGATAATGGAGTCCAGATCGGAAATGGAGGCGTCTACTGTCAAGATCCTGTAACTTCCACAGCAGCTACAACACGTCACCTGAATAGAACTCCTATGTCCTTGTGGCTGGGCACCTAAAAGGTTTTTACAAAAAAATAGATTTGAAAGCAAACGGGTCAGAGCCCGATTATGAAAATAATTTAAAATTTTGCAAGTGTTTAATATCATTAAACAGTGAATATAAAGTACATGATAGTGTGTGCACTCACATGAGTTCCTCACCTGTCAACTAATTGTGCACTCCTATCGTTCCCGTACCCATTCTAGTCATTACCATAACTAACTAGTCTGATACAAAAGTCTACATTACTATACGATATCCAATTCAATTCCCAACAACTTTTGTTTAACAGAGTGTTATAACTTGTTACACAATTTCCCATGTTAGTACTACTAATTACTAGAGGTCTTCAATTTCACTTTACAAACTGTTTCTATTATTAATACTCACATTTATTCATGACAATTCATTTCAATTAACCGTATATTATTCTCATCATAAATATACGATACTATCACCCCCGAGACTAAGCTGCGGTGCACACATACTCTGCTATCCAATCCCGGTACGCCACGTACATAAGGACCACGCATTCCGAATCTCTCAGGAATCGTTTCATTAAACAACAATCACAAATAATGGAGGCGAACATAGTTCACATCACATGGGTCACACACATACCTACGCTCCCATGATCAACATACTTATTTACTTCTCAATAAGCCCTTCTCTGACCTATGTCCTCGAGGTACCAATCTAGATCCCCCCCGTAGGCACACAAAGATTAGATGGCCCTAAACGAACGCCAACCTCCCATGATAGCAAGTACGGTAGGTATTTTATACACAGATAACTACATATACTAAGCATTCACACATCTTAGATATTTCAATATTTTATTAGAGGTATACTTCTCGTTCTTACACCAACATTTAGTGTAATACAAATCACAAGTCCCCAGTTTATATGTATTTATGTTATCAACTCTTCTCACGTCGTAAATAGTTACTCGTTTCCCAATCCACAATTGTCACCCGGGTTACTAAAAGATTCTAATTTTACTCTTCAATGTACCCCAATCTCCAAACTATACCCACTAGTTAATAAGGTAAGGTTATCTCACCATTTAAACAAGTCTACGGGATACTAGAAATAAATTCATGCCTAAAAGGCCATTCTGTCAACTCGTTACAAATCTCATTCGAACGAGGTCGTTCAAATGAGTTTCGTTCGAACGAAAGGCTTCGAACGAACTACCAACTCGTTAGAAGTTATACTGTCATCTCGTTAGAAGTTCGTTCGAACGAGGTCGTTCGAACGACCTGGGCAGGTCTTCTAACGAGATTGCAGTTTCAGCCCAGAAATTCCCACGTCCGATTTTCTCAATTCCTTTCTTCTCTAAATCCACCCTAAGACTATCCAAGTTATGTTCTAACGTTTTTAAACCATTTCTAATCATTCTAGATCATCCCTTAACATATTTTATAGGTCAAATCTTACAAATCATCATGAAATTATTATAAATCTCCAAATATTTCCCCAAACCCTATGAATATGAACCCATAATTTTGTTATGCCCAATTACTCATCATAAATACATTTTTAAATCATCATAAATAACTCTACGAATATTAAATTAGTCCATCATCATTCTACATGCAAATCCTAACCCAAATTCAAAGTTTCTCCATCAATTTCATGGGGTTTCTTCCAAGATTTCAATATAAGATAATTGCTACACTAAACATGGAAGACATATTCAATGCACTAAAAATATCAAATCACTTGCCTTATATTGTTCTTCAGGATTGATGTTGGTGAATGAATGTTGATTCTCTCCTTTCTCTACGGATTTTCTCCCAAGGTTGAAGATGGTGGTTGGAGGTTTCTTTTTGGAACTCTTCAAACTCTCCTATAACTCCCGTAGCCCTCTAACTCATCTAATGCTGATAATGGGCTTAGTGGGTTTCTAAATAATATATAATTAACTCCTAAAATTCGTGGGTTTTAACTCCTATATTTTTAAAATTACCAAAATACCCTTTTAAGTTGCCGGTATGGCCCAAAAATGCCCCGGGACCCAAACTAAACCCCCGGGTAGTGTTTTCTGACTATTTCGACCCTTCCGGACACGTTGGCGTACTCAAAATGACCATTCGGTTGATAAAAATAAAATTCACTTTTTAATTCAAATAATTTCATACCTGACGCGACTGACACGCGCGTCCCAACTAAATTTCCCAAATTATCGTATTTCAGTCTCGCGACAATTTTAATATTTTTAACATTCATATATTACCATATGTACGCATCATAATCAAATACCAACTCACATCTCGCTAGTATTTATATCCGGATTAATTTCCAATTAATTCTCATTTAATTTAATTAATCCCATAATTAAAAATCAATAAATATACGGGGTATTACAAAGAACATTTCATAGAAAATGATATTATTTCATTCGAAACTCAATCTTCATGCGATGATGATTCATCTCATGAGTTTGAATTTCTTTCATCCCCATTTCATTCTCTATTATCACACCTTCTCAAGTACTCGATGATTCGGTTTCAAACTTTAATATTTTAAACTTTTTCGTCGATGAGGAGTACTTGCTCGATTCACCTTCCATGATCGCATCTTTGCCTTCGTGTGCACCGCCTCCCATTCCAATTTCAAAATCCTTGGGAGGATATTCGGCTTTTCTCGGTCCCCACGTGTTTTTATCACCCGTTCAATCCAAACCCCCCATCGTCCCTCCTAAAAATTTAATTGGCGATGGTTCATTTCTTACGCCTTACACATGCCTTCCGTTGTTAAAACGAAATTCATATTTTTCGAAAGGCATGCTTGTATGTGAGGGTACACCGGTTATCCTCCAAAGTCAAATCGTTCTTATGGTGGACCCTCAACTATTTAGACTTCTAGTGTATAGTTAGTGTGAGGCCTAAATAGTAGGTTGTATATAGTTAGCTTTTTATTCTTTCTTTCTTTTTATCTCTTGTAATTTTTTAAATCTTTGTTATTTATTTTTGCTATGCTCGCTACTAACTTGTTTTGTATATTCTTTGGACTTGTTCTTATGGGGATCGCTCCACTTTTGGGTAATATCGCTATTTTCCTCTCTTAACTTGGTTCTTAATTCACATTGAGGACAATTTCAAGTTTTAAGTTGGGGGGTGTGGGATATTATATCCATTTCATTATTTTAGTCCATTTTTTTGCTCACATGTTAATTACTTATTATGCTTTTCTTAGAAAAATTAAAAAAATTCAAAAAGATTTCTTTCTTTTTTCTCATTTTTTGGGCTTTTTGCCTTTGTTTCCGATGATAAATGTCAATAATTGCCCGATCCAATAGACAACCCAATGATGCATGTTCTCGATTTTAGTAGTTATTAGACTTTAGTCTCAATTATTTATATTATGAATAACTTCATGAATTAAACTTTAATCCCATGAGCACATGCACTTTTATTGTTCCATTGATTTGGTTTAAGATTTTTATAACTCGGTAATCTTTTGTTGCATTGTATATGCTTACACCGAGTAAGCTTTGTACCTTTCATCGTTTGTGAGTATATACACTATTATTTTCTCATTGAGAATGTTGAATTCGTTGGTAATCTCACTATTCTTTCATTTCATCATTCATTAATTGAGTTCATACTTGAAATGTGTTACTTGATCATGATTTTCATATATTGTTTTGACTCGAGAATTGCGTAAACTTTTGGAAATGATCATAGGCCATTCTTTGTATATCACCCATATTAGCCTTGACCTCACCCTTATATGTTTACCCTCGTTAACCCCTTTGAGCCTAAATACAGCCTTTCGTTTCATAACCCCATTCCCATAACCAACTCTAAATTGGAGTTTTAAACCATACATACACTTTCCATACCTTTTTTTGGAATGTTACTTGGGATTGAATGATGATGTTATGATGTCGGTTTTAATTTAGGCATATGAGAGTTTTAAAAGTAGAGAAAAAGAGAAGAAAAAGAGAAAGCAAAAAGTAAAAGAAAACAAGGGAGAACAAGAGAAAAATGAGAAAAAGAAGAAAAGAAAAAGAAAGAGAAAGTTGTAAATGTTGTGTATAGTGTTCAATAAGTTTTGATTACTCTCCCCGATGATATATCTAATGCCGTTTTGGAACTTGTTTTCCAATTTTGATATTACTTGCATTTTCCCTTTATCCCGAGTTTTCATTCCGAGCACTTTGAATCCGTACATACATTCCTTCATTTCGTACCCTAGCCTAGCCTACATTACAACCCTAGTAAAGTCCTACGTGATCTTAGGTTGATGTAATTTAAAAGTTTAAATATTTTTGATAATTTGTGAAAATACATTTTGCCTCTTTTAGTGTGCGGTATCCTTTCATTGAGATTACGATTTTTCAGTTTATATATAGCGTTCTTCATTTGTGACATGTGTGCAGCCTAGTTTCCATTTACATTTACTCTTTAGCCCCCATGTTCTGTGTGTTACCTCCTTGTTTCGAGTGAATTTCACTTGATGAGTGTAATGCCCATGAGGATTGAATATATGCTTGCTTTAACGTTTATCCGGTTTATTTAAGTTTTTTCCAAATCATACTTTTCATGTGCTCGCTCCCCCCCCCCCCCCCCCTATTAAGGTTTCAATTCTATAAGGTGCATTCTATAATGTTAATTATTCGGACTTTTGTTTGAATCCATTCAATGTACTAATAATGTGTATGAAATTTTGTTCGCTATTTTTGGGCTTGTCTCATGTTGGGTTGGGCTTATTTTGAGGAAACCATATGACGTTTGTGGGTATCATCCCTGAAAACCCTCCCAAGACGACACTCGTCCACTAGGGTGACCTAGGGGTTTAACGACTTATTGCATATGGTAAATGCAATCGAATCACCCGTGAAAGTGGGCTTATGCGTTTATACCATGTTTGTGTACTATCTCCTTTTTTGGTTTACTTTTTGTGCTTGTTGCATCCTATTTCATTGCTAGGAACTAGCAATGTGTAAGTTAGGGGGTGTGATGATACGTAAATATTGCGTATTTCATCCTCCGAACCTACGCATTTTATCCCCCTCAGGTAATTTAATCTCTATATTTAAGATCATTAACCAGATAACCTCGGTTTATATTGTTAACATGTTATATGAGGTATAATTGGGCTTTTGTATGTATTTAGGTACCAAGTATGGAGTTCGGACGCATTTCGCTCAAGTTCCGTACGCAATCGCATGCTCAAGGGAAATTCGATCAATTCACAGTTTGGGCACCTGGCCTAACATCTCACGAAAGTTGTAGCCCTCCTCGCAATCTTCGCATGGCCGTGAACGGTGCATGATTCCGAGTTCGTATGAAGAAGTTACGGCGATTTCAGCGTAGGGAAAAACAATGAAACCAAAAGAGGAGTAGAAGAGAAGAAAAAAGAATGTAGTAGGCTGCCTTGATTCTGCCCTGCTTGATCGATCGATCAATCAAAAGGATTGATTGATCGATCCTTCTCGACATGGGATATTTTGTTCATAATCGATCGATCGACCAAAGGGGTCGATCGATCGATCCCCTGTTTCCAAGAGATATTTTTCCTTTCTTTTCTTTTCTTTATTCTTTTCTTTTATTGCCACTTACTATAAATAGGTCTTTTGTTGTAATAATCAGATATGAACGATATTAACTAGTTTAGGATAGGTTTTAGGTTAGGGTTTGGGAGTTGAGATCTCTTTTCTTCTTCCTCATATTGTGTGACAACATTTGGGTTTGTAAGATTGTACTTTCATCTTCTTCTCCATTAATGTAGTCTGTTTTCCATTATTTCTTGCTTTGATAATTAGATTTACATGCTTTCTTTAATCGCTTTCTAGTGTAGATTTACCGCGTTTATTTACCGCTTTCCATTTATCGTGTTTTTAACATGCTTTCTAGGTAATTGAAATTAGGTTGTGTTTGAATTGAACTCACTCGAGTTGACGCGTTGCTTGGCTTTGGTGATGGAATTTACGGGTCTATTTCTGGTGCGTTGTCCTATTTATTGTGCCCAGAAGATTTGACGGGGCATATCATGTATGTCCCGTGCTTACGACCTTTCGTGCGTAAATTTTGGGGTATTTGTTTGACGCCAAAATCTTATTTGGCTTTTATACGGATTTAGGGGCGTGACAATCCTTGATTCAATTAACTGTCGAAACGAGACATATTCGTAATAACTCGTCGACCCAGGTATCCATTTTATACAAATTAACTCGGGTGAGGGATATTCGACACAACCTATAGTTTTACTCGCTTTGTTAGTATAGTTTCATTTCCATCGCCGAGATTAATATTTCCCTTTTATGCATCTTTTCCTTTTTATTTTGTAATCATCTTTTTACACTTTTATTTTGGAATATTAAATCTTATAAATTCTAACAACTCGTCTCTGTGGATTTTCGATACCCGACTTACCGCCATACTTGCCTCACAAGTGTAGTCAAAATTTAGGTTTTTGTATTATCGCGGTGAAACGAAAACAACGATTGCGTACTTTACACGCGCGCACTTTTCATGCGTAATCAGTTGTGACTACAATCATGTATAAACTATCATTATGGCCACCATCAATTATGGCAGAACACAGGATTTGTTGACTATAAACCCCAAGGTCTGCCTTACCCAAACCTCGATGACTATTCAACCATGGCAATCAAATTTCCTTGCTATGTGAATGTCATACTATGTGCCAATCCACAACTTAACACGACTATCATGTTCTTAGTAGGATATGGACATCGGATATTGCATATAACCACCAAGGCCCTCACCACGAACTTCGTACGAGATCATATTCCTCAATATCACACTATAATCGCCAAACGATAAATTAATACTACCTAGGGTTTTGGTAGGACACGGGACATCGGGTATCACCTACGAGTAAGCCCACCCTGACAACGCCAGAAAGAGTCCTATTATAAAATATCACAAGTTAATTACTTATTACCAAGTCACCGCGGTTATATAGGTTCACTCCTAGGTCACCTCAGTCATCAGGATTATCTAAACTCACATTATAGTCGAGGTACATAAGTTGAGATGCACTAAACCCAAGTTCCCCAACGAATGGACCTAATGCCTCCTCACCTGAAATTAACACTTGTAATTATATTCATTGACCAACAATCCTCTAAGGTGTTCACCCATAAGGATATCATTCTATCAACTAAGACCACTTGTCCCCGTAATATTGGCTTACATCAATTTCTAAGCTCATTGACCTTATCATCAATTACAGTATTTCCCCAAGGATCAATATTGCCTAATTATCACATCGATATAGACTCCTGATATGCGTCACACCTAAGGCTACACCTAATTTAATTCACGATTTCCCATTACATATGCGTCACACAATATTTCTCATAATTTTACTCTTAATCATACACAACAATAAGGCTATAATATTTACCAAAAATAGTTACAAATACACTAAGAGTAGATTACCCACCTCAAATGACTCCAAAATGGTGGTGGTGAAGATGGGTGACTGCCCCATCTCTAAAGGTGGCCCTAAAGGGAGTCACAAAAGCTCCACAAAAAATATCCATGGAAGCTACATAAAGACCCTCTATAAACCCCCAACAAACATACCCATCTTCTTTTCAGAATGCTCCCTCTCAAATACACACAAAACCCTTCAACCATATAATATTTCGTAGCCATATATATGTTGACAGTGGAGATTTTCAAGGCTTAAAGGGTTGGATGCTGTAGCAAAATAGAGAGAGTTGTGTATTGAAGAATGAAACTAAAACCCCTCTCTTATCACCTTTGGACGCTCAAATCTGATCCTTTCCTTGTCCAAATATCGTCCGTTGGATTTGATTTACGGTTGTGGCATCGGTAACACATTTTGCAAGTGTGACTTGCGTCAGATGTCACTCGAATGACTTCCATATCATTCGAACGACATAGCTTCCTCGTTCGAACGACTTCCAGGTCGTTTAAGCAACCTTAACTTCTCAATGTCTCACATTTTCCCAAATATAACTCCCAAAACCTTAAGAAGGCACAACTTTCTTACAACCAAAATTTTTATAATCCATTCCAAGTCCGTAATCATCTTCAGCTATAATTTATACCTCAATATATATAATCCACGTATATTATTTATTTAATTTACCGGGGCGGGATATTACATGGGAGGAGTGATGGGGCGAAGGAGTGGGAGTGTGACACCCCGCTTATTAAAATAAGAGGTGGCCAGCCCGATACTCCAATAATTACAGGAATCAAAGATGGTCCATTCTTAGCATCAACATAAAGCAGTAAGTATACGGGATAATCACCAATTATTTTAGAAAATGGATTGTCAAAATTTGATTTTTTTTGGTAATGAAAAGCATTTAAACAATCCAATTGAAAGATATGGTTGTTACAAATAAAGATAGATAGTCATTTTAACTCCATACAGCAAAACAATCGAATAAGATGTCGGTTGACAGACCAATACAATTAGAGTTACACCGAGTATTACAATACAATATCACATAATATAATACAAGTACAAAATATGGGCAACACGCCCGAACGTATAAACGATCATAACTAGAATAAAAAAAAGGGGGAAACGTCTATATCAAAATATCCCGTAACATCCGTAAGGTATTACAGCTCCATGACACTGTGATGGAAAAGTCAATACGGGCGTCCTTGCGGTGGAGCACCTGGTCGTATAAAAGGTTCATGCAAAACAGAGAAATATGAACGGGTCAGGGCCCGATTTTATATGATCACCGGATGAATAAACAGTATAATAGTCATGGACAAGTTAATCATCATCACAAATGATAAGAATCTAACTACTCAATCTACGAGCATAAATTAAAGCAAACATAATGACCATAATTCCAATTTAAATATGCAAGAGGGTATGAATAATATATTATCAATTAAGATTCACTAACCTTTTTACACAACTTCATTTCACCTTTCCTTATCTCATTAGGAAACGTATACAAGGCAATTTATGTCTTAAAGTGCGGTATAAACAATAGGATTCCACTTTAACAAGAATAGTTATATTACACATCATATAACGATTCTAAGACCGTCCTTCCGAGTTTCCCCACTGGACGCGCCCCTAAATAGCTATCATCTTCCAGGGTCTATCAAACAAGGCAACCTGGGCATCTTACATCGCGTGACATCGGGAAGTGGCCATATACCCGTGACAGTGAGTCATAACCACACACGAAATTACCTCACTTCGCATAATAATCAGATAATATAATAACCGATTCTATTGTCGAGGACTATATTCGCCCTGCATTCACTAGCCAGGGGACTTCACCTCATGCGCGTATTTCCCCTATGATAGCATTTAGAGAGGTGTGTATATATAAATTTTCATTCATTATTTATTCTCATGTTTTTTTAAGATACGCCTTACATTTTGATATCCGGAGCCTTACGCACTTAATGTCATCATTATAAACTTCAACTCTTAACAAAATCCCTAAATTAGTCTCCGAGAGAAAATGAGATCCTTATATGCCACCAAGTATAATATATCTCAATTACATCTCTAAAGTTCCATCGTTAAATGATCCTACATCTCGTAGTCTCAAATTAGCTTACTAAGGGAAGAAACTACCTTTATCGATTTAATAATCCCCGGAATAAGCCCTATATATTCCCTTTCTAATGTGGGATAGCTACCTAACTAATATAAGACTCTAGGACACTAATTTTACTTCATAAGAGAAGGTTCCTATGTCCTAAGCCTAAAAAAAAGGGTGAAAACTAAACTAAAAGAAAAGGGTTAAAACTAAGTTAGAAAAATCACCTAAAATAGCAGGAATTCTGAATCGATTCGCCCTGGCCGAATCAATTCGGTCTTGAAGCGAATCGATTCGGATGGCCCGAATCGATTTGGTCAAGAGAACGCAACATTCTACATGCTGCCGAATCGATTCGGATAGGCCGAACCCGAATCGATTCTCTCTTCACAGACTTGTATCTTACCCCCTTAGCGAATCGATTCGCTAGGGGCGAATCGATTCGCCTGGCCCAGAATTTCTGGTTTTGGCTATGGATTTTAATGCCCTACTTTTCCCAAACTCATATCTAACCACAACAACCATCTTTAATCCAACCCAAAACAATCATAAATACATCCAACTACTATGATTCACACAATAACTATCTAATTAAAGATTTAGGGCTCAAACACTACCATTTCCCTAAAACCCCATATTTGTTTAATTCATTCCAATACACACTATCAATTCAATTTATTCATCCTAAATCATATCTTAGCAAGTAAGAAACTTGCCTTAAGCAGAAATCTTGGATTCCTTTATGGTAGATGTAAGATCAAACTCTAAATCTTCAATTTTTCTCCTTTCTCTTCTTTTTCTCCACAATTCTTTTCTTCTCTCTTTCTTTCTAGGTTTAGTAGGAACACACTTAAGAAATAAAAATGTTTGCAAGACATAATCGTGCCCTTAGCATTAATTCACATCTTTAAATGTTAATACACCCTTAAAATGACTCGTAACTTCATAATTTAGCCATAATTAGTCAAAAGTGCCCGGAACCCAAAAACACAATATGACACTTATTTTGACTATCTCGACTATTTTGGGACTAACCGCGCTTTCTAAATTGGCATTCGAAATAATGTAAATTATTTTAAGTTCCAATTTCATTTAAACCATAGATGCCATTTAAAACACAACGACACCATGAATCGTATCATAATGCCATTTACATTCACATAATAGTAAATATGCACAATCTAGTAAATATTATCCATTAACTTCTCATAAAATAATATTTACCTTATCATTCAATATTTTATATAATTTCCTCTCATGGCAATTTAATATAAAATGAATTACGCAACAATAAGGGTTATTACATACTCCCTCCCCCCCCCCCCCCCCCTTATAAGGAAATTTTGCCCTCAAAATTAGACATACCTTGCAAGAAGAGATGTGGATACCTCTCTCGCATATCATCCTCACATTCCATGTTGACTCCTCGGTATTGTGGTGCCCCCATTGGACCCGAACCAAGGGTACCACTCGAGATCTTAGCCTATGCTCCCCATTATTTAAGATTGCAACTGGTTGTTCCTCATATGATATATCGGGCTGCAATTCGATATCATCCAAAGGAATGTGCCAGTGAGCTTCTTCACATCTCTTGTACTTTTTCAAGGATGAAACATGAAACACATCATGAATCTGTTGCAAATGCTCCAACAAGGCAAGTTGATAAGCTACAGGGCCTACCTTAGCAATAATGGGAAAAAGGCCTACGTAACGCGATGCAAGTTTTCCCTTCATCCTAAATCGCTTTATGCCCTTCATTGGAAAAACTCTCACCAAAGCTTGATCTCCAACCTCCAAATCCACATGCCTTCTATTCGCATCGGAATAACTCTTTTGACAATCTTGAGCAATTCGAATGCGATTACGAATAAGTTCAATCTTTGAGGAAGTATCCTGGATCATTTCAGGTCCGAGAAACTTATTATCCCCTACCTCCAACCAATAAGTAGGTGATCTACATGGTCGACCATACAATGCTTCATAGGGTACCATTCCGATAGTAAATTGGTACGAATTGTTATAAGCAAATTCGACCAAGGGAAGGTATTGTTCCCAACCTCCTTTGAAATCAAGTACACACATTCTTAGCATGTCCTCCAACATTTGGTTGACTCTTTCCGTCTGCCCATCTGTTTGAGGGTGATAGGAGGTACTTAACTTCAATTCGGTTCACATAGCTTCTTGGAAACTTCGCCAAAAATGGGAAAAAAAAATTCTCAATTGGAGACTATATTGATGGGCACCCCGTGGAGTCTAACAACCTCCGTAATGAACAACCGGTGACACCCCGCCTAATTAAACCTTGGGTGATCAAGCCTTAATTTAATTTAAACAGGTTTCTTAAATGGTTCATTCTTAGCATCACTGCCGAAAGCCTTTTAATTTACTAACCACCTAAGTGAAATTAAACGAGTGCCAAATTTTATCTTCCTTAAGAAGAATAAAAATCCATACAAACACATTTCAATTCTACTAATAATAAAATTGTTTGCATAATTAACTAAATGCAGGTAAAGTCTTGACGAAAACCACGACCAATAAAAGTCAACTAAAAATCCATAACTAAAATAAGCTGTAGCAGTAAAGATAGGACAACATGTCCCAACTAAAAATACTAAAACTGAGATCTTGCACTAGAACTGAAAAAGAGGAAGCGTCTAAACAATCCCTGCAACATCCACACGTGCTGCAGCTCCCAAATCTCTGAAATGAAATCTTGCTGGGTGTCCCTGTGGCTAGGCACCTAAAAGGTTTTAAAAATATTACATAGCAAGAGTTAGTACTCAAAATATTTTGAAAATATTTTGCAAGAAGTTATCACCATTGAGTTATTGATTACACATATTAAAGTTTCGCACAACTCCCTTGGACTTACTCACCTCTCTTATATAGTGCATGTCTAATGAGGACACTTAGTTCACCTAGTTATACCACCCATAAGCATAGGTAACTTATTTACTACTCGTTGTTCTTATTCTTGCAATTCATTTCATTATCTACTATTTTCAATCCGTAGATTATGCATATAGAATACATTTTATCACACAATAATGTATTTAATATCAGTTGTCACTAACATTTCCTTTTACCACACATAAAGGACTCTTGGTTCGGAATGATTCATCGACCCCAAGTAAGAGTTGGTTCGGAATGATCCATCGACCCCAACTATTTTAAAATATAAATATATACACATATTCTGGTTCGGGACTCTTTCATCGCGACACCTGTTTAAAGTTTGGTTCGGCATTTTTCATCGACCCCAAACATATAATAACTTTATGTTAGTTCGGAATGTCACATCGACCCTAACATAATTAATTTAGGTAAGATTCTCTTAACCCAAACTTTTGTATAATTTAGTAGGTACACACCCGACCTATCAAATCATGTCCGTACGTAATATATTTTACTTATATTCACCGTACTCATTAATTACAATTTATTTCGCTATTGTATTTATTCGAGTATTCACGCAACTCTAAGGGCCCTAGTTACCCCTCCCTTAAATTAAGTAGTTAAGTTAACTTTAACCTACTGGTATTATTTCGGAAATTTACTCTCACCCTTTCCGTAGACAAATTCTCACAATCCCAACATACGGCTATCGATCGCTCTCGCGTCGGTCCATTTCTCCAAAATTCCCACTCAATCATTTATGAAGAAATCTAATGGTACACCTACTGGTATTTATGAAGTTTCCTCATAGGTAAAATATCATCACTAAGGTTCCCATTAAGCTACGGTAATTAAAGGAAATTTATTCATAAAATTTTCTAAAGTCCAGCCAGGGTCGATCGATCGAGGGGATATGGTCGATCGATCGACTACTCGATCGATCGACATTCAAGGGTCGATCGATCGATCAAGCAGTGACAGACCCAGTTCATCTTCTTCATGCGGGTTTCACCATTTTTATCTATCTATCTTTCATGATAATCCACCATATTTGCAACCAACAATTTCTAATCATTCCTACATGTTCTGGGATGATTACTAACGATTTAAAACAACAAAATCATTATAAATCTTGGCCAAATCAACTAAAAATCTTTCTAGTATTCAAGAACCCTAAAAATACATTCTTTACATCTTTCATCAAAATTCCAGACTTTTAGTTCGATTTAATCATCTAGTTTTCTATGATATCAGAATATTTGGAGATCCAAAAACATCCTACATGCAATCCCTACCAATCATGGGTCATAAACAATTGTTTTTCTCCCAAAAATATCATCAAAACTATGTTCTTCATAAATCTTAAATATGGGTATTATAACTCAATTTATTTTGCAAATAACCACTTGCCTTATGATTTATAGGGTCTGATTTCGTGATTGTTGATGATGGTTGATGATTTTGATCCTTCAATCTTCCTTCCCAACAACTTTATGGTGAAATCTCCTTAGAATTTCCCTTCCTTCCTTCTTTTGCCTTAGGAAATTGTCTCTCTCTCTTCTCTAATGGCTACGGTGTATTTTCTTTGTTTCTAACCCTAGCCTCTACTCTTATAATCTGATCTAGGGTTTCAAAATTCGTAGGTCTACTTACCCATAATTGTAAAGAGACCAAAATGCCCCCGAATGGTCCCGGTTTAGCCCAAAAATGACCCGACACTCAACTAGTACCCCCGGGTACACTATTTTGACTAATTCGACCCTTTCAGAATCATCTGTGGACTCTAAATTATCGTTTGAGTCTCTTAAATATTTTTCTACTCTCATCTTTAATTTTTGTCCTACGCGCGACACTCGGTTGAGATAACTCCGGTACGTCCATATAGTCACTAGACCGTACATATCAACATTCAAAATTTACTACTTCATATTTATTAAATTTGTATCGTCATATTCATCTTTAATAACATTATATCACATTAAATTACTCTTCTCACGTAATTTGAATAAAACGTATTTTATCACATTAAATTACTCTACTCACGTAATTTAAGTAAAACTCACATTAAATTACTCTACTCACGTAATTTAAATAAAACGTATTTTCCTAATTAAGCAGAATTACGGGGTATTAAGTAAAACTCACATTAAATTACTCTACTCACGTAATTTAAATAAAACATATTTTCCTAATTAAGCAGAATTACGGGGTATTACATACTTCCCCTCTTACAAAAGGAATTTCGTCCTCCAAATTAGAAAATACCTGTTGTGAATAATTCTGGATATTGCTCTCGCATATCCTCCTCCCATTCCCAAGTTGACTCATCCATATTGTGATGTCCCCACTGTACTCGCACTAAGGGTACCACCTTGGATCGTAATTTGCGCTTACTATAATCCAGAATAGCCATGGGTCTTTCTTCATACGAGACATCTGGCTGCAAATCGATCTCCTCCAGTGGAATGTGCCAGAAGGCTCTCTCGCTCCTCTTGTATTTCTTCAGCGATACCACATGGAACACATCGTGTATTCGCTGAAGATGCTCAGGGAGTCCCAATCTGTAAGCTACCGGTCCCACCCTCTCAATGAAAGAAAACGGTCCCACATATCTCGGTGCTAATTTCCCTTTCTTGCCGAACCTCATAATTCCTTTCATAGGAGATACCCGAATTAACACCTGGTCGCCCACATCTAGGTCCACGTGTCTCCTACCAGCGTCAGCATAACTCTTCTGCCTATCCTAAGCTATTCGAATACGTCCTCGAATCAACTCTGTTTTGGAGGAAGTCTCCTGTATCATCTCTGGCCCCAATAGCTTGTTATCCCCCACCTCTAACCAACAGGCAGGCGAACGACAAGGCCTCCCGTAAAGTGCCTCGAATGGAGCCATGCCGATAGTGAATTGGTAAGAGTTACTATATGCAAACTCCACCAAAGGAAGGTATGGCTCCCAACCTCCCCCAAAATCTAGGACACACATCCTTAGCATATCCTCCAACATCTGGTTTACCCTTTCAGTCTGACCGTCCGTCTGTGGGTGATATGCCGTACTCAATCGTAAGTCGGTGCCCATGGCCTCCTGAAAGCTCTGCCAGAAATGTGACAAAAATATTTTATCTTGGTCCGACACAATATTAATAGGGACTCCATGCAGCTTAACAATCTCTGAAATAAATAGTTGCGCATACCGCATCGTATCATAATCCGTACGAACCAGTAAGAAATGAGCTACCTTAGTCAACCGATCCACTATCACGCATATGGAATCGTGACCCTTCTGTGATGTTGGTAACCCAGTAATAAAATCCATCGAGATACTCTCCCACTTCCACACGGCCCCTCGGCCAGTAACTATCGTACTTTGTCCTGACAAAATGGGTTTTTGGCCTGTGCCCTCACTACCCGCATAACACTCTCGGGAGTGATAGCTAAAACTGCCATGCATGCTCTCGCCATCTCATCCTCGTGTCGAAGTTCACTCCACTTCGCCTTCCAAATTTCTGCCAACTCCCCGATAGGTCTTCTGCTTAACGCATCTGACACCATGTTAGCCTTACCAGGATGATATTGTATATCAAATTGTTAGTCCTTCAAAAATTCAATCCACCTTCTTTGCCTCATATTCAGATCCTTCTGAGTGAACAGATACTGCAATGACTTATGATCCGTGAATAGAGTGAACTGCTCGCCCAGAAGATAGTGTCTCCATATCCTCAATGCAAAAATAACCGCTGCCAACTCGAGGTCATGGGTGGGGTAATTCTTCTCATGTGGTTTAAGCTTTCGGGATGCATAAGCTATAGCCTTCTCCTCCTGCTGTAACACACCCCCAAGCCCTTGTAGGGACGCATCGGTATAGACTCGGTACTCCACTCCGCTCCTAGGCAAGGCAAAAATGGGTGCTGATGTCAACTTATCCTTTAATTCATCAAATGCTAATGGATAACTGTCACTCCATACGAAGGGCACTCCCTTCCGAGTCAAGTTTGTCAACGGTCCGATAATTTTTGAGAACCCTTTGATGAAGCGACGATAATAACCGGCCAACCCCAAGAAACTACGAATTTCGGTCGGTGTCGTGGGCTGTCCCCACTCCCTCATAGTCGATACCTTACTCAGGTCAACAGCAATGCCTGTGCTAGATACAACGTGGCCTAGGAACTAAACCTCCCGAAGCCAAAATCCACACTTCTCAAATTTGGCGTACAACTGATGGTCCTGCAATGTCTGTAGAACCATTAGTAAATGTTCAGCATGTTCCTCCTCCATGCGAGAGTAAATCAGAATGTCGTCTATGAATACAATCACAAACTGATCCAAAAACTCCCTAAATACCCTGTTCTTGAGATCCATGAATACTGTCGGCGCATTAGTTAGCCCAAACGGCATCACTCTGAACTCGTATGACCCGTACCGCGACAGGAAAGCGGTCTTGGGTACATCCTCTTCACGAATGCGCAATTGGTGGTAACCCGACCTCAAATCGACCTTTGAGAAGTATGCAGCTCCTCTCAACTGATCAAACAAGTCATCAATCCTAGGCAACGAATACTTATTACGTATCGTCACTTTGTTCAGCTCTCTGTAATCTACACAAAGACGAAGTGAACCATCCCTTTTCTTTACAAATAACATTGGCGCACCCCATGGCGATGTACTCCATCGAATGAAGCCCCGTCCTAGTAGCTGCTAAATTTGTTCTCTCAGTTCTCACATCTCCGAAGGGGCGATGCGATACGGCGCTCTGGCAATCGGTCTCGTCCCCGGTGCTAGGTCAATAACAAACTCTATCTCTCTGCTGGGTGGTAACCCTGGAATCTCCTGAAAGACATCCTCAAAATCCCTCACAACTGGGATTGAGTCCAGAGAAACGACAACCCCATGTGAGGACTCCTCCTCAATATAATATAAATGAGTTCACAATCCTCCCTCGGGGAGTGGCATTGCCACAAGGAACATCTCTTGTCCCGGCATGGAGAACACGATAGTCCTTTCATAATAATCAACCATTGTTCTATAATGCGCCAACCAATCCATACCTAGGATGACGTCATATCCCTCCATATCCAGCACTAGGAGGTCCGCCGCTAGACTCAATCTTTTGACCATAATGTCCACACCCTTACAAATCGAGTGTATAAGGGACCCACTACCCATCGGTGACTCCACACACATAAGATGAGTGTCAGCTGTCGCTAATAGGCCGTCTGTCCGTGCAAATCTAGTGGAAATAAACGAATGCATCACCCCCATGTCAAACAAAATACTACCCTCAAGTCCATGAATAATAAACATACCCGCAATTGCCGGCGGTGCTGGAGGTGCTGGCTGAAAAGGAATATCACAGACGTTGAACATACGTCCGTACTGCATCTACCCTGGCTGTGGGGCCTGTACTGCTACTGAAGCTAATGGAGCCTGCTGCCCCTATTGGGCACCCTGTTGTTGTGCCCTGTCTGGATGTGGATAATTTCTACTCTTGTGACCCTGCTGGTCACAAGTGAAACACTGACCCTGAAACTGCCTCTGCTCTTGGCCCTATTGGCCCTGATGTTGACCCTGTCGACCTTGGCCTTGCTGTCCTCCATTTTGATTCCTTTGGCCCTGTCGGCCTTGAGGGACTGGTTGCTGGGGACCTTGCTTGCCCTGTCTGTCAAAGCGATGCCTCCCGTGCTTAAACTTCTTGGTAGGGTTCCCCTGTCGGGAATCCTGCCCTAACTGGCCCCCTATTTGCTGCTGTGGTGCGCTGCTGCCACTACCTCCATCCACCTTGGCCCGGTTGGCTAGGCTCACCTCTCTTGTTTCCCTTCGCATGAAAACGGTGGTCCTGACAGTGTAGTAGAGCGGCATTGACGACATCTGTGTAGGTTACTAACGCCGGATTACCGATCAAATGTTGTCTGATTCTCCAGGTTAAACCCTCCATAAATTTTGACTTCTTCCTCTCTTCATCGCTCACCTCGTTTGGCACAAAGTTGGCCAAGCGGGTAAAGTCCTCCTCATAATCAGCAATTGAGCGATCACCCTGAACCACTTCGCTGAATTTCTTCCTCATTTCTGACTCCACTGCTGGAGGGAAATACTTGCGGTCAAACCGCATCCAAAACTCAGAAATTGCCAAAGTGTCCCTTTCCTCGGTGGTGGTAACTGACTCCCACCACTGTAAGGCTGCTCCCGACAGACAAAAAGTGGCTAGTATTTGCTTCTGTACCTCGGTGTACTCTAGCATGCGCAAGTGGCGCTGAATATTTTTCTTCTAGTTGCAAGCCTCCACTACATCGATACTACCCTGAAACTCGGGTGGGTGTCCTTTCTAAAAAGTCTCTCTGACTCGCTGCCAAGTAGATGGTCCTGCTGGAGCCTGAACTATCGGTGCCACGGGAGGAGGTACTTGGGGCTGAGGAAAATGGGCTGCCATGGCCCTCATAGCTGTCTCGACTGCCTGAGCTACTATCACTGCAGCCTGAGTAGTGGAAATTAGCTCGGGTGGGGGTGGTGGTATCGGCACCTGTGGCTCCTGAGGAGCCTCCCTCACCTCATCTCTAGCTTCTTCCCTCTCTGCTTGCTGTCTCCTTGGTGGCATCTGAAATAAGATTCAAATTGTATAAGTACACAATTTATACAAAAATTTAAGAGCAGATGTACGATAACGCAAAAGCGAATATTGAATCAACAGTCGTAATATTAGGGTTCTATTACAACCAAACGTTACGCTGAAACACAGTAAGCCGTACAAATCCTATGGACACTAGAACCTGATGCTCTGATACCATCTGTGACACCCCGCCTAATTAAGCCTTGGGTGATCAAGCCTTAATTTAATTTAAACAGGTTTCTTAAATGGTTCATTTTTAGCATCACTGCCGAAAGCCTTTTAATTTACTAACCACCTAAGTGAAATTAAACGAGTGCCAAATTTTATCTTCCTTAAGCAGAATAAAAATCCATACAAACACATTTCAATTCTACTAATAATAAAATAGTTTGCATAATTAACTGAATGCAGGTAAAGTCTTGCCGAAAACCACGGCCAATAAAAGACAACTAAAAATCCATAACTAAAATAAACTGTAGCAGTAAAGATAGGACAACATGTCCCAACTAAAAATACTAAAACTGAGATCCTGCACTAGAACTGAAAAAGAGGAAGCGTCTAAATAATCCCTGCAACATCCACACGTGCTGCAGCTCCCAAATCTCTGAAATGAAATCATGTTGGGTGTCCCTGTGGCTGGGTACCTAAAAGGTTTTAAAAATTTTACATAGCAAGAGTTAGTACTCAAAATATTTTGAAAATATTTTGCAAACAGTTATCACCATTGAGTTATTGATTACACATATTAAAGTTTCGCACAACTCCCTTGGACTTCCTCACCTCTCTTTTATAGTGCATGTCTAACGAGGACACTTAGTTCACCTAGTTATACCACCCATAAGCGTAGGTAACTTATTTACTGCTCGTTGTTCTTATTCTTGTAATAATTACATCACGCTATAAATTATTACTAAGATATTTACAATTCATTTCATTATCTACTATTTTCAATCCGTAGATTATGCATATAGAATACATTTTATCACACAATAATGTATTTAATATCAGTTGTCACTAACATTTCCTTTTACCACACATAAAGGACTCTTGGTTCGGAATGATTCATCGACCCCAAGTAAGAGTTGGTTCGGAATGATCCATCGACCCCAACTATTTTAAAATATAAATATATACACATATTCTGGTTCGGGACTCTTTCATCGCGACACCTGTTTAAAGTTTGGTTCGGCATTTTTCATCGACCCCAAACATATAATAACTTTATGTTAGTTCGGAATGTCACATCGACCCTAACATAATTAATTTAGGTAAGATTCTCTTAACCCAAACTTTTGTATAATTTAGTAGGTACACACCCGACCTATCAAATCATGTCCGTACGTAATATATTTTACTTATATTCACCGTACTCATTAATTACAATTTATTTCGCTATTGTATTTATTCGAGTATTCACGCAACTCTAAGGGCCCTAGTTACCCCTCCCTTAAATTAAGTAGTTAAGTTAACTTTAACCTACTGGTATTATTTCGGAAATTTACTCTCACCCTTTCCGTAGACAAATTCTCACAATCCCAACATACGGCTATCGATCGCTCTCGCGTCGGTCCATTTCTCCAAAATTCCCACTCAATCATTTATGAAGAAATCTAATGGTACACCTACTGGTATTTATGAAGTTTCCTCATAGGTAAATTATCATCACTAAGGTTCCCATTAAGCTACGGTAATTAAAGGAAATTTATTCATAAAATTTTCTAAAGTCCAGCCAGGGTCGATCGATCGAGGGGATATGGTCGATCGATCGACTACTCGATCGATCGACATTCAAGGGTCGATCGATCGATCAAGCAGTGACAGACCCAGTTCATCTTCTTCATGCGGGTTTCACCATTTTTATCTATCTATCTTTCATGATAATCCACCATATTTGCAACCAACAATTTCTAATCATTCCTACATGTTCTGGGATGATTACTAACGATTTAAAACAACAAAATCATTATAAATCTTGGCCAAATCAACTAAAAATCTTTCTAGTATTCAAGAACCCTAAAAATACATTCTTTACATCTTTCATCAAAATTCCAGACTTTTAGTTCGATTTAATCATCTAGTTTTCTATGATATCAGAATATTTGGAGATCCAAAAATGTCCTACATGCAATCCCTACCAATCATGGGTCATAAACAATTGTTTTTCTCCCAAAAATATCATAAAAACTATATTCTTCATAAAGCTTAAATATGGGTATTATAACTCAATTTATTTTGCAAATAAACACTTGCCTTATGATTTGTAGGGTCTGATTTCGTGGTTGTTGCTGATGGTTGATGATTTTGATCCTTCAATCTTCCTTCCCAACAACTTTATGGTGAAATCTCCTTAGAATTTCCCTTCCTTCCTTCTTTTGCCTTAGGAAATTGTCTCTCTCTCTTCTCTAATGGCTACGGTGTATTTTCTTTGTTTTTAACCCTAGCCTCAACTCTTATAATCTGATCTAGAGTTTCAAAATTCGTAGGTCTACTTATCCATAATTGTGAAGAGACCAAAATGCCCCCGAATGGTGTCGGTTTAGCCCGAAAATGACCCGACACTCAACTTGTACCCCCGGGTACACTATTTTGACTAATTCAACCCTTTCGGAATCATCTGTGGACTCTAAATTATCGTTTGAGTCTCTTTAATATTTTTCTACTCTCATCTTTAATTTTTGTCCTACGCGCGACACTCGGTTGAGATAACTCCGGTACGTCCATATAGTCACTAGACCGTACATATCCACATTCAAAATTTACTACTTCATATTTAGTAAATTTGTATCATCATATTCATCTTTAATAACATTATATCACATTAAATTACTCTTCTCACGTAATTGAAATAAAACGTATTTTATCACATTAAATTACTCTACTCACGTAATTTAAGTAAAACTCACATTAAATTACTCTACTCACGTAATTTAAATAAAACGTATTTTCCTAATTAAGCAGAATTACGGGGTATTAAGTAAAACTCACATTAAATTACTCTACTCATGTAATTTAAATAAAACGTATTTTCCTAATTAAGCAGAATTATGGGGTATTACACAACCGAGCATAATGAACAGTGTTATAGTTTGTACACACCGGTAAGAAATGTGACGACTTGGTCAAACGATCAACAATCACCCAAATAGAATCATGACCGCTTTGTGATGTTGGCAATCCCGTGGTGAAATCCATTAAGATGCTTTCCCACTTCCATACCGGTATTTCCAAGGGTTGTAATAATCTCGTCGGTCATTGATGATCTACCTTCACCAATTGGCAAGTAGTGCATTGGGAAACAAATTCATAAATGTCCCGTTTCATACCCGCCCACCAATATTGACGACGCATGTCTTGGTACATTTTGTCTCCCCCGGGGTGTACTGTAAACTTGGACCCATGGGATTCTGTCATTACTGCTCATCTCAAGTCTCCTTCATCCAGGACCACAAGTCTTCCATGGAAATGTAACCCACCCTCAGAACTTACAGAGTAGGATTCAGCTCCCTCGGTCAACAGTTGATGTATACGATCCTGACAACCTTTGTCCCTTCATTGAACTTCAACAACCCTTGCCACTATAGTAGGCGTAACCGTCAACACAGACATAAATGCCCTAGCAACAACATCCTCTTAGCTGAGCTCTTTCCATTTAGCCTTCCATACCGTGGCTAACTCCCCCTTTGGTTTTCGACTCAAAGCATCCGCCACCACATTCGCCTTGCCCGGGTGATAGTGAATATCAAATTGGTAGTCTTTCACAAACTCTAACCACCGGCACTGTCGCATATTTAAATCTTTCTGTGAAAAAAAATATTGCAACGATTTGTGGTCCGTGAAAAGACTAAATTTCTCCCCCAGGAGATAATGTCTCCAAATCTTCAAGGCAAAAACAACTGCAGCGAGTTCCAAATCATGAATCGGATAATTCTTTTCATGGGGCTTGAGCTTGTGAGAAGCATAAGCAATAGCCCGCTTCTCTTGCTGTAATACACCTCCCAACCCTTGCAGAGATGCATCGGTGAAGACCAAATATTCCAACCCCAGCCTCGGTAATGCAAGGACTGGAGCAGAAGTCAACCTATCCTTGAGCTCATCAAAATCTAGCTGACAAGAATCATCCCAAACAAACCTCACTCCTTTTCGAGTTAAATTGATCAAATGGCTAGCAATCTTGAAAAAGCCCTTGATAAATCTGCGGTAATAGCCATCCGAACCCAGAAAACTACGAATCTCGGTAGGTGTCGTGGGTTGACCCCATTCTCTCACCGTAATAACTTTAGTTGGGTCTACAAAAATACCCTGAGCTGTCACAATGTGACCCAAAAATTGTACTTCCTGCAGCCAAAAACCACACTTTTCAAATTTAGCATATAACTGATGACCCCTCAGCATCTGTAGGACCAACCGTAGATGCGTAGCATGATCAAATTCTGACTGAGAGTAGACGAGGATGTCATCAATAAACACAATAACCAACTGGTCCAGGAAGTCTCTAAACACTCTATTCATAAGGTCCATAAACACTGTAGGGCGTTGGTTAGACCGAAAGGCATAACCAAGAATTCGTAGGACCCATATCTAGTTAGGAACGCAGTTTTGGACACATCTTGATCTCGTATTCGAAACTGGTGATATCCCATCCTCAAATCTATTTTATAGAAGTACGATGCTCCCCTAAGTTTATCGAATAAATCATCAATCCGAGGCAGTGGGTATTTGTTCCTGATGGTAACTTTATTCAACTCTTGTTAATCAACATACAACCGGAGAGAACCATCTCTCTTCTTCACAAATAATACAGGAGCTCCCCACGACGAAGTACTATGCCTAATAAACCCCTGTTATAGCAACTTCTGAATCTGATCTCTTAACTCCCTTATTTCAACAGGAGCCATACGGTACGGAGCTCTAGCAATCGGTCATGTTCACGGTGCTAAATCAATTATAAACTCAATCTCCTTACTGCGAGGCAAACCCGGTATTTCCCAAAAAACATCTTCAAAATCTCTAACAACCGGAATCGAATCTAAGGAAATGACTACACCCCGAGAAGTATCCTCCGCAATACAATATAAATAAGTGCTAGAACCTCCCTCAAAATGAGGAATAGCCACTAAAAACATCTCTTGCCTCGGAACGGTAAAGACTATACTTTTCCCATAATAATTTACTATCGCACGATACTTCACTAGCCAATCTATGCCCAGAATTACATCATACCCGACCATATCAAGGACGAGCAAATCGACCTCAAAACATAAATTACCAAGATTTATTTCTATTCTTTTACAAATAAAGAAAATAAGTGAACCGTCACCCATAAAAGATTCAAAGCTAGTGAAAGTACTTTCTGCAGATTTAATTAGCTCCGTAGACTGAGCGAAACTTCTAGAAATATATGAGTGTGTCACACCTGTATCAAACAATACACGACCCATGTGCCCCTAAATGGTAAACTTACCCTCAATAGCTGGTGGGGCTGGAGGAAGCATAGCATCATGTATGTGGTAGACACGCCCATACTGTAGTTGTCCCTGTTGAGGAGGGATGACTGGGTTAGGCACTGGAGGCGGTAGCTATGCTTGTTGATGCTGTGGAACCCTAGGAAACTTCCCCCCCAATCAACTGTGGACACGACTTCTGAAAATGACCTGGCTCCCCGCACTGAAAGCAACGACCCATCATATTTTCCTGATTATGGCCCCTATTATTCTTGAACTGCCCAAAACCTTGGCCCGATTGGCCTCGACCCCCATTGTTACCCCGACCTGCCTGCTTCTTGTGGGGCACCTTGACCGTGCATGGAACCACCACTATCGAAATTAGATCCTCCAAAATGTTGTCTTTTGGACAAATCCCCTTATTGGGCATCCCTTTCTTTTTGTTTACCTCCCGATAATTGGGATGAGGGTAGTGCTCCTCCTCCTACACCATTGCCTCCTGGCTTGCTTGCTTACCCCACAACTGAAGTTTTCTTACTACCTTGAACATACAACTGATGTTCTTGACAATAGAGTAGCGCGACATTCATCACATCCCCAAAAGTTTGTAAAGCTGGATTACCCAGCAAATGTTGTCGTATCCTCCAATGTAAGCCTCCGATGAACTTGGACGTTCTCCTTTTCTCCGGAGTTACCTCATCCGGCACAAAAATAGCCAAGTGAGTGAATTCTTCCTCGTATTTTTCCACAGAACGTTCACCTTGAACTACATCTTGAAGCTTTCTCCTCATTTCCATCTGGACTGCGGGAGGAAAATATTTTCAGTCAAACAAGACCCAAAAGTCGGTTATAGTCATGGTATTTCTTTGCTCTGGCATAGTCATCAATTCCCACCAATGTAAGGCTACTCCAACTAGCTTAAAAGTAGCATGGATTTGTTTCCATTCCTCACTGCATTCGACCATACGAAGATGGCGTTGCATATCCTTTTTCCAATGATTAGCTACTATCACGTCGGAACCACCCTAAAATTCTGGACGATGACCTTTTAAGAAAGATTCTCTTAATCTTTCCCATGGAGAAGGTCCCACGGGGGCTTGCACCTCCCGAACCCTCGGTTGTTGGGTTTGGGGAAATTGTTGAACCACGGCAGTCATCACAGCATTAACTGCCTGGGCCATAATATTGGCAACTTTAGCAGCATTTATAGTCCCTTACTGTGGCGGTGGAGGACCTACATCATCCTCTACTATTCTATTTCTTCTCGCAGGGCGACCTCTCTTGGGCGGCATCTGTGACGAAGAAACAACTGAATTAGAATACTATAAGAACAATTTATTTTATAGAAGATCGCATGTATAAGCAAACAAAACAGTCCTAACATTTAAGCTATATATCAAAGAACGCTATGGTAGAACGTGACAAGTTCGCATAGATCCTAAAGACTCTAGAACCTGATGCTCTGATACCATATGTGACACCCCGCTTATTAAAATAAAAGTTGTCCATCCCGATACTCCAATAATTACAGGAATCATAGATGGTCCATTCTTAGCATCAACATAAAGCAGTAAGTATACGGGATAACCAAAAATTATTTTAGAAAACGAATTGTCAAAATTTGATTTTTTTTTGTAATGAAAAGCATTTAAACAATCCAATTTAAAGAGAGGGTGTTTACAAATAAAGATAGATAGTCGTTTTATCTCCATACAATAAAACAACCGAATAAGTTGTCGGTTGACAGACCAATACAATTAGAGTTACACCGAGTATTACAATACAATATCACATAATATAATACAAGTATAAAATATGGGCAACACGCCCGAACGTATAACCGATCAAAACTAGAATACAAAAAGGGGGAAACGTCTATATCAAAATATCCTGTAACATCCGCAAGTTAATACAGCTCCAAGATACTGTGATGGAAAAGTCAATACGGGCGTCCTTGCGGTGGAGCACCTAGTCGTATAAAAGGTTCATGCAAAATAGAGAAATATGAACGGGTCAGGGCCCGGTTTTATATGATCACCGGATGAATAAAGAGTATGACAATCATGGAAAAGTTAATCATCATCACAAATGATAAGAATCTAACTACTCAATCTACGAGCATAAATAAAAGCAAACATAATGACCGTAATTCTAATTTAAATATGCAAGACGGTATGGATAATATATTATCAACTAAGATTCACTAACCTTTTTACACAACTTCATTTCACCTTTCCTTATCTCATTAGGAAACGTATACAAGGCAATTTATGTCTTAAAGTTCCGTATAAACAATAGGATTTAACTTTAACAAGAATAGTTATATTACACATCATATAACGATTCTAAGACCATCCTTCTGAGTTTCCCCACTCGACGCGCCCCTAAATAGCTATCATCTTCCAGGGCCTATCAAACAAGGCAACCTGGGCATACTACATCGCGTGACGTCGGGAAGTGGCCATATACCTGCGACAGTGAGTCATAACCACACCAGAAATGACCTCACTTCGCACAATAATCACATAATATAATAACTGGTTCTATGGTCGAGGACTATATTCGCCCTGCATTCACTAGCCATGGGACTTCACCTTGTGCGCGTACTTCCCCTATGATAGCATTTAGAGAGGTGTGTATATATAAATTTTCATTCATAATTTATTCTCATGTTTTTTTTAAGATATGCCTTACATTTTGATATCCGGAGCCTTACGCACTTAATGTCATCATTATAAACTTCAACTCTTAACAAAATCCCTAAATTAGTCTCCGAGAGAAATGACATCCTTATATGACACCAAGTATAATATACCTCAATTACATCTCTAAAGTTCCATCGTTAAATGATCCTACATCTCGTAGTCTCAAATTAGCTTACTAAGGGAAGAAACTACCTTTATCTATTTAATAATCCCCGGAATAAGCCCCCATATATTCCCTTTCTAATGTGGGATAGTTACCTAACTAATATAAGACTCTAGGACACTAATTTTACTTCATAAGGTAAGGTTCCTATGTCCTAAGCCTAAAAGAAAAGGGTTAAAACAAAGTTAGAAAAATCACCTAAAATAGTAGGAATTCCGAATCGATTTGCCCTGGCTAGATCGATTCGGTCTTGAAGCGAATCAATTTGGATGGCCTGAATCGATTCGGTCAAGAGAACCCAACATTTTGCTTGCTGCCGAATCGATTCGGATAGGCTGAATCGATTCGCTCTTCACAGACATGTATCTTACTCCCTTAGCGAATCGATTCGCTAGGGGCGAATCGATTCGCCTGGCCCAGAATTTCTAGTTTTGGCTATGGAGTTTAATGCCCTACTTTTACCAAACTCATATATAACGACAACAACCATCTTTAATCCAACCCAAAATAATCATAAATACGTCCAACTACTATGATTCACACAATAACTATCTAATCAAAGATTTAGGGCTCAAACACTACCATTTACGTAAAACCCCATATTTATTTAATTAATTCCAATACACACTAACAATACAATTTATTCATCTTAAATCGTATCTTAGCAAGTAAGAAACTTTCCTTAAGAAGAAATCTTGGATTCCTTTATGGTACTCCAAATCTTCAATTTTTCTCCTTTCTCTTCTTTTTCTCCACAATTATTTTCTTCTCTCTTTCTTTCTAGGTTTAGTAGGAACACACTTAAGAAATAAAAAGGTTTGCAAGACATAATCGTGCCCTTAGCATTAATTCCTACCTTTAAATGCTAATATACCGTTAAAATGACTCGTAACTTCATAATTTAGCCATAATCAGTCAAAAGTGCCCGGAACCCAATAGCACAATATGACACTTATTTTGACCATCTCGACTATTTTGGGACTAATCGCGCTTTCTAAATTGGCATCCGGAATAATGTAAATTATTTTAAGTTCCAATTTCATTTAAACTATAGATGTCGTTTAAAACAAAACGACACCATGAATCGTAACATAATGCCATTTACATTCACATAATAGTAAATATGCACAATCTAGTAAATATTATCCATTAACTTCTCATAAAATAATATTTACTTCATCATTCAATATTTTATATAATTTCCTCTCATGGAAATTTAATATAAAATGAATTACGCAACAATAAGGGTTATTACAGGGAGGAAAGGTGGGGGTAGGGTGGGAAGCCATGGTTGCCGGTCATGGCTCGCGAGGAAAATAAAGAGAATAAGGGGAGAGAGAGAGAGAGAGAGAGAGAGAATAAGGGAGAGGAAAGAAAATAGGGTTTTAGGGTTTGAAATGAGTTGAAAGATTGAATTGACCTTGCTTAAAGTCATGTGCATGGCACATGACTAACGTTTCCCTCCAAAAGTTAACGGAGTTGAACGACGGGGGTTAATTGTAGTCATTTTCAAAGTTATGGCGTGAATTGGAAAAATTCAAACAAGTGGTGGAAAAGTGTTGGGGTATAGTTCAGGGGCCTAAGTGTAATTAATCCTTTTGTTTTTTAAAACTTTATTTTAATTGTGTAAAAATTATAGTGAGTATTTGTGTGTTTAAACCAAAAGTTAAATCATTTCCAGGAAACTACACCTTTAACAAGAATCCTAGAATACTCAAATCATTCGTTGAATCATTGGAAGCGTGAACATGAATATTGATGTGGATAGCCTTGGTAATGTAGACTTTGTTGAGAGCTTGTTTTTCTTTGATACCTTTCTCGAGTATGAACTTTGTTGGGGTTGAAAATTTTGATCACCGTAGTGTTGTGATCTTTATTTGATAAGCTTTCTTGACATTGTAATTTCTTCATTGACTAGCTTTAGTCACAAGAATGTTAATTTCTTCCTTATCATGTGTTAAGCAAGCTTTAGTGCACTCAATAACTTTACGCTGAAGATAGTAATGTTTTTAATATATGTTCATTGAATTGTTATCATCAAAAGTAATTTATCTAGTCTTTTAAAATCTTTTTGATTTCACAATTTCCCCCTTTTTTACGAGGTCATTCAATGGATGGTTTTTCAAAAATATTTTGAAGGCTTTCCCTTGCTTTGATATCTCCTATTTGTTATTATAGAAAAAGAAAATGGTGAGGAAGAAGGAGCAAGGTTCTAGAAAGCATGAGGCATGAGGAGGGCATGGGATGGACACTTAGGATTTTTTTTCTATGTTTAGTTATACAAATCAAGTATACTTTGAAATTTAAGTTATTAATAATTAATATTGATTTACTTCTAACACTACTAACACTTCTTTAAATTCTCCTACATAAATAAGAGACATTTTCATTTAAAGTTCATTACAATTTATAAAGTAGTAATAAACAAATTAATCACAGCTATTCATAAGTATAATATTAGCTCCTATTTGATTTACACACAATAATTGGTAACAATACTTTAAAGTCCTACACTTTTAACATTACTAACATTTCTTTGAAGTACCGTGCATGAATAAAAGTTTGTTAATGCTAAAACAAAGAATATAAATATTGCACACAAAAAATATCTTATGCAATTGATATTTGATTCCTAAAACAAAGAATATAAATATTACACACGAAAAGTATAAAGTTATATATATACATAAGAGCGTGTGTGTGTGTGTGCGCGCGCGCTTTTGTATATTTCTATGCAACTATAGTAATATGTATTTTCTATATAGAACTAGGCAAATTTGTTAACAAGAGTTTTATCACTTGGTTCGCTTTTCTATCGACTATCCTCTAGGCGAGGCGCCTATCCCGCGACTCGCACCTAGGTGGTGTTTGAATGTTCCTTTTTTAGCACTGGGGAGGAGATAAATGTATTCTAAAACCTGTCATTCTTGAGTTATAATGACCCGTCCTGAAAATTTGAAAGTTTTGACTATTTTAGTTTGAGAAATTATCATGGATAATTTAATTTAGTTGAGTTGAGTTGAGTTGATAGAAAATTACAAAAATTATGTTGGCTAAGATTAAGATTCGAGGAATTATGAGAATTTATTAGAAGTCGCTGGGAATTTTAAAGAATAAACTTCAAATTTATCCAAAATAAGTGAATAAGTAATTTCTAGATGAATAGTAATTTCGAATGAATAGTAATTTTTTGGTGAACAGTAATTTCGAGCGAATAGCAACTTCGGATGAATAATGATTTTTTGTTGACTATTAATTTTTGGATGAATGGTAATTTCGGATAAATAGTGATTTTTGGGTGAATCGTAATTTTGAGGTAATTATAATTTTTAGATGAATGGTAATTTTTCAATGAGTTGTAATTTCAAGTGAATAGTGATTTTGAATGAATAGTAATTCCTGTTGAACAGTGATTTCAGGTGGATAGTAATATCGGTTTGATTAGTAATGTTGAATTGAATTTAAACTTAATATGAAATAGGTGCCAAGATATACATTTATAAAGTAAAATAACTATTTTTGAACTAAAAAAGTAATTTTTATGTGCTAATTAAATTAAGTACTACAATTAATTTGAGTATTTTGAAAATAGTGTTAAATTCAAATAATATGAGTATTTTGAAAATAATATTAAAGTGCAAATTTAACTTTTTTTAGTAATTACTTGATGTTTATTAAGTTTAGAGTTTAAATTAGAAACTAGATAAATTTAAAGTACAAACTTGTAAAGGCTGACATTTTTAAAGAAGCTAAGTAATTTTAGTAGGTTTAATATGATTAATTAATTAATATTATATGTAAGGAAATTATTTTTTACTAATAAGTTAAATAATATATATATGTATATATATATATATATATATATATATATATATATATATATATATATATATATATATATATATATATAGAGAGAGAGAGAGAGAGAGAGAGAGAGAGAGGAGGGACTTTTGATCTTTCCCAACTGATGGCTGAGATTAAAAGTTAGTGAGTTTGGTCTTTATCAACTAACGATTAAGATTAAATCTTGGGAGTGTGTATCTCATGATTGGAAATGATGCTAAAGAGAGTGGTTAAATGGTAATTAATCCTAGGCTGAGCACAAGGCTCAAGAAACTCTATTCCCTATTTGACTCTAGTACTTGCAAATCCACTCTACGTTACCTTATGACTTCGTTAAGCCTTTTTTTCCTCTAATATCCTAAACCACCACCATCTTTTTTCTATTCTCTCTATCGACCGAGGGGTGTGTGAGTTTAGTCTCGAGTTCATCTATATTTGGAAGTGGGACTAGGTTTTTGGAATTCTCTTCTCTGTATCTCACCAAAAATGGGTACCATCGTGGTCAAAATCAATTTAGGGCATCGAAACCTTGAAGGACCCTCCTACACCATAAATGGATATTCTTTTCTCTGTGTATCTGAATTTGTTGGTGAGTAGCCGATGATGAATCTACGACAGGGTTAGATGAATCTACGATGGCGAGTCGCTCTCTACCCCTCTTACTCTTCAAACTAAACCCATGAGTTGGTTTAGGCCCCTTTTTGTTTCCTATTTTGTTTTCCCTCCCAGGATTAAGATTTTGAGGGTGAGTGATGGTAGTGGGTGGTGGTGGGACATTATATAGAAGAAGTGGCAGGGATGTGGTTGTCGTGGGTGGGGGAGTTATTTTCTATGGATAAAGATCAACGTTGTTTTCAAGTTGCAGTTTCATGCAACTCAGGTACCTTTAAAAGATTGAATTTTTTTGTTGTTTGGCTTTAAGTTACAGTGGATTAGAACGGTTTTGGATTATCATTTTGAGTTATACCATTTTTTTAGATTTGAGACTTATCTGGTAATATTTTTTATGTGGTCTTTTTCAGATGCCAAGATCATCTCCATAAAAGATCTCAGATAAGAGAGTGATTAAATTATTTGAGATGTTTGGTTCACCTTTTTTTGTCAAATCAATTTTTTTTCTCTCAAATGTAAAGTTCAAGTTTGTAACAATCCTCGCTTTTACGAGCCTCATTTTATATTAAATTTCTGCATAAAGTAATTATATAAAATGTTGGGACTGGAGTAAATATTAATTGAATGAGTTGAAAGTTAATATTTACTGGATTTTGGCATATTTACTTTATGTGTAAGTAAATATCATTAGGTTGTATTTTATAGTGTCATGTGTTTTAAATGACATTATGGTTTGAATGAAACCGGAACTCGAAATAATTTATAAAATTGCCGGATGCCAGTTTAGAGGGCGTAGTTAGTCCCGAAATGTGCGAGATAGTCAAAATAAGTTCCATATTATATTTTTACATTTCGGGCACTTTTGACTGGTTTTAACTTAAATGCGTAATTGGGAGTCATTTTAATGTGGTATTAACCATTTAAGTTGGGAACTTTAGATTTAAGCTCCGATTTTTAGTCTTCTAAATTCCCTAATTTCCCTATTACATGTCTTAAACAAAGAGAGAAAGAGAGAGGAAGAGAAAAGAGGAGAAAGAAGGGAGATTTGGAGATTGAAGATTGGGATTACTTCTACCGCAAAGAAATCTGATATTTCAACCTTAAGGCAAGTTTTCTACTTGCTAATATATGATTTAAGATGCATAAATTGTATTGATAGTTGTGTAATGGAATATAATGAACAAATGTGGGTTTTATAGATTTTAGGGTGTTTTAATCCTAATCTTAGTTTATGATGATGAAATTGTGGGTTATAGTAGTTAATAATCATGTAGGTTGATTTGGGGTAGTTTAATAATGTTGGATGTGTGTAAAAACGGAAGAGATTTGAGTTTGGGGAAAATCTAGGGTTTATAACCCGTAACCCTTTCTTGGCCAATTCGCAGGGGCAAATCGATTCGGCCAGGGCGAATCGATTCGCCATAGGGGCAGCTTACAGGTCTGAGTGGACCGAATCGATTCAGCCTACCCGAATCGATTCGGTAATTATGCAGAATGTGATATTTTCCTATCCGAATCGATTCGACTGGTCCGAATCGATTCGTTTGTCAGCCCGAATCGATTCGGCCAGGGCGAATCGATTCGGTAGTGCTGCAATTTTGAGTTATTTTCTTAACTGATATTCAATCCTTTTTCTCTAGGCTTAGTACTTAGGGACCTTCTTGTATGAAGTAAACTTAGAGTCCTAGAGTCCTAGATGGGTTAGTTAACTACCCTACATTAGAAATGGGTTATGTGGGGGCTTTTCTAAGGATATACCAATTGATGAGACTAGGTTATGTGGGGGCTTTTACAGGGATATACCAAGGGATATACCACTTTCATTTCTTTTCGTTGATTATTATGAGACTAGGAGTTATAGTGTTATGTTTGGGAGACTTTAGAAGCTCAATTGAGCTATTTTAGCCTTGATGGTTCACAGTATAACACCACAAAAGAATGTTGGAAGAATAAATTGAGAGTTTATTCACTTCTTTGAGGTTGTAATAACGATACAAATAACGTATGGCTCCGGATAAAATATAATGTAATTACAAAGTAAATGAGTATGGTTTCGAATAAAATGAAACATACATGTGTAAAATGGTGAATGAAAATGAAATGGAAATGGTAACGATTACGATAAATGATAATTTACTTAATCATGAATATGGTAAATGGTAATTTACTTAAACACACCTCTCTAAATGATATCATAAGGGAAGTTCGCTCATGAGGTGATGCCCCCTAGCTAATGAATGCAGGGTGGATATAGTCCTAGGCCATATGAGCGATTATTATATGTTTCTGCGCTGGTGAGGTGACTCTGGGTGTGGTCATGACTCTTCTGCAGGCATATGGCCGCTTCCCGACGTCTTGCATTATTGGTGCCCAGGTTGTCTTGTTTGATAGGCCCTGGAAAAAAATAGTCATTTAGGGGCGCGCCCAGTGGGGAAACTCGGAGGGGCGGTCGTAGAATCGTTATATGTATATGAATATAACAATTCTTAATGAGGTGGGACTTGATGTATGAGAAATTCCATAAAGAGCATAGTAACATGCCATAAAGTCCATGTGATGATGTTTATATTCCTGATAAGGAATGGAAATGCCACAAAGAGCATATAATTATGATTATATATTCCAGATGAGGAATGGAATGTCACAAAGTGTAAAATTGGGATAAATACCAAAAAGAGCACATCAATGATAATTATATTTCCTGATAAGGAATGGAACTATGAAACGAATCAACGTACATGACTAAAGTTTTTAATAGAAGTTAATTATCCTTATTCTTCTGCATGACTAAATTAGATTTGTGATTAATTAAATTGTCTTAGCTTATGCATTGAATTGTGTAGGTAGATTCTTATATTATTCTAGCATGATTTACTGTTCATAACTGTCATACTTTTTATTCATCTGGTGATCATATAAAACCGGGCCCTGACCCATTCATATTTCTTGTTGTGCATGAATCTTGTATCCGCTCAGGTGCTCCGCCGCAAGGACACCCGTTCTGACTTTCCTACCCCGGTGCTTTTGGCGAGCCGTGAGACTTTGCGGATATTACGAGATATTTTGTGTAGACGCTTTCACCATTGTACTTTAGTTAAAACCGGGTCTTTTACTCGGGCGTGAGGCCTAAGATTTTGTAATTGTTTAATGTAATGTATTATGTAATTTACTGAACTTGTTTAATATTCTTGTATGAGTTTATTGACCGACAGCATATTCGGTTGCTTATCATTTCTTTTATGTGTATGTAATATAATTTCTTCGGGGTTTCCACTTTCTTTTCAAATTGGGTTGTTTAATGTTCTTTTCTTATCTTAAAACCAAAATTTTTGGCAACCCGTTTTTCTAAAATATTGAGTGGTTATCCTGTATACTTCTTTATTGTTGCGATGCTGAGAATGATTCCATCCATGATTCCTGTTATATTAGAGTATCAGGCTGGCCACCCCATATTTTGGTGAGCGGGTTGTCACAGATGGTATCAGAGTATCAGGTTCTAGAGTCCTTAGGAATCTGTGTGGACGCATTTCGTTTTCAGCATTACCTTTGATTTGATATAGAGCCTTAGGATTAAGATTGTTGATTTCTCTTGTGAGATTCCGTTCTCCTGCCATGAGGCAGAAACCATAGAATCTTTTGTGCGTTCTAGTAAAATTAGTAGGTCGATTGAAGAAGGGCGCCAAGGAAGGTCGTTGCGAGGGCGTCTTGTGATGGGACTACTAGTAACTGTAAGTTATGGTCGGGGATGAGGACTGCTTTGGAGGTCGCTCCCTTTTGTAGCATTTTCTTATCTTGCTACTGTGATTACTAATTACGGTAGATCTAGTTCTCTAAGTACCGCTAGAAGTAGAGAGTGGTACTAAGCCTGGGATTCCAAGCGACATTAAATTGAAGCGGGGAAGAACCCATGATGAGGGCCACACGTTAAAGTAAGAGGGAGGAAATGCATCCTCATTCGGTAGAAGCATAAGGACCAAGAGTTTTGGCCTTGAAGAGGGTATAGAAGTATGGAGGAAAATACTTCTCCCGTAGGGGTTGTGTTGAAACGGTGGGAAAGTAGTCACCATAGTTGTGGGTGCAGGAAGTTTTGCCCATAGAGAAACCTAGTGGATACTTTCAACAACAAGTTTCTCTGGGATAATTGGACTGAGGAGAAAGTGAATTCTCAAAAGTTCACACGAGGTTAGGTTAGAGGTCGACAGTGAATAAAGAGTTGTACGGTTAGGGAGGTCGTACACCACAATAAGGTAGGTATAAGGAAGATATAGCCCTTCAGTGGAATGATAGGCTCCGGGATAAGTGTTGTTAACACTTCTGAAGGAACAGTGTTCATCAAACCCCATTAGTGGATATCCGCCCGGGGGAGGATTCATGGAACTGAAGAAAGGGAGGCCGGTAACGTGTTCTCTTTTGTTGAGAAAGTAAAAGGGATTGCGTGGGCAGATTGTTTGGCAGCTAAGGACAAAACAATGGCTATGACGTGGAATGTAGAACCACTCATCTTGATTCTATTGATTAGACGACAAGGACAAAGATAAGGATGCCTAGCTGGGGCATAAATGGAAGTAATTTGGTTCGAATAAGACTCGAGTACGGTGTCTGAGAACTCTTAGTATTGACCCGGGGTGATTGGCAAGAATATTGGCTGGAATTCCACCTTATTAGTGGGTGGTGCATTCCTTAGGATGAGATTGAGTAGTATTGTGTTTACCCTAGATTCGGGTGTGCATATCGAGCTTGTGGTAGTATTGATGCTATTATAGTAAGAGTAACTATATGAATTCCGTGGTAAGGAAGTTTTATATTTTTCTTCACTCGTTATGAGGCGAGTGACGATATTTTGAATGAATATGTCCAGTATGTGCTACTTATATTATGTGTAGTATACGAGTAAAGATATATTGATTTGATTGGGGTGATAGCAAGCAAATAAATTGCGAGTCTATCATTCTTCTAGTTTCAGAATGGAACTAGTTATTATATAATATCTCTCCTGGATACAGGTTGAGACTTTATAGAGGTGGTTTGAGGTAAGTAGGAGATTTTCATTACTTGTTGTGTTATCTTATTTGAATGTTTGGTTGTTTGTTTGCTTTGTTTGTGTTTGTTATGCCTTATCTCCACGACCAACAAGTTAAGTAGGCATGTGTCGAAGGGGTTCCTTGTTTGGATTTCGCTTTGCGAGACACTCCGCGCATGAACACTTAACGACGTTGGGAGTGGAGAGATGCTATTCTTTCTTCTTTTATTTTATTTTATTTTATTTTGTTGTTAGAAGTTGAGTTGGATGATTTAGCCGAAAATCACGTGATTGAGTGATTAAAGGGCCACTATAGTGCGAGATAGAAGCACTAAATATAGTTCTCTCCTCTGAGCGATGTGAGGGAGACTGAGATATGAAGTCAAATTGAGACTTCTGGTTATGCCTTGACGAGAAGGCCACGTGTATATAATGGAATAAATATTTATGAGACTTTACTGAAAGTAACTGTCCGATTAGTTGAAATCTTCAATTATTTGTTATGGTAATACATAGAAGTAGAATCTTATTAGTAGGGTTGCGAGTTAGAATTTTACTGGTCCCGATCATGTGTCTTAGACCGTTATATCTTGATGACCGACGATGCGAGGTAGTAGTGTAATAGGAGGGTTCCTTGTTTGGATTTCACTTCAGCGAGACGTCCCACGCATGAAACCGAGCGAATGTCGGGAGTTGAGAAAGGTCTTGGACACTAGGGATATACTTAGTATATACATCCACGACTTAGATAGGATGTATATAGATCAGTTTTAGGATTATTAGGACGTAAGGCCTTTAGGGCATGTGACGTTGAGTTAGGAAGGCTGTAGGGAGTTGACCACGTATGGGTTGTGGGTTAACTCTAAGAGGGATTAGATCCCTAGAGACAAGACGTATGGAATCTTGAGTGATTCAGAAGGTTAGGCCCAAGGAGACGAGGCCTCTTTTAGATAGAACGTTAGGTTGGTAACTTAACTTTCGAGGAGTTATAAGGATGAGTGGACTTTTGCTCCTGAGCCTATGTTGTTAAGCTCGAGGGTGAATTTAATGAACAAGTTTCTGCCAGGAACGGGAAGTGTTATCCCACGCTTGATTTAGAATTCATTGCGATAGTAATAGCCTTAAAGAAAAATAAGCGCTACTTCCTGGACAGGAAATTTGGTCTTTCTAGCGAGCAACAAGTTATTGCAATATGTTGTGGGAGGAATAGATTTAGTGTATGGAGTTCATAAAGGACTATCGATGAGATATTCCCTTTCGCTAAGGAAATGCGATTGGGGTAGTAGATGCGTCGAGTAGAAAACCCGTAGGAGAAATTAGTGATGGCATGGAAATCCAAGTAGAACGAGCATAACTAGGAAGACTTTGTACCAAGAGCATTCGTGTCTGTGACCGACCATTTCACCTGCTCGTGTGAAGAGACTAATGGTGGGACGAAGAAGGGTATAGTCATAGACGTCTTCATTAAATTGCCGGTACCGAACTAATTATGATCCTGTTTGAGAAAATTATCGATCGCTCGACCAAGTTGTTGCTTTTCCGGCCATTATGGGCGGACTATATGTAGAAGAGTATGCCCCGCTCTTTATGAAGGAGTGGTAGAACCGTATGAAGTGCCTATCAAAATAGTGGTGGACCAAAACTAGATATTCGTGTCGAAGATTTGGTAAAGTTTCCAGGAAGTAATGGGAACAGTATGGAAATGGAGTATATCTTACCACCCTAAAGTGGATGGATGAATGGAGGAAGTTAACCTAATACCGAGAGGCATACCGCGAATGTGCGCCTTAGGCTAAATGGACGGATGGGAGTAGTAGTCTGTATGGATGGAAATTCTCGTACACTAATTCGGATCACTTTCTAAGATATGGCACCGTGAGTGGCCTAGTGTAGCCAGTTGAGAAATTCGCATACTCGTTGGATGAGACCAGAGGACGATAGGTTCCTTAGACTTGGAGTGGTTCCAGAACATTTCTTTAATGATTGGGCTTATTGAGCCGTATACTTTGAGGGGCTACGCCTATGCGAAGAGAAGTTGAGTAGTGTTGGGGGTTAAGCCATTTAGCGTTGGTGTAAGTGCCCCCGAGGAGGGATGTAACGTGATTCAGGAAGTAAGGCAGTTTGCGCCGAGTCACGTGGTTATCGTCCTCCGCCGTAGGAAGTTAGGATTGATAGTTCGTAATTAACAATTTGGTGCTCTGTTAGAGCACAAAGAATGTAGACTGAGATGGGTAGTGACGATCTTAGTCCGAGTCCATTGGGGACGCCACGATAACGAGGGGTTTGTTAAGGGTGATAGAACGATAGTTTAGGATAGTATACCCTTTATGTGATTAGGGTACACCTGAATTTTGAGGGCAAAACTCCCTCATAAGGGGGGGAGTATGTAACAACCCTCGCTTTTACGAGCCTCATTTTATATTAAATTACCACATGAAGTAATTATATAAAATGTTGGGACTGGAGTAAATATTAATTGAATGAGTTGAAAGTTAATATTTACTGGATTTTTGCGTATTTACTTTATGTGTAAGTAAATATCATTAGGTTATATTTTATAGTGTCATGTGTTTTAAATGACATTATGGTTTGAATGAAACCGAAACTCGAAATAATTTATAAAATTGTCGGATACCAGTTTAGAGGGCGTAGTTAGTCCCGGAATGTGCGAGACAGTCAAAATAAGTGCCATATTGTATTTTTACATTTCGGGCACTTTTGACTGGTTTTAACTTAAATGCGTAATTGGGAGTCATTTTAATGTGGTATTAACCATTTAAGTTGGGAACTTTAGACTTAAGCTCCGATTTTTAGTCTTCTAAATTCCCTAATTTCCTTATTATATGTCTTAAACAAAGAGAGAAAGAGAGAGGAAGAGAAAAGAGCAGAAAGAAGGGAGATTTGGAGATTAAAGATTGGGATTTCTTCTACCACAAAGAAATCTGAGATTTCAACATTAAGGAAAGTTTTCTACTTGCTAATATATGATTTAAGATGCATAAATTGTATTGATAGTTGTGTAATGGAATCTAATGAACAAATGTGGGTTTTATAGATTTTAGGGTGTTTTAACCCTAATATTAGTTTATGATGATGAAATTGTGGGTTATAGTAGTTAATAAACATGTAGGTTGATTTGGGGTAGTTTAATAATGTTGGATGTGTGTAAAAATGAAAGAGATTTGAGTTTGGGGAAAATCTAGGGTTTATAACCCGTAACCCTTTCTTGGCCAATTCGCAGGGGCGAATCCATTCGGCCAGCGGGAATCGATTCGCCATAGGGGCAGCTTACAGGTGTGAGTGGACCGAATCGATTCGGACTACCCAAATCAATTTGGTAATTATGCAGAATGTGATATTTTCCTATCCGAATCGATTTGGATGGTCCTAATCGATTCGCTTGTCAGCCCGAATCTATTCGGCCAGGGCGAATCGATTCAGAAGTGTTGCAATTTTGAGTTATTTTCTTAACTCATATTCAATCCTTTTTCTCTAGCCTTAGGACTTAGGGACCTTCTTGTATGAAGTAAACTTAGAGTCCTAGAGTCCTAGATGAGTTAGTTAACTACCCTACATTAGAAATGGGTTATGTGGGGGCTTTTTCGGGGATATGCCAATTGATGCTAGGGAATTCTTTTCTTTTAGTTGATTATTATGAGACTAGGAGTTGTAGTGTGATGTTTGGGAGACTTTAGAAGCTCAATTGAGCTATTTTAGCCTTGATGGTTCACAGTATAACACCGCAAAAGAATGTTGGAAGAATAAATTGAGAGTTTATTCACTTCTTTGAGGTTGTAATAACGATACGAATAACGTATGGCTCCGGATAAAATATAATGTAATTACAAAGTAAATGAGTATGGTTTCGAATAAAATGAAACATACATGTGTAAAATGGTGAATGAAAATGAAATGGAAATGGTAACGATTACGGTAAATGATAATTTACTTAATCATGAATATGGTAAATGGTAATTTACTTAAACACACCTCTCTAAATGATATCATAAGGGAAGTTCGCTCATGAGGTGATGCCCCCTAGCTAATGAATGCAGAGTGGATATAGTCCTAGGCCATATGAGCGATTATTATATGTTTCTGCGCTGGTGAGGTGATTCTGGGTGTGGTCATGACTCTTCTGCAGGCATATGGCCGCTTCCCGACGTCTTGCGTTATTGGTGCCCAGGTTGTCTTGTTTGATAGGTCCTGGAAAAAAATAGTCATTTAGGGGCGCGCCCAGTGGGGAAACTCGGAGGGGCGGTCTTAGAATCGTTATATGTATATGAATATAATAATTCTTAATGAGGTGGGACTTGATGCATGAGAAATACCATAAATAGCATAATAACATGCCATAAAGTGGATGCGATGATGTTTATATTCCTGATAAGTAATGGAAATGCCACAAAGAGCTTATAATTATGATTATTTATTCCTGATAAGGAGTGGAATGTCACAAAGTGTAAAATTGGGATAAATGCCACAAAGATCACATCAATGATGATTATATTTCCTGATAAGGAATGGAACTATTAAACGAATCAATGTACATGACGAAAGTTTTTAATAAAAGTTAATTATCCTTATTCTTCTGCATGACTAAATTAGATTTGTGATTAATTAAATTGTCTTAGCTTGTGCATTGAATTGTGTAGGTAGATTCTTATCTTATTCTAGCATGATTTACTATTCATAACTGTCATACTTTTTATTCATCTGGTGATCATATAAAATCGGGCCCTGACACGTTCATATTTCTTGTTGTGCATGAATCTTGTATTCGCTCAGGTGCTCCGCCGCAAGGACGCCCGTTCTGACTTTCCTATCCCGGTGCTTTTGGCGAGTCGTTATACTTTGCGGATATTACGGGATATTTTGTGTAGACTCTTTCACCTTTGTACTTTAGTTAAGATCGGGTCTTTTACTCGGGCGTGAGGCCTAAGCTTTTGTAATTGTTTAATGTAATGTATTATGTAATTTACTGAACTTGTTTAATATTCTTGTATGAGTCTGTTGACCGACAACATATTCGGTCCCTTATCGTTTCTTTTATGTGTATGTAATATAATTTCTTCGGGGTTTCCACTTTCTTTTCAAATTGGGTTGTTTAAAGTTCTTTTCTTATCTTAAAACCAAAATTTTTGGTAACCGTTTTTCTGAAATATTGAGTGGTTATCCTGTATACTTCTTTATTATTGTGATGTTGAGAATGATTCCATCCATGATTCCTGTTATATTGGAGTATCGGGCTGGCCACCCCATATTTTGGTGAGCGGGTTGTCACAAAGTTTATATTGTAGTTTTCAGTACTAAAACTTTTTTGTTTAATAATAAATAAATAAATAAACCCGAATCAAGCTACACAAGGCTATATAATGTAAACCAACCTTATTTGTTATTAAACTATTCATAATGATGGATAATTGTTGTGATTCGTGTTTTTTCTTTACCTTACTGGAGATATTAATATGTGAAGTTTTTGAATGCTGGAATATTTGGTAACAAGACATAATCAACCCACACTCTTCTACATCCATCATGGGTAATGGATCAACGTCAAAAGTTGGAAACAAATAGTACATACCCCTATTTCATTAGTTTCTGTTTCTCTTTGCTTAGAATGAGAAGTTATCTTTTTCATTGTTTGTAGACACATTTTCCTTTTTATTTATACACTGTGAGACCTATGATTTAGAAGAAGAAAAACGTGTAATCAAAATATTATATAGGTGTAATTAGAAAAATTACACCAACAGTCGTGTTATTTTTAATAAATGGGCCTTTTTGCTAAAACCATTTCTCTAATTTTTTTTCTTTAGGTAAAATGTGTTGAAGAGGAAAATAAAATCATTTTATATTATTGTTATAGCTTAACTATTTGTGTTTGATATATTTTTTTAACTTAATAGTTTTTTATAATCAGTTTACCTACAATTCAGGCCTAAGGTACTAATCTAAGAGGTAAAGACTTCTAAGTCTTACACAGATAAAATAGGTACAACTATTATAGCTATAGGAGGTCTAATCGATCAATTCAATTGAACCTAAACTAATAGTTAAAGCATGTATAAACGGGTTAAAAGGACAAGCAAAGCTCAAAGCTCAAACCATAAGAAAATTAACAATCAAGTTGTCAAAGGAAAACACAAAGCTCGATGTACTGTGATGGAAAGCCCCAAAGAAACAGTGTACTTGGCTCAATGTTCTTTGATAATAAGTATGTATGCAAAGTAACTACCACTTCATTCACTCAATATTTAAAAAAAAAATCAAAATATAAGTTGCATTAGTTAGAGTGAATGTAATTTATTTTTTATATTACTTAAATACAAGGTTCTAAAAAATGCGGGGCGTGATCGAGGTGTGGAGGCCAAGCCTTAAGCCTTAGAAGCCTAGGCAGGCCTTAGGCGTAAAAAGACGCGAAAAGGCGTTTAGGCCTTCTTAATATATTTTAACATTTTTTTTAACCATAATAAGGCTATTAAAATACTAAAATTTTACATATCATAAAAATATGTCTGAATATTTGCAAATTAAAATACTATTTGATTATTTTGGATGAGATAATAGTCCAGTTTGTAAAAAAATTCTTTAAAAGACGATATCGTTACACTAAAGCATTATTGTCTTTAGAAAAAAGTACGCCATAAGGGTTTTTCCAAGAATAAGGTGTAAAAAGCTTAAGGCGGGACGTTTCTCCCAAGCCTCAAGCCTAGGCGTGCCTAGGCAGAGCCTAGGCGGGTTTTTTAGAGCAATGCCTAAATATAAAGGACAAGACTCATGCCAACATCAAAAACTAATTCTTATAGTTATATAACTAAAATAATTTTTACTTGAGTTCGTGTTATATGTATTGTGTTTGAAGTGTATTAAATATTTGTACTTATAATCAAGTTTGAGTTTTAATTTCATTACATATTTGTACCTATAATCAAGTTTGTGTCTTATAGGTATATAACAGTACTGGTGTTGGTTGAAGGATGAACATTCTACTACCGTTTTTTAGGGAAACAGTTATTGGTTTATGTTCCAGGTGATTTTTCATATCACATGATATTTGGTTGTGTTTGGTGTTTATGTTTTACTTTGATCGACTTTGTGTTTGGTAAAAAAATAATAAATTTTGAGTTTTTTTGTAATTTTTTTATTATGTGTTTGGAATTTTTTTTTATGTTGTGTCACTTTTACTTAGCCATATTTTTGTTTGGTAAAAAAATATTACGTATTGTGTCTCATGTGAATTTGGTTGTGTTTCTGTTTTTGTAAATAAATTAAAATAATATTTCGTGTCGCATTTAATTGGTATGTGTTCATGTTATCTTAAAAAAATATTTCATGCTGTATTCAATTTTAATTGGGTCATGTTTGCACTTGGGAAAATATACAATGACAAATGACATGGGGATGGATTTTTATTGTTGTTGAAAAGTATACTAGATAGAATTCATCTATAAATATTAATTGCAAAATTTAATTTGCATGTTTTACAAACAAATTTTTTTTGTATGTATTTTGTTTTTATTCGTGTGTTATATCCCGTAGTCATGTAATGTGCCAAAAGTATTATGCATGTTTGTATTGAGAATTGATAAGTGTGTCGTAAACAAAGTATATGTTTATTGCAATTATAAAAAAATTTGAGAAAAATTACATATTCTCGGGTAATAAAAAATAGAGGCACTGGAACTAATGTGCAACTGTGCCATCATCATGGGCACAAAAATTTAATTATTTTAGTTGGTGGTTTGGGTTTAAGTAATCTTAATGGGAGAGAGATTTATTATCGTGCCGATGGTGTATCATGGGAAGACCAACAATATTTATATTTGCACTATTGGCGACACGGGAACAAATATATCGTTGTGCCATCGGCACGGGTATATATATATATATAGGCGTGTTTAATTAATTATGTTATACTAGCATGCAACCCGCGCGATGCGCGAGCGCTATATAATTTATATAAAAAGTGTTATGCATAGTTTACTTACAATATTGTTAAAATTTATTTAAAAAGAACATGCATACTTTCAACATTTTTCCTACTTTCAATCATGTGTTTACCAAAATTACTTAAAGCACCATATTTATGCGAATAAAGGACACTTCTTAAAATCTTCATAAGTAATTATATGTCAGATTCATTGCAAAATTTCAGAATAGTTGATCATAAAAAAAAAACTGAGTGACAACAAAATGATCTTCATTGTCAACCTCAAAACTGGGAATATGTAGCGAAATGAGTATAACTTAAATTTCTAAACTTTCAATGGTTACCCACAACAAAAAAATTGGCTAATATTGCAGTAGACCAAAAATAGATAGATTTCATTTATAAATACTCCTTCAACCAGAAAGCATTTCCAGATACAACTTCACACGGTATAAAAGAACCCCATTAAGAATAAATCTTAGTTAGATAATGTAGGAGGGGCTTAATGACAAGCCTCTCATTCATTCATTAAATGAGAGTAAAGATAATTAATATTAATAAAAGTCCATATGTTTATGTGACTGAGATATTATTATGCGCGTCCAACATATCACGCGTATTTATGTATTATTTATACATTAATTAGACAATATTCTAATATTGAGGGTGCAACATCTGTTATGGGACACAAGCCATCCAAAATATGGGATATGGAGCCACATGCTGTTTGACATGTGGCAACCCACTTGGGTTGGTTTTTGTTATAAATAGACTTCATTTCCTTACATTTGGGAAGAGAGCTTCCTGGGAGAAGAAGTGTTATTTCTTATCTTATGATTTTTTAGAAAGCGTTTTAGAGAAGAGTTTTGGAGATAAGTTTTGGAGAAGAGTTTTTTAGATGAGTTCTTTGAGAAGAGTGTCTCCACCTCTCACATCTCCAATTTACAGGAGGGTCTCTCTCTGTCTCTCTCTCTCTCTCTCTCTGTCTCTCTCTCTGTATATATATATATATATATGTGTGTGTGTGTGTGTGTGTGTGTGTGTGTGTGTGTGTGTGTTAAAAGTGTTATTTCATGTGTAGAAAATGTGTTAAAAGTGTTATTTTATGTGGAAAAAATATATCAAACATGTCATTTATTGATTAGACAACATGTATATTGTTTAAAGATGCATGTTTTAAGGAAAAATATTGGTTAAGATAATTTTAAAATCCATTTCATAGTGGGTTTGTTAAACCCAAAAATGTTATAAAAAATGTATAAATGTTGTTATAAGGACAAAATTTTCAATTGAGTCCATTGTTTTATTTGAATTATTCCCGGAAGAAAACATATTTTTGAGTCATAGATATTTTTTTTTGTTGTCACGATCCCACACAGTATATGACATAAAGTTTATTTAAGACTGCGGCTAAGCTTCAAAGATAAATCATGTCGAACTTAATTTGGTGCACGTTTCACGTATTCATTGCATTCCGAGATCACTCAGGTATGAATGCGTAATGTTTATGGGACTCAAAAAATTCTTTAGGATGTTATTTTATTAAATAAGTGTTTTGTTATAGACTTATCGGAGTTGAGAATTTGTGCTCATAACTTTGATCATTATAAAAATTTTCCACATCATTATTACCAGATTCTCTTCCTCTATCACTTCATACATTTTCTATGATAACCTTCTTTCATTTTGAACCTTCTTGAAAATTGTACGAATATACTGCATGTTTTGGTTTTGTTAGTCAATAAAAATACCCGAAAATATCTAGATAAATCATCAAAAATCACAAATGCTTATATTTTCTTTTTCAAACTAGATATGGGATTAGGACTGAATAAGTCTAAATGAATCATTTGAAGTTATTTTGATGTAGTAATGTCAATTTTCCTTTAGAAATATGTTTGTGTTGTTTTCTATACTGACATGTATAATAAAATCTATATTTTGTATATTATGCGTTTACCTTCTAACCATATCTTTACATAATAGATTCTGAATTTGTTGCATGTGAGCATAATTTAACCTTATATGACGAACGAAAGAATATTCATTTATTGCGGTGAGACATTTTAAGTTTTCATATGTTAAATCATTTATATCTAATGCCTATATGTTGGATGATCCAAATGCAATGAAGCAATTTCATTATTTGAGGCATTTTTCACTAAGCAATGTTTTGGAAAAAAATAACATTATATCCTTTATCATAAAGTCTGTTAATACAAATTACATTATGCTTTAACCAATCAACTAGAATCATATTATCAATGAAAGGAGAATTAGGCATACTTACATTACCTTTAGATATGATTTTACCTTAGATTTATCTTCAAAAACTACTTTACCTTCTTTTTCTTGGGATTAATGTAACACTTGCAACTTTTTACATATAAGGTGACAAGTCTTATACATCAATAATGGGGAGAGTTAAACAATTTATGTCTTTCTAAGCATCAATGATAGAAATAAAACTAAATAAATCCACAACTATATAATAATGATAATAATGAGACAAAAATAATATGTTTGAAAGAAATTAGAGAGATGAATAGAATGATCTTGACATGATAATATCTTAAAAATCCAAAACAATTATGCAATATATAACTCTGAAACCCACCACGGGCCCATTAGAGAAATTATGAATAATGAGTGCAATGTCCAACATGAAAGTAAATACTAAAAAGACTGGAAACTCCTACATCTATGACTCAGATGACTGGAATAAAGATAACGCTTGAATCTGTTAACTTTGCCATGCTATTTCGATTATCGGATATCTAAAATGTTTTTAAGAAATAAAATATGGGTCATACCCCATTTTTCAAGAAATATCTGTCTCAGCTCGAAATAATATTAAGCATGATTTATTTACATCTCATGTCTGGGAGATATTTTGGATTGTGATACCCCTTGATAACCTTACAAATTTTAATTCTACTATTAAGCCTGATCAATAGATTATTTATAATCCGATTGAGTATAAAATGAGTAAAGTTTGAGACCAAGGAATAAATAAGATGTTGGTAAATTAATTTACGATGAATTAAATTTCACGAAGCGGGTATTATATGATTGACACGAGGAATCATGTTATGAGCTCTCTAAATTTTCAAACAATACCTCGTTATTCGAGTAATTTTGAGATAATTAAATTGGGGTGAAATTTTAATTATTTAGTGGAACTAATTAAAATTAAATAAAAAAATAAAATATATTATGGGAAGTAATATAGGATTTTTATATTTACATTTGGATGCCAATTTAATTTATAATCTTGGATCCCTTGTATACTTCATTACCCAAGTAATAAGTCCAAACTTTAGAAACCCTAATTAACCCAAGCCTACTTCAAGTACCTATATATAGGTCCAAGGAAGGGGAATAAGCTACATAACACGACCTAATGGTTTGAGAGAGAGAAGAAAAAAACACTAATCACTTTTTTGTGAAAGGTTGAGGAGAGTACAAGTGATTTCTCTCATATTTCACCAAGTTTCATCTTTGTGGGTGCTAACACACAAGGCTTACTTTGGGGATCATGTACTAGAAGATCCAAGGCATATAGCGCATTAAAGGAAGAATTTGGAGGTGGAAAAAATCATCCACGACATCATCTTCATCAAATACTTCTCCTTATTTAGATCACCTACAAGATCTGCAAAGTTATTGTGATCTAAACCCTTAATTTATTCTTTAGATCTAGTCATTTTCTTTTTATTTTTAATGCATGATCAATCGAAGTTCTTAGGGTAACAATTTTTTTTATAATATCGATCCCTAACATTAAGTGCCCGATTCCCATGACTATCATGTAAGCTATGTAATCCCTACTTAGGACTACATTATAGCTTTATAAGCATTAATATTATATTGAACGTCATATTTATAAGTAATATCCCTATATAAGGCCATATGTTATGAGGAAAGATCATCATAGTACCCATAATAATACAACACAATATCCACATATAAGTAAGTGTATCATCGAACTAACTATATTATACAAGAAAACCAGGAATGTACATCTTCGGGAGCTTATCTGCTCTATCGGATCATTCCATAAGAGTCCTACTAATGATGGATCAAAACAACACACAAAATGGTAAATCATTGTGCCAAAACAACAATTGTGTAACTACATACCACGTTACACTAGAGTATCCAACCTCCTTTTTGTCCCACATATGCGACGGTTAACATACAACACATAGAATCAGGATACTAGATATGTATGCAGACTGCATAATCAATAAGGGGAGTAGTAAGCGATCCCCAAAACAATCCCATTAATTCTCTACCAATTGATTCATCAAGAGTTTACTCACACACCCTAGTATGTCTACACACATAGCAGACAAAGCACAACCAAAAATACACATATAATGATAGCGTATAACTTTAACTGTACCAATCGAGAAAAATGTCTTTGAGTCATCACCAAATCTAAAAAGTATTTTTTTATGTATATTCACATATATAAAATCCTCTTAATAGTTCATATTAGTCCTTTCTAAGATAATATATGTTCTTTCAATCAAAACATCCCAAAATAAACCCGGCAAGGACAACACTACACAATGCGGATTGATCCAGCCTTAGCCCAAATCAGACAGGTCCCTTATAAAAATGGTGTTGCGTTTATTCTAACTCGGGTCAATTCGGTCCAACCACGATCGATCCGACCCCTTTAAAATTATGTAGTTTTGTCCATGACAAACTCGAAACTCCTTTAGTGGCATTTTCATCAATGCTAAACCTCCATATGATGGTTTTCAACCTCCATTTAGTCCCAATAATAAACTAAAGTGTTTTCAAATAAATTACAAGTACTCATAACATCAAAATTTTCATTTTAACCTCCAACAAGGATTAATTCTTAATTATGTAGATTCATCAATTGATTTACCTCTATTATCCAATTTAACCATTTATAGTTCAAAATTTTATTCCGTAATCCCTATCTAAGCATGTGAAACATACAATAATCTAAGTACTCCATTATATATATATATATATATATATATATATATATATATATATATATATATATTCACTACTAACTAGCATATCGATCGAAACCTCCATGAATGATAAAACAATCCATCCTTAGTCTTATGATTACACAGCATAACTAGGGTTCTTATCATAGAAATAAACATAAATAAATTATAGTTAATAAGAAAGAATGATATGTAATTCTTTCTTAAATTCGTGTTAGTTATCTTTGGTGTAATCCTTTATTACCAATTTCTCTCCTCTGCATCTAGAGTTTTATTTTTCTTATTCTCTCTAAATTTATGTAATCAATGATCTAATTGATGATGCCTTGATTTGGGTTTAACTCAGTTAATGAAGATGGCGAATGGTAACTCAGTAAATATATAGGATAATGATCATTATAGGTATGAAACAATAGTAAATATAAGATAAAAGAATAAATAAAGAGATCAACATCAAGAATTAAGTGGTTTAACCTTATTTGGTCTACAGGCACCAAAAAGAAAGAACATGTATCATTATAATCAATGGAACTCCACCATTTTCAGGGTTTTACAAGCTTTAGTCACTGTTTCTCACCCTCTCTCTAAGTAATTTTATAGAGTGGAAATACAAAATGAATTAATTTTAAGTATAAGTATGTGAACAACTTTCCTTTCATAGATAACTTGGGTATGTTCACCCTAAGTCATGTGACATATGTCTGTTTAATATTACTTTCAGATAGAGACACCAATCCTTCTAGAAGTTGTACTAAAATGCATGATTTTTTCCCCTACGTAATCTTGTGATCCTAAAAGTTGATATCTAAGATGATAAAATGATTACAATACCCTTTTTGGAGGATTCTTCTCTTTTATGTTGTCTAGCAAAAATGATCGACCCAGGATGGCCTAAGGACAAGGGATGAGGGATTAAAGCCGAGGGATGAGAGATGATTCTACTTCTACTATGAATAAATGTTTTTTTGGGATCATAAATTACCCTTAGTATTTGATTCTATGAGAAATGTTGATTGTATTATAAGGTATTGGAAAATCGAAATTGACATTTAAAATCTTGAAAATTTTCAGCCCAAATTCTTTGATTAATCATGCATTAGACAGAAAATAAGAACTAGGTTTAAAGATTTAATTTAGGGTTTAGAATACAATACCATGGTGAATCATATTTTGATTCTTACAAGGAAAAAAAGTTTGAAGATGATGAAGAACTCATTTCCCTCCAAAGTCTCCAAAAACCTTATTAGAATGCTCTAAAAATCTTGAATCTTCTAGCGTATGATCCACCCAAAGTAAGCATTGGGCATGGACACTCTTGGAGATGAACACGTGATATAATATGAGAGAAATTACCTTATATCCCCCTCACCCCTTCACAAAACTGTGAATAATATTTTTCATCTCCCTCTCTAACCCTCAATAGTGGATCATTAAACTAAAACCCTAGTTTACACCTAAATAAATAGGTATAATTCATGGGCTTAGCCTTAACTGTTTTTCAAAGAGTTTCAGGCCTACTACTTGGGTATCAGACTATACTAAGGACCCAAGACAAATAATTATATTAGCTTCCTAATAAATACTAAAAAATCTCTATTACAATTACCATAACTATTTTCTTTATTTATTTAATCATTATTAACTCTACTAAATAATAACGACTGCAGTCCAAATTAATTATCTTTAAAATCACTCAGATATAAGTAGGTCTTATTTAAAAAGTTTATTATGGTACATAATATTATTTCCCACATTAAGCTTCTGATACCCATTAGTCAAATCAATTTCATGTTAATCAATTTCAACCGACATCTAATCAATTACTTAATTATCAAACTTAACTTATTTGCTACTCCACTAAATTATAAAACAATCTATTGATCGCGTTTTACTAGTGCAAACAAAACATATAAATGTATCAAGGGGTTATCACAATCCAATATATCCGCTGGACGCGGATTCCTCTTAATTATGATCTCCAACCTACCTATACAATAATTGACAAATCTACGGGGATCCATTGACCCAATATAAAGTTTAATTGCACCCATAATTATCAACAAAACAATTATGCAAGAATTCTAATCCTCATAAACTTCGGGATTAAGAATCTATACACTATTTACAAATGGTGTGAGATTACCTAATTCCAATCAAGACAACTCTTAGACTAAAAATCTTATGGGTGGTCCTATTCAATACATTCTTAGATGATTCAGTCACAATCCTCTGTTGAACTATTGCAGAAGTTCTCGAACCGTCATAAATGTTCTTATAGTTAGAGATAAACCACTAGGATTGTACCACAATGATTTTGATAGGATGTAAACTCCCAATCTAGGTTGTGAAATGTTCAATTGTACTAAAACTGAAATTCCAATCTCCCGTGATGAAGTGGAACCCAACTGACCGAAATTCTTACCAAGTATAATTGACCGACATGTCTGTAATATATTTTAAAAATAAATATAAGGCTTCCCCATAACCATGATTCTTATTTCAAAATGAATCGATACAACTATATTGAAAAGTAAACGACATACATGATTTTAAGAACAAACCCCTAAAAATCTCCCACTTAGTCTTAACACCATGTATCCAACTCCCAATCCATCTACTTGAAAGTTTTCACTTTCGATGTCGAACGATTAACCTAGTGTTATCCGATAAAACTTTCATCATAAATTTATCACCTACCTTGTTCGATCTCTCGAACTAGGTTAAACATACTCTCTCTATGGTTAAACCGTTTTTGGATTATGAGTTCTCTCAAACTTATAATCATACTGTTATGAACACTAAAAGGTGTAATAGATAATTATACTTGAAAGAACCTCACTTAGGAAGTAACCAGACCATATAATATCTTTTGTTACCACCGAAATGGGAATAAATTCGGCTTCTTAGTGGAGTTAGCAATCGAAGACTACTTTACAGTCCTCTAAATTATATCTCAACTTCTTAGGGTTAACACATATTCTAAAGTAGAAAATATTGGAATCCTTACCTAACGAAAAACCTAGTCTTTGTTCCTTAAAGGTATACAACCATGACACTGAAATTTATTGACCATGTCAATGCTATAGCGAATATTCCATATAGTACACAATATAACATACACGAGGTTGCTCACCACTGAAGCATTAGGTATATTTTCTCATTTCTTCCATCTAATCAAGTGTTTAAGGACACTGATACCTAGATAGATTAATTCCACACTTGAAAAGAAAACCTTTTAATGCAATCTAGATGTTAATCTTATGAAAAAGAACATTGATGGAAGCAACTTGGGATAAGCCCAACATCCTTTTAATCCGAACTAGAGAAAGCTTGATAATAAGGATGTGTTCATATTATCTTAAGTTCTTTATATCGAGCTAGCTAGACAACCACACTCTTATATAAAAACTCCCACCTCGTTCCCAATTAGGAGAGTATTATTCACAAATTATGCTTAGAAATACCACCGCATTTCCACCATGCTTCTTATACTAACAAGTATTATTCATGCTTTGATCAAAACTAAAACTTTATTACATGATCAAATTGAATCATCCAACACCTTGATGTTATCTTAAATCCATAAATGGATCTTGCAAGCTTACATCACTTTGATTTATTGACTTCTTACTATGTACTTCTGAAGGCAATCGTTCAGAACGCAGTCTTAACATTAAAAGAATTCTGACAAACTTTAGCATGGATACCATGAGAAGCTTTTATCATAGTTAGTCCCTTTCTTTCTAAGTAAACCCTTTCGCAAGCCTTCTCTTAAAGGTTTGCACCTTTCCATCTATCTATATTTTAACTTCTTATAGGTAGAATTGCACCCGATGGGTTTTCCCTCATCATCAAATCCGAGAGTCCCTAAAAACTAATCTGGTCGAACATCCTATTTCCCTTTTGAAGTGAGATTTATCGTTGGGAGATAAAATTACCCCACCTTAAACTAGATAGATCTTAATCTTTCATTATGTTATCGAGAATATACAGGAAAATTCCCTCTAACATAAAGAATAGTCGACATTTTGTGGTTTCACAATTAATGATAGTGACTAAGTTGGGGAGGATACCATTAATTATGTTTAAGTGTATATCATCAGTTCATTCCTCGAATCTGAATCTGCTCGTGAAGAACTTACCCATTGTGGGAACATAACTCACTCACATTCATAAAACACCAGTGGAGACTGTGGAATTTATGTGGAAATCCCTCTCCCACTTAATATTTTAAATTTGAGGGTATTTTGAAAAATAGTTTATTCAATTCTAAAAGCCCAAATTAAATTCAATTAAAAAAATAATAAATAAAAATGGATTTTTCAAAAATAAACTGATTTAGGTCGGTCACAATAGAAATTCATGTTGACCATAATAAATGTGGAATCTTAATTAGTCAATCAATTAGTGCATGAACATTATCAACAAGAACGGCATGGAAAATTATAATCAAAGACAATAATATGCAATCAGAATTCAAACAGGAATATAATTCCCATCCTATCATAGCCTAAAGTCCTTTTTGTAACACCCCGCCTAATTAAATATTGGTTGATCAGTACACTATTAAATTAAATCAGAATATCCAATTGGTTCATTCTCAGAATCACTGTCGAAAAATAATATCTTTATTAATCACCTAATAGTTAATTAAGCTAAGTGTTAAAAACTTCTTTACATTTAATAAAATTATTCTACTCAACAGAATAATAATGAAGTACTAACGCAACACGACTGAATTATATATCACAAAATAAACCAGACTGGGAAACTCTCCAGTTAAAATATCTTATTACCAGTAAACAAAATTGATCTCAACAGTATTGACATAAGTACTTACAATTCTCTGGAATATAAATGGAATAACTAGAATCCTGGGAGACATGGCCTAAATGAAAATAGACACTATAGATATGTGAATTCCACAGAATGGAAGCATCTAAATGAAATCTGCATCTCTGATAGCAACCATAATCCATCGATACATCCATAATATATACTGGGCATCCCTGCTGTTGGATGTAACACCCCGTGTTTTTAGTAGTTTATAATTAATTAATTAATTGAAAAATTCGGGAAAAATAAAATTTTGAATTTATAACTTTTATTGGTTAAATATGTTAGTTACGATTTTAGAAGAATAAAAATTCAAGTAGAATTGGAGTTAAATCGAATTTTTAATTGATGTTTAAAGTTTATCCCTTATAAAAAAATTTAAGCCGAACCACCAAAATAACTGGGCAATCGATCGATCGACGCCAGGGGTCGATCGATCGACCCCAACAGATTTCGTGCGCTGCAATTCTTTTTATATTAAAACTCTTTAACTCTTTATATAAATGATATTTCGGGGCTAGGTTTTCAAGACTTATATCTTACCAACCCTAGAGCAACAGACTATTTCTCTGTTCATCATCTTCCACCTCAAAACCCTAGCAACCATTAAAATTACTTTTCAAGCTCAGTTTGAAAGCCAAGACAAATCTGCCCCATATGGTTCAAGAAGATTTTTGATCCATTTTTTTAGAGGAACTAATTTATCTAATCAGATTTTTGTCAAACTAATTAGAGGCATGTTTATCGTATTATTTTCCTTTAGTATTATGTGTCTTGATTGTAACCCCCATTAAACTCATGTATTCTAAAATAAGTTATGAATATAAATATTAAAGAGTTAAATTTCGTGACTGTTTTGTATGAAATATTATGTAACAACCCGTCCTTTTTGGAGACAATTAAATTCCATTATTGAGTATAAATTGGAATTTGGGGGATTTCTCGAAATAGTAATTTTTGGGATTTTTTAGGATTAAATGATTTTCGGTGGATGTTATGATTATTTTTGGGATTAAATATGTCAGAATATTTTTATTATATGTCGCCATTAATTAAAGCGACACGAGGTGAGATTTAATTTGGAAAACCCGCATTAAGTCGTGTGGGGTTAAAATAGTAAGTTGCGGTCAAGTATCTCGGATGGAAATTTCGACTACGCCATGAGTCTCGGAATGGCCGAGATAGTCGAAAAAGAGTGTATGATTGTCGAAATTGAGTTTCGGGTAATTTTAGAGGTAAAAGTAACTCGTAATTGAGTAAACGAGTCGTTTTTGGGTTTTAAGGGGTATAAACCCTTTTCTCCTTATAAAATGAGGGATAAAGGGAGAAAAGAGAAAGAAAAGAAAGAAGAAAGAGAGAAGAGAGAGAGGAGGAGAGAAAAGAGGAGAAAAGGGGAGATTCCGGCCAACCTCCGCGGGATTCGACTCAGGATCATCGGATTATATCCACGAGGTAAGTGTTTACTTGCTTTATTTCAATTATGCATTTATTTCATATCATAGTTGGTAGAACCCTAAAATAAAATTGTAAAAACTTAGATATGAGTTTACATATTGATGTAATGTAAACTCTTAATGATTTTTAGTGTTAAATCCATGTAAATGGAGTGAAGAAATGGATTGAAATGGGTTTAAATGATAAGTTGAGGTTTTTATGATTTTAGGGTTTAAAACTAAGGGAAATGGTTTAATACCCCAAATTAATTGATGTGTTAGTTGTAAAACATATATTAGATGTTTATTGAGTTGTTGGATGAGATTAAAAACAAAAAAAATGGAGAAAGATGGAGTTTGGTATTTTGGGGAAGATGATGAATAGTAACCCCGTAGCTTGTGGGGTTATTTCGGCCAGGAAGAGAATTGATTTAGCTCTCGGACAAAACACAAAAGTTATAGATCTTTTCGATACGGTCGCGTGGGCATCGTCCGCATATTTTTCTGATTTTTCCTCGATTTGATATGATTTTTATAAGATGGCAGTTCTGGGGTTGAAATCATCAACTCGGAAATCAAATCGGAAATTGGAAAAATAAAGGTTAGAATTAATTGTGCAGATGTTTGGGATGATTTTTGATGTATTTTAATAAAAATTGAAAATTAATTTGGGTTGTTGGATGGAGGATTTGAGGAATCAAGTTTTGAGGATCTGGTGTGACTGGTCGACCGCGCCCCTAAGGCCGGTCGACCGCGTCAAAGAAAAAGGGCTTACTGGTTGGTTTCATAGGCTTATTCGCAAACCGCGATCGACCGGGGGTCCATGGTCAGTCGATCGGTACCCAATTTTCAGCCCAAGATTTTGAAGATTGTTATTCCTTCTCCTCTTTGAGTTTAAAGTCTAGGGGCCTTCTAAATTAGAGTATTATATAGGGTTATGTCCTAAAGGACTTGAGGAATTGGGAATATATATATATATATATATATATATATATATATATATATATTCACTTAGAGTGAATTAGTATAATTGGAGATATCCAATAGATCCTTATATGGGAATAAGGTATGTATGAATTATCAAAGAAAGAAAATACTTTGGGTATAGTATCATGCATATATGAATGCATGATTATGATTCTTTGAGAGAATCTTTGGGGTTATTGGTCATCGCTAGATGAGACTGGAAACTATGGCCATATATATATTCGAGGAGGAATATATGGTATATATATACTATGTGATTAAACTATATATGAAATGTGATACAGATGTATATTATACAGTATTATTCCTTGTGCATGAGAACAAGGTAATTTATATGTTTTGAGAATAAATGATTTTGAAAATAAAATGTGAATGTTTTCAAAATGGAAAAGAAATGATTTTCATAATTAATAATTTATGGATACACACCTCTCTAAATCACTATCATAAGGGAAGTTGCGCGTGTGTGGTGAATCCCCCTGGCTAGTAAATGTAGGGTGGATATATCCCTAGGCCATATGAGCGTTTATTATATGTTTTACTGCGCTGGTGAGGTGATTCTGGGTGTGGTCATGACTCTCCCGCAGGCATATGGTCGCTTCCCGATGTTTCCGTAGGTTCCCAGGTTGTCTTGTTTGATAGGCCCTGGAAGATGATAGCCATTTAGGGGCACGTCCAGTGGAGAAGCCCGGAGGGACGGTCTTAGATTTGTTAAAGCAATTCATGATAATGAATCGGTTTTAAATACATTTCCCGGATGGAAGAAGGGAAATGGGATAAACGATTTGGCTTCGGATATAATTCCCGGATGGAAGAAGGGAAATGGAAGCATGTGATATGGAAAAAGCATTTTTATGATAATAAAAATGGCTTTAAATACATTTCCTGGATATAAGAAGGGAAATGGGATGTTATAAAATGGAAAAGCATTTTTATGATAATAAAACTGGCTTTTAAAAAGTTATATGATATGTTAAAGCAATTCATGATAATGAATTGGTTTTTAAATACATTTCCTGGATAGAAGAAAGGAAATGGAAAGTTTTGAGATAAAAATGAAAAGTATTGGTAATATTTTGTAAATGACTTCTCATTCCGGGAGATATATCCGGATGTATATTGTAAGATGTATATAAAAATAAATATGCTTGTATGTTAATATGTAAGTATATATTTATACTTTAGTTTTGTGTTATGGGCCTAATGGATCTCTACCATTAACTCTGCCAAGTAGTAGTGTATCGGGGGGGTTCCTTATTTGGATTTTGCTTCGCGAGACACCCCACGCACGAACTTGGAGCAGTGTTGAGAATGGAGGGAAGTTTAGCCCTTAGTGCTCGGGTTGTAGAGGTATCTAGTAGATGGGTGAATTAGTTAAGTTAGGCGGGATAGCTTAACTCGAATGTTCTAGAGAGATGCGCTAGATGTGCACTATTAGAAGAGAGGTGAGGGGTGTCTCATGGGAGTGCGATACCAATTTAAATATGAGATAAAAATATTTTTCTAAAAATAAAGCATTTATGCACTTGCAAAATATTTTCAAACTCGGGCTCTGACCTGTTTATCTTCTTGTTCCTTTCTTGCTATATATATATATATAGGTGTCCAGACAGAGGGTCGCCTGGATGGCACTTCCTTCGAGTCAGACGTCAGCTGTGGCGGCTGTGGATACGTGCAGGTTCTCGATAGACGCTTCCATTATTGTAATCTAGATAGGAGGTACTGTAAACACATTCAGGTTATTGACCCAATTGATCGAGATAGGAAATTGTTAAGGATTATTGCAACGACTACTAAGGTATAGTAGTTATGAGTACCGTAGTACCGCCGTAGTAGGAAGTGGTACTAAAGATGATTGTAAGTAGCGATGCTATAGAGTTAGATGGTGCTGACAACTTTATCATGGTCAGAAAGGCCAGTGATGGAAATAGTGATGTGGAGTGCGGAGACACACGGTGAGTCCTTTCCCGGTAGGAATAAAGGACAAGATTAGGGTGCCTAGATGGGGCATAGAGTTAAGAAATTTTGATAAGTGCATGGATAAATAGAGTTACGGTGTTCGTTAGCCTTAGACTCGTGTGTGTAATTTGAGTTTGTGACGGTCTCGATAATATAATAATATAGGCTTATATGTTTTCCGCGGTAGCGGAGATTTATTTTCCTTCATTCGCCATAAAGGTGGGTGTTTATATTTTGTATATATATTTGGATGGTACTACTCGTTATATATATATGTTATACGAGTATGGTGATATGGTGAGTATAATACATTATGGAATTATTAGAGTGATAGTAGACTAAGGATGGCAAGACTATCGCGTCCGCAATTCCAGGGTGGAACGGGTTGTTGTTGCGATATCTCACCTGGATACAGGTTGAGTTTGCCTTTATTGTTATGGGTAGATGGAACTTCGCTGAGCAGAGGTTTCATTATTATGACTTGAGTATGTGGTGACCATATAGATATGATTTTAGGCCGCAGGATTTTTGTTGAGCTGTAAGATTAATATCATTATTGATTGCGCAAGGACTGAGTGTAGTGTGATGCGCTGGGTGGTGTGACTCTTAGTTAGGGATAGGAGTTCAGACCACCTTTTGTTGGAAAAAAGGGGATAAGGCTATCCCGATTGCATGTTTTAAATAACGAACCTCCATGACCGACGAAGTTAAGTAGTAGTGTGTGGATGGGTTCCTTGTTTGGATTTCTCTTTGCGAGATGCTCCACACATGAACCTTAACGGCGTCGAGAGTGGAGAGATGTTATAGGATGCAAGGATGTGAGTTTTATTGATAAGTCATATAGTGTGGATGAAACACTATAACCTATGAGCCATGTGATGATGATATGCTTATGGAAATATTGTGCTATGGAAAAGCACTAAAGTGGTCCTCTCACCACAAGTGGGTGGGTGAAGTAGGACTTAGAGAAATTGATTTGAGGATTATGGCTAGGCCTGAATGAAAAGGAAAATTTTGATGAAATATGTTTTGGGTATGATGTACGTAGTGCTTTTACAGAGAGTTGGCACTTCGATTAGTGGGATTTCCTTTTCGTATAGGTGGAATAATAGAATAATAGGTATGCGTTCGTAGGTTAGCAGGGTAGGATTTAGGACGTCCAGCTGGTATGCCTTAAGCCGTTACATCTCGATGACCGACAACGCGAGGGAGTAGTGTAACGGGAGGGTTCCTTGTCTGGATTTCGCTTTGCGAGACGTCCCACGTATGAAATCAAGAAAATGTCGGGAGTTGAGAAAGGCCTTGGGCACTAGGGATATATTTAGGAGTATACTCTTTTCGCGTAGGTAGGGTAACGCATAGACCGTAGCATTGTTAGGATGTAAGTTTTGTAGAGTTTGTGACACTGATGTAAGGAAAATTGCATTTCGCGGGTTGGGAGGACCCATGTGTGAGTTTACACCGAGGAAAGGAGACCCTTATTTAGAAAGAGTGTTACGTGTCGGACGTTCGCTATGGTTGTGCAGATGTGCACAGGTTAGAAAGGTGTATGGGCACCTTAGTGAGATGGTTTTATATACTGCCTAAAATAGAAAAGGGCTTAGTATATAAAGTTCAAGTTTATGCCGTTAGGCACTAGAAATGATGGGTGCAATGTGACGCTATCGGAGTAACTTTACGACCGTGGTAGCCGTATGGTATATGGTTGGGAACCATTGGGTTAGTATTGTTCCCCTTTCAGATATTAGGATTTGGAGCCATCCTAGGATTGGTGGTGTAGGTTGTATCTGAATTTCGAGGACGAAATTCCCTTGTAAGGGGGGGAGTATGTAACAACCCGTCCTTTTTGGAGACAATTAAATTCCAATATTGAGTATAAATTGGAATTTGGGGGATTTCTCGAAATAGTAATTTTTGGGATTTTCGAGGATTAAATGATTTTCGGTGGATGTTATGATTATTTTTGGGATTAAATATGTCGGAATATTTTTATTATATGTCGCCGTTGCGTAAAGCTACACGATGTGAGATTTAATTTGGAATACCCGTATTAAGTCGTGTGGGGTTAAAATAGTGAGTTGTGATAAAGTACCTCGGATGGAAATTTCGACTGCGCCGTGAGTCTCAGAATGGTCGAGATAGTCGGAAAAGAGTGGTTGATTGTTGAAATTGAGTTCCGGGTAATTTTAGAGGTAAAAGTAACTCGTAATTGAGTAAACGAGTCATTTTTGGGTTTTAAGGGGTATAAACCCTTTTCTCCTTATAAAAGGAGGGAGAGAGGTAGAAAAGAGAAAGAAAAGAAAGAAGAAAGAGAGAAGAGAGAGAGGAGGAGAGAAAATAGGATAAAAGGGGAGATTCCATCCAACCGCCGCGGGATTCGACTCGGGATCGTCGGATTATATCCACGAGGCAAGTGTTTACTTGCTTTATTTCAATTATGCATTTATTTCATATCATAGTTGGTAGAACCCTAAAATAAAATTGAAAAAACTTAGATATGAGTTTACATATTGATGTAATGTAAACTCTTAATGATTTTTAGTGTTAAATCCATGTAAATGGAGTGAAGAAATGGATTGAAATGGGTTTAAATGATAAGTTGGGGTTTTTATGATTTTAGGGTTTAAAACTAAGGGAAATGGTTTAATACCCCAAATTAATTGATGTGTTAGTTGTAAAACATAGATTAGATGTTTATTGAGTTGTTGGATGAGATTAAAAACAACAAAAATGGAGAAAAATGGAGTTTGGTATTTTGGGGAAGATGATGAATAGTAACCCCGTAGCTTGTGGGGTTATTTCGGTCAGGAAGAGAATTGATTTAGCTCTCGGCCAAAACACAAAAGTTATAGATCTTTTATATACGGTCACGTGGGCACCGTCCGCATATTTTTCTGATTTTTCCTCGATTTGATATGATTTTTATAAATGGCAGTTCCGGGGTTGAAATCATCAACTCGGAAATTGGAAAAATAAATGTTAGAATTAATTGTGTAGATGTTTGGGATGATTTTTGGTGTAGTTTAAAAAAAACTTGAAAATGAATTTGGGTTGTTGGATGGAGGATTTGAGGAATCAAGTTTTGAGGATCTGGTGTGACGAGTCGATCGCGCCCCTAAGGCCGATCGACCACGTCAAAGAAAATGGCTTACTGGTTGGTTTCTTAGGCTTATCCGCAAACCGCGGTCGATCGGGGGTCCATGTCCGGTCGACCGATACCCTGTTTTCAGCCCAAGATTTTGGAGATTGTTATTCCTTCTCCTCTTTGTGTTTAAAGTCTAGGGGCCTTCTAAATTAGAGTATTATAGAGGGTTATGTCCTAAAGAACTTAAGGAATTGGGAATATATATATATATATATATATATATTCACTTAGAGTGAATTAGTATAATTGGAGATATCCAATAGATCCTTATATGGGAATAAGGTATGTAAGAATTATCAAAGTAAGAAAATGTAACAACCCTCGCTTTTGAGGTCCTATTTTATATTTAATTTGCTAGATTTAGTGCTTAAATATAAAGATGTTGGTATGTGGAGTAGGTATTAATTTAAGAAAGAAAAGTTAATATCTACTATGATGTTGCATATTTACCGTAAGTATAGGTGAATTTTGCTATGTTATGTTTTGTAATGTCATATGACTTAAAATGACATTTGGCTTAAAAATGAAACCGGAACCTAAAATGAATTATAAAATCTCCAAATGATAATTTGGAGGGTGTAGATAGTTCCGGGAGGTTCGAGATAGTCAAATTATGTGCCATATTGTATTTCGAGGTTCCGGGCACTTTTGACTGGCTGTAGCTTATATGAGTAGTTGCGTATTATTTTACCGCATATTAATCATTTAAAGTTGGAATTTGGACCTAAGCCACGATTTGTGTCTTGAACTAAGTCACTATTCCCCTAATTGAATTGGTAAACCTAGAGAAAGAAAGAGAAGAAGAAACCTTGGGAGAAAGGGAGAGATTGAAGCTTGGGAGATTGTTCTTGCATACAACTTCATCAAAATCTCAACTTGCAAGCTTGAGGCAAGTTATCTACTTGCTATTTTATGATTTAAGTAGAGTAATTAGCATTGATAGTTGTGGTTATGTATGGTTTATGGAAGCCAGGGTTTTTATTTGATTTATGGGCTTTAGATCTTTGGAAGTTGAATTGATATGATTTTGAGGTAAATTATGGTTGGATGATGTATTTATGATCAGTTGGTAGTATTAAAGGATAGGGATTTGAGTTGGTTGAAGTTGGGTAGAATTTTGGAGTCAAAGACTCCATAGACAAAACTTGGAATTTCTGCAGAACCAAATCGATTCGGCCAGGCCGAATCGATTCACTGAGAGACAGTTTCCAAGCCTGGGTCGTCCGAATCGGTTCGGCTCGTCCGAATCGATTCGGAAATTATGCAGAAACTCACTTTTCCTGACCGAATAGATTCGGCTAGTCCGAATCGATTCGCCTTTAAGAACCCAAATCGATTCGGCTAGTCCGAATCGATTCGGAAAGCCTGAACTTTTCCTTTGTTTTTCTCTTTTTGAATTTGACTCCGTTCTTCAGGATTATGACCTAGGACCCTTCTTGAATGAAGTAAACATAGGATCCTAGAGTTTTAGTCGAGTTTGGTCACTACACTATAGTTGAATGGGATCACTTGGGGTTAATTCAGGGGTATTTAAAGTGATGTTTAGGCATCACTTCTGATTTGGTAGATAAATTGGAAAATAGAATTCTAAGCCCATATGTGGAGATTTTAGAGGCCTTCTTGATGTATATAAAATCTTGGGACCTATAAGATTTTGGGAAATTGTTTAGAGAATACTTCGGGACCTACTCATATGCTGAAATTGAATAAGAAATATTCAAAGATAAATGTTTCAAGTAAAATGAAACACATGAGATTCATGGAAATGAAAATGAGATTAAATTGGTAATTGTTAAATTACTTAAACACAACTCTCTAAATGCTATCATAAGGGAAGCTCGCGCATGAGGTGATGTCCCCTGACTATTGAATGCAGGTTGACTATAGTCCTCGGCCATATGCGGGGTTTGTATATGTTTTTCTGCGCTAGTGAGGTAATTCCGGGTGTGGTTATGACTCACTCGCAGGCATATGGCCACTTCCCGACGTGCGTTAGGTGCCCAGGTTGTCTTGTATAGATAGGCCCTGGAAGATGATAGTCATTTAGGGGCGCGCCCAGTGGGGAAACTCGGAGGGGAGGTCTTAGAAACGTTATATGTATAAGAATATAACCTTTCTAACTCAAGTGGGACTTGAGGTATGTGAATTGCCAGAAGAATTGAGATAGTAATTATATTCCTGCTAAGGAATGGAAAACGGAAAGATATGATGGAGATTATATTCCTACTAAGGAATGGAAAATGATAAGATATGAGAAGAAAATGAGATTTAAATTTTATTTCTCTTGCTTAATTTAATAACTGTTAGAAACCTATGTCAATGCATTATCACATTCGATGATTAGGTTGTTAGATTCTTATTCATATTATCCATGATTTATTGTCCATATCTATCATGTTTCTTACTCTTTTGGGAATCATATATAAATCGGGCCCTGACCCGTTCATTTTCTATGTTGTGCATGTTGTTGTATCTGCTCAGGTGCTCCTCCGTAAGGGCGTCCGTTATGATTTTCTTACTCCTATGCTTTTGACGAGCTGTATGATCTTGCGGATTATTATAGGACGTTTGTTAGACGCCTTCATTTTTGAACTCTAGATATGATCGGGTCTTTTATTCGGGCTAGTGGCCCATCTTTTGTACTTGTTAATGAATGTAGTATGTAAAATATTGAATTGTTGTAACCCTTGAATGTAACTGTGGACGGACATATTATTCGTTCCTTTTATTGTATGTTGTTTTGGGTATTTATCTATATGTTCCTTTGAAATTCCACTTTCATCAAATTTGGGTTGTTTAATTTATTTCTTAACTCTTTAGCAAACCAAAATTTTTGACAACCTGCTTTCTGATTTATTGGGTGGTTTTCCAGTATACCTATTTTAGTGTTATGATGCTGAGGATGATATCCATCCATGATTCCGTTATGTCGAGGTATCGGGCTAGGCACCCCTTATTTCAGAAAGGCGGGTTGTCACAGATGGTATCAGAGCATCAGGTTCTAGAGTCTTTTGGGATCTTTGTGGACTTTTCACGTTCTACCGTAGCGTTCTTTGATATAGAGCCTAATGTTAGGACTGCTTTGTTGCTTATATTTATGATCTTATGCAAAATAGATTGTTTTAAGTAGAATTCTAACTCTATTGTTTCTCCATCTCAGATGCCGCCTAAAAGAGGTCGCCCCGCTAGACGCAATAGGGTCTTAGATGAGGATGTTGGTCCTCCCCCTCCGCCATAAAGAACATTCAATGCTGCGGATGTGGCGAATATAGTGGCTCAAGCCGTTAAGACGTCCATGATAGCAGTGGCCCAACAAGCGCCACAGGCTCAACAAAGAGCGCCAGATGCCCAAGTTCCTACCGGACCTTCTCCGTGGGAAAGAGCTAGGGAATCTTTTCTAAAGGGTCAGCACCCAGAATTTAACGGGAGCTCAGATGTTATAAAGGCGAATCAATGGAAGAAAGATATACAACACCATCTACGTATGGTGGAGTGTGGTGAGGACAGGAAGCAAGTCCTTGCTACTTTTAAACTGGTTGGGGATGCATTACACTGGTAGGAGTCCGTGACTATGCCATAACAGAGGGATACAATGTCGATCTCTGAATTCTGGGTTTTGTTCGATCATAAGTACTTTCCCCCCGCAATTCAAGGGGAGATGATAAGGAGGTTGTAGGACCTTGTGCAAGGGGATAGGTCAGTAGCGGAATATGAGGAGGAATTCACCCGGTTGGCAAGTTTTGTACCGGATGAAGTGACTCCTGAAGAAAATAAAGTTTCAAAGTTTATGAGAGGGTTGAACTGGAGAATCCGGCAACACTTGCTGGGTAATCCGTCTTTACAGACTTTTGGGGAAGTGATGAATGCAGCTCTACTACATTGCCAAGAGCATAGACTATTTTTCCAAAGTGGCAAGAAGGCCTCCGTGGTGGAGCAAGCGGGAAGGACGGGAGGTAGTGGGATTGGAGGAGGAGTCTTTCCCTCGTCCCAACCTTCGGGCAGTAAACAGAAAGAAAGGGATCCCCAATAGGGGGACTTGTCGAAGAGGCAGCGTTCTGGTGGGTTTAATTCGGGGAACCATAATAATAGGCACGGTCAGGGTGCCCCACAACAACAAGTAGGCCGTGGTGGTCAGGGAGGTAGAGGCCAGCAGGGCCAAGGTGTGAATCAGTTTAGAAATAATCGTGGTAGAATTGCCAAAAATATGATAGGTCGGTGTTTCTAATGCGGGGAAGCGGATCACTATAAGAAGGAATGTCCTAAGTTGAATGGGGGACAATTTCCTCGAGCTCCACAGCAGCCGTATGTTCAGTTCCCTCCACAGGTGCCTAACCCAGTTTCTCCTCCACAACATGGTCAGTTACAGTATGGTAGGGTCTATCATATTCAGGATGCTATGCTTCCTCCAGTTCCGTCGGCACCGCCATCCATTGAGGGTAAGTTCCTTATTCAGGGACATATGGGTCGTGTTTTATTTGATACTGGTGCTTTAATTCATTTCTAGGAGCTTTGCTCAGACCACCGAGTTGATTAAATCTTGTGAAAGAACTTTTACTAGTGTGGAGTCCTCTATGGGTGATGGTTCACTCATCTTCTTTGTTTATAAAAATGTAGAAATCTCTCTCGGTAATTTATGCTTTGAGGTCGATTTACTCATCCTGGACATGGTCGGGTAAGACGTGATTTTGGGTATGGATTGGCTTATGAAATATCATGCTATAATAAATTGCTACGGGAAGAGGTCTTGGTCGTTCCGGGACAAGAAATGTTCCTGGTAGTTTTACCTCGTTTAGAGGGGAGTACTAGTACTTATTTGTATTGCATTGACGATGAGACTTCTACGGGTGTAGTTGTTCCCTTGGATTCTATTCCAGTTGTGAAAAACTTTGAGGATGTTTTCCGAGAAATACCGAGTTTGCCTTCTAGCCATGAGATTGAGTTTGTGATCGATTTAGCGCCGGGAACGAGGCCTATTGCGAGGGCTCCATATCGAATGGCTCCTATTGAAATGAGGGAGCTAAGAGATCAAATTCAAAAGTTATTGGAGCAGGGATTTATTCGGCGTAGCACATCGCCGTGGGGTGCTCCAGTGTTGTTTGTTAAGAAAAGAGATGGCTCTCTCCGGTTATGTGTGGACTATAGAGAATTGAATAAGGTCACCATCCGGAATAAATACCCTTTACCTCATATCGATGACTTCTTTGATCAACTTCGAGGAGCGATGTACTTCTCCAAAATCGATTTGAAGATGGGGTATCACCAATTGAGGATACGGGAGGAGGATGTATCCAAGACTGCTTTTCTAACAAGGTACGGGTCCTATGAATTTTTGGTTATGCCCTTTGGACTAACCAATGCCCCCGCTGTATTTATGGATCTCATGAATAGGGTGTTTCGGGATTTCCTGGACCAATTTGTCATTGTGTTCATCGATGACATTTTAGTCTATTCTGGAACGGAATCTGATCATGCTATGCATTTAAGGTTGGTCCTAAAGAGATTACGAGACCATCAACTGTATGCCAAGTTTGAGAAATGTGGCTTTTAGTTACAGGAGGTACAGTTTTTGGGTCATGTGGTGACGTCCCAGGGTGTATCAGTGGATCCGGGCATGGTGGTTGTGGTGAGGGAGTGGGGTCAGCCCACGACACCTACCGAGGTTCGCAGTTTTCTGGGTTTGGCGGGTTATTACCGGCGGTTCATCAAGGGTTTCTCTAAGATCGCTAGCCCTTTGACAAATTTGACCCGGAAAGGGGTGAACTTTATTTGGGATAATTCTTGCCAAGCTGCATTTGATGAGCTTAATGAAAGATTAACTTCGGCTCCGGTCCTTGCATTGCCAAAACTGGGATTAGAATATTTAGTCTTCACCGATGCATCTCTGGAAGGATTAGGAAGTGTACTTCAGCAAGAGAGACGGTCTATCGCTTATGCTTCCCGCAAGTTGAAGCCCCATTAAAGAAACTATCCGGTGCATGACTTAGAACTAGCCACAGTTGTCTTTGCCTTGAAGATATGGAGGCATTATCTTTTGGGAGAGAATTTTAGTCTTTTCACGGACCACAAATCGCTGCAATATTTATTTTCACAGAAGGAATTGAATATGCGACAGCGCCGATGGTTAGAGTTCGTGAAAGATTATAAATTTGATATTCGTTATCATCCGGGTAAGGGGAACGTTGTAGCGGATGCCTTGAGTAGGAAGCCCGATGGAGAATTAGCTGAGGTTTAGAAAGCTAAATGGAAGGAACTCAGTCAGGAGGATGCGGTGGTGAGAGCATTCATGTCGGTGATGACCGTTACTCCTACCATTGTGGCAAGGGTGGTAGAAGCCCAAGGAAGGGATAAGGGTTGTCAAGACCATATTCGTCGATTGATGTCCGAGGGAGCGGAGTCCTACTCAATTGGTTCTGAGGGTGGATTACACTTCCATGGAAGACTCATTGTTCCAGAGGAAGGAGATTTGAGACGGGCAGTGATGGCTGAAGCTCACGGGTCTAGGTTCACGGTTCATCCTGGTGGGGATAAAATGTATCAAGACATGCGCCGCCAGTATTGGTGGCCAGGTATGAAGAGGGATATTTCGGAATTTGTGTCCCAATGCACTACTTATCAACTGGTCAAGATCGATCATCAGAGATCAACAGGTTTGTTGCAACCGTTAGAGATCCCGGTGTGGAAATGGGAAAGTATATCGATGGATTTTATCACGGGCTTGCCAAGATCACAAAGTGGATGTGATTCTATTTTGGTGATTATCGACCGCTTGATAAAGTCGGCACACTTCCTACCCGTGCGGACAGATTATGACACTGCTCGGTATGCCCGCTTATTCATCGAGGAGGTGGTGAGACTCCATGGGGTGCCTTTGACTATAGTTTCCGACCGAGACAAAATTTTCGTTTCCCACTTTTGGAGGAGTTTCCTAGAAGTTATGCGGACCGAATTGAAGTTAAGCACTTCGTATCATCCTCAAACAGATGGCCAAACTGAAAGGGTAAACCAAATGTTGGAGGATATGCGTCACATGTGTATGCTTGACTTCAAAGGTGGTTGGGAACAATATCTCCCATTGGTTGAGTTTGATTATAACAACTCTTACCAATTCACAATTGGAATGGCACCTTATGAAGATTTGTATGGAAGACCGTGTAGATCACCCGCTTGTTGGTTGGAAGTGGGTGATAATAAATTTCTTGGACCAAAAATGATCCAAGATACTTCCTCAAAAATTGAATTGATTCGAAATCGCATTCGGATAGCCCAAGACCGTCAAAAGAGCTATGCCGATGCGGGTCGGTGACACATGGAATTGGAGATTGGGGACCAAGTCTTTGTTCGAGTGTCGCCCATGAAAGGCATAAAGCATTTCGATAAGAAGGGGAAGCTTGCGCCACGCTTTTTTAGACCTTTTCCAGTTATTGCTAAGGTGGGTCCAGTGGCATACCAACTTGCTTTACCGGAACCATTGCAACAAATTCATGATGTATTCCGTGTTTCCTCCCTAAAGAAGTATAGGAGATGCGAAGGTGCGCTTTGGCACATCCCTTTCGAGGATATTGATTTGCAACCCGATGTTTCATATGAAGAACAACCGGTTGCTATTTTAGAGCATGGGGAGCGTAGATTAAGGTCTCGTGTGTTGCCCTTGGTGCGGGTTCAATGGAGTCACCATAACGCCAAGGAATCTACATGGGAATGCGAGGAAGACATGCGGGAAAAGTATCTGCATCTCTTTATACAAGGTACGCCTGAATTTTAGGGACAAAATTCCCTCATAAGGGGGGAGTATGTAACTACCCTCGCTTTTGAGGTCCTATTTTATATTTAATTTGCAAGATATAGTGATTAGATATAAAGATGTTGGTATGTGGAGTAGGTATTAATTTAAGAAAGAAAAGTTAATATCTACTATGATGTTGCATATTTACCATAAGTATAGGTGAATTTGGCTATGTTATGTTTTGTAATGTCATATGATTTAAACTGACATTTGGCTTAAAAATGAAACCGAAACCTAAAATGAATTATAAAATCTCCAAATGATAATTTGGAGGGTGTAGATAGTTCCGGGAGGTTCGAGATAGTCAAATTATGTGCCATATTGTATTTCGAGGTTCCGGGCACTTTTGACTGGCTGTAGCTTATATGAGTAGTTGCGTATTATTTTACCGCGTATTAATAATTTAAAGTTGGAATTTGGACCTAAGCAACGATTTGTGTCTTGAACTAAGTCACTATCCCCCTAATTGAATTGGTAAACCTAGAGAAAGAAAGAGAAGAAGAAACCTTGGGAGAAAGGGAGAGATTGAAGCATGGGTGATTGTTCTTGCATATAACTTCATCAAAATTTGAACTTGCAAGCTTGAGGAAAGTTATCTACTTGCTATTTTATGATTTAAGTAGAGTAATTAACATTGATAGTTGTGGTTATGTATGGTTTATGGAAGCTAGTTTTTTTTTTTTATTTATGGGCTTTAGATCTTTGGAAGTTGAATTGATATGATTTTGAGGTAAATTATGGTTGGATGATGTATTTATGATCATTTGGTAGCATTAAAGGATAGGGATTTGAGTTGGTTGAAGTTGGGTAGAATTTTGGAGTCAAAGACTCCATAGACAAAACTTGGAATTTCTGTAGAACCGAATCGATTCGGACAGGCCGAATCGATTCGTTGAGAGACAGTTTCCAAGCCTGGGTCGTCCGAATCGGTTCGACTCGTCCGAATCGATTCGGCAATTATGCAGAAACTCACTTTTCCTGACCGAATCGATTCGCCTTTAAGAACCCAAATCGATTCGGCTAGTCCGAATCGATTCGGAAAGCCTAACCTTTTCCTTTGTTTTTCTCCTTTTGAATTTGACTCCTTTCTTTAGGATTATGACCTAGGACCCTTCTTGAATGAAGTAAACATAGGATCCTAGAGTTTTAGTCGAGTTTGGTTGTTACCCTATAGTTGAATGGGATCACTTGGGGTTAATTCAGGGGTATTTAAAGTGATGTTTATGCATCACTTCTCATTTGGTAGATAAATTGGAAAATAGAATTCTAAGCCCATATGTGGAGATTTTAGAGGCCTTCTTGAGGTATATAAAATCTTAGGACCTATAAGATTTTGGGAAATTATTTAGAGAATACTTCGGGACCTAATCATATGATGAAATTGAATAAGAAATATTCAAAGATAAATGTTTCAAGTAAAATGAAACACATGAGATTCATGGTAATGAAAATGAGATTAAATTGGTAATTGTTAAATTACTTAAACACACCTGTCTAAATGCTATCATAAGGGAAGCTCGCGCATGAGGTGATGTCCCCTGACTATTGAATGCAGGCTGACTATAGTCCTCGGCCATATGCGGGGTTTGTATATGTTTTTCTGCGCTAGTGAGGTAATTCCGGGTGTGGTTATGACTCACTCGCAGGCATATGGCCACTTCCCGACGTGCGTTAAGTGCCCAGGCTGTCTTGTATAGATAGGCCCTGGAAGATGATAGTCATTTAGAGGCGCCCCCAGTGGGGAAACTCGGAGGGGCGGTCTTAGAAACGTTATATGTATAAGAATATAACCTTTCTAACTCAAGTGGGACTTGAGGTATGTGAATTGCCAGAAGAATTGAGATAGTAATTATATTCCTTCTAAGGAATGGAAAACGGAAAGATATGATGGAAATTATATTCCTACTAAGGAATGGAAAATGATAAGATATGAGAAGAAAATGAGATTTAAATTTTATTTCTCTTGCTTAATTTAATAACTGTTAGAAACCTATGTCAATGCATTATCACATTAGATGATCAGGTTGTTAGATTCTTATTCATATTATCCATGATTTATTGTCCATATCTATCACGTTTCTTACTCTTCTGGGAATCATATATAAATCGGTCCCTGACCCGTTCATTTTCTATGTTGTGCATGTTGTTGTATCTGCTCAGGTGCTCCTCTGCAAGGGCGCCCGTTATGATTTTCTTACTCCTATGCTTTTAACGAGCTGTATGATCTTGAGGATTATTATAGGACGTTTGTTAGACGCCTTCATTTTTGAACTCTAGATATGATCGGGTCTTTTATTCGGGCTAGTGGCCCATCTTTTGTACTTGTTAATGAATGTAGTATGTAAAATATTGAATTGTTTTAACCCTTGAATGTAACTGTGGACGGACATATTATTCGGTCCTTTTATTGTATGTTGTTTTGGGTATTTATCTATATGTTCCTCTGAAATTCCACTTTCATCAGATTTGGTGGGTTTAATTTATTTCTTAACTCTTTATCAAACCAAAATTTTTGACAACCTGCTTCCAGATTTATTGGGTGGTTTTTCCGTATACCTATTTTAGTGTTATGACGCTGAGGATGATATCCATCCATGATTCCGTTATGTCGAGGTATGGGGCTGGCCACCCCTTACTTCGGAAAGGTGGGTTGTCACAGAAAATACTTTAGGTATAGTATCATGCGTATATGAATGCATGATTATGATTCTTTGAGAGAATCTTTGGGGTTATTAGTCATCGGTACATGAGATTGGAAATTATGGCCATATATATATATTCGAGAAGGAATATATGGTATATATATACAATATGATTAAACTATATATGAAATGTGATACAAATGTGTATTATACAGTATTATTCCTTGTGCATGAGAACAAGGTAATCTTTATTCTTTGAGAATAAATGATTTTGAAAATAAAATGTGAATGTTTTCAAAATGGAAATGAAATGATTTTCCTAATTAATAATTTATGGATACACACCTTTCTAAATCGCTATCATAAGGGAAGTTGCGCGCGTGTGGTGAAGCCCCCTGACTAGCGAATGTAGGGTGGATATATCCCTAGGCCATATGAGCATTTATTATATGTTTTACTGCGCTGGTGAGGTGATTATGGTTGTGGTCATGACTCTCCCGCATGCATATGGCCGCTTCCCGACGTTTCGGTAGGTTCCCAGGTTGTCTTGTTTGATAGGACCTGGAAGATGATAGCCATTTAGGGGCACGTTCAGTGGAGAAGCCCGGAGGGACGATCTTAGATTTGTTAAAGAAATTCATGATAATGAATCGGTTTTAAATACATTTCCCGGATGGAAGAAGGGAAATGGAAGCATGTGATATGGAAAAAGAATTTTTATGATAATAAAAATGGCTTTAAATACATTTCCTGGATATAAGAAGGGAAATGGGATGTTATAAAATGGAAAAGCATTTTTATGATAATAAAACTGGCTTTTAAAAAGTTATATGATATGTTAAAGCAATTCATGATAATGAATTGGATTTTAAATACATTTCCTGGATAGAAGAAAGGAAATGGAAAGTTTTGAGATAAAAATGAAAAGTATTGGTAATATTTTGTAAATGACTTCTCATTCCAGGAGATATATCCGGATGTATATTGTAAGATGTATATAAAAATAAATATGCTTGTATGTTAATATGTAAGTATATATTTATACTTTAGTTTTGTGTTATGGGCCTAATGGATCTCTACCATTAACCCTGCCAAGTAGTAGTGTATCGGGGAGGTTCCTTGTTTGGATTTTGCTTTGCGAGACACCCCACGCACGAACTTAGAGCAGTGTTGAGAATGGAGGTAAGTTTATCCCTTAGTGCTCGGGTTGTAGAGGTTTCTAGTAGATGGGAGAATTAGTTTAGTTAGGCGGGATAGCTTAACTCGAATGTTCTAGAGAGATGAGCTAAATGTGCACTATTAGAAGAGAGGTGAAGGGTGTCTCATGGGAGTGCGATACCAATTTAAATATGAGATAAAAATATTTTTCTAAAAATAAAGCATATATGCACTTGCAAAATATTTTCAAACTCGGGCTCTAACCCGTTTATCTACTTTTTCCTTTCTTGCTATATATATATATATATATATATATATATATATATAGGTGTCCAGACACAGGGTCGCCTGGATGGCACTTCCTTCGAGTCAGACGTCAGCTGCAGCAACTGTGGATGCGTGTAGGTTCTCGATACACACTTCCATTCTTGTAATCTAGATAGGAGGTATTGTAAACACATTCGGGTTAATGACCCAATTGCATTTATTTATTTATTTACTACATCATTCGATATGGTTGTATATTTTGACCGAGTGTTCGGTTATTTTATTTCATTTCAGTTTCATTTACGCAAAACTGTGTGGATTTTTTAATTTTTTAGTTGTTAAAAGAGTAGTTAAAATTTTGATGCCAGCCTAATAGGTTATTAGTAATTAAAATGGATTTTCGACAGTGATGCTAAGAATGATCCATATGAGACTCCTGTTTTAATTTAATATAGGAGTGATCGCCCGATATTTTATTAGGCGGGGTGTCACATATTAATGTTACTTAATACTTATAACTTTGTTGTTCCTTGGATTGTGTTGGTGTAGTCGGTTGTATTATGGGCATGTGCATGTAGAGGAGCCCTTAGAAAGAAAATTTTGATATTTCATGTGAGAACCCTAGATTAAATAAATTACTTGTGCTAAAAAATAATAGGACATGCATGTAGCTATTATTCTTAAAATCACAATATTTATGTGTCCTTGATTTCCACTATTTAGATTAAAATTATTCAGTTTGGAAATTTAATGTTGTTGCAACTGTTGTTGTAAATTGTTAATTATGCCACTTTATGGAAGTATTATAATTTTTTATATCTCGGAGACGTTGGGTATTGTAGGTAATTGGTTTTCACCCCTTATTATAGTACACTTGTTAGGTATGGGACTAGTAAGTGGGCCTTAGTTGCGATTTATGCTAATTAGGTATGGGAATAGTTAGTGTGAGTCTATGAGGGTTATATAATTTAGTGTGGGGACTGGTTTTCTATATTATACCATTATTACGATAGCCTAGGATTGATATCTAGGTGGAGTGAAATTTTTTATAATCATCCTTTACTTAGGATAGGACGAATTTGTGTTTTGGAAACCCGCAGTTGGGACGAACGGGTATTTTGAGGATTTTCACATCACTTTTAAGGGTGGGGGAAATTAATTTGATTAATGAGTATAATAAATTTTGGAAATTAATATCGCAGGACTAAAACGGATATTAAAATTTATTGGCGACATAATGTGTCTAGGGCTGACAGTTTAAATGGATCATAGGACGATTTATGTTGTGTCGTGTGTGGAATCTTGTCATATCGCGAGGATCGCAGGATAAAAACGGATCAAACGGCGGACTTCACAAGGGGATGTGTGTGTGTGTGTGTGGAACCTTGTCATATCGCGAGGATCGCAGGATAAAAATGGATCAGACGGCGGACTTGACAAGGGGATGTGTATCTTGGTAAATTATAATTGTGGTCCTTTTAATGAAATTTAATATTATTGGGAATGTGGGTTAATTAAACTAATATTGGTGTGGCATATTTTAAACAAACCTTGTGGGTAGTTAGAAATTTATTTTTCGGGATTAATAACCTTCGTAATTGAAAGATTTTATTGTTATGGCCGATATATATAGCACTATTGTCTGATTTCAAGGACCCTAATTGAGAAGAGTAGCCGGTATTCATGCTCAGGGCTTTGGCTCTAACACATGTATTGACTAATCTTTTTCAGGATTTATTTGTGAGTTGATGCATAGGATTCATTGGAGATCTTTTGGAGGTGCATATGGATTTATTTTATTTCTTTCGTAGTTAGATTTCTCTTTCCATCCCGTCGTATTATTTATGAGACTATTCTGGAGTTTATTGGGCCTTTCGGTTCCGAAGTTGTTTTAAGAATTCAGTTGGATTTATTTATTTAAATATTAAGATATTCGGAGATCACATGTGATGAATTTTGATCTCACTTTGGTGTTTTATCAGTTGGATATCATTCATATTTGGGTTTGATTAAAATAATTTATCTTGTGGATTAAAATTCTTATGTCTCATATCTGCCACATGCTAAGTATGATATTTAATTTACTCGCACTCGGCTTAGTTTTGGGGGCGGTCGATGCCAGAATTTAGCGGGGTGTGACACTGGATACCTGATGACAAGGATACAATAGAGAAGAGAATATGCAAGGAAATGGGTCAGAGACCGAGTGTAACATATTTTGTTAAAATAGCAAGTGGTTAACCAATACAATTAAGCATTTATTATGTACATATTAGTTCCACGACTCTCGCTTGATATTCTCATCTCTCATCTAGAGTGCACACCCAGCGTATATTCTTAACCCATTCTAGTTATTCCACTACCTAACTAGTCTGTACCAATTCTATCTATACGGTCTTCTTTAAGATGCCCACCCGTATTACCCAAATAAGTCATTCTTACTTCACACATTTTCATTTATTAAATTACTTATCTTAGTATTATTTAAGTCTTTCACATTATTAAACCATATAAGTATCTTAGTAATTCTCATCTACTAAGCAACGGTGGACAATCACAAGTATATATATAAACCACTCTCATTACATATATATATATATATGGCACCCCTAGGCTAAGCTGCAGTGCACGCATACTCTGCTATCAAACCTCGGTACATTCACGTACATAAGGATTACACGTTCTGAATCACTCAGGAATGGTATCAATACAAATCACACATATTGGAGGCGAACATAGTTCACATACCTATGGCTCACGCACATGCCTACACTCCCATAATCAGCGGACCTATCAACTCACAAATAAGTCTTTTACAATCCTATGTTCTTGAGGTACCAAATCTAAATCCCCTGAAGGCACACAAGATAAGATTGTCCTCTTCGTACAACCTCTCGTGATAGCAAGTAAGGTAGGTATGTCATACACACAATAAATAATAATTTATGTACACATTCCGCCTATATAAATATAACATCAATCAGGTATTCACACAACCATGTGATAACAATAGGTATTCATCTCACCTATATATATAATTACATCAAGGCATACGCACAACCCATATAATAAGTATATTTATATGACGAAAATCCTACGCATTTGTCGAATGTGACTAATCCTCAATATATTATTTCCGAGCTTTTCTTACCGCACGATGATTATCATTTAATCCTCAAATTAATTCAGAAGGTAAACATCACGCCTAACTAACCCATGTCATCACAACTCCAAAGTTTCTATGATTTAAAATACTTCAATTAGGTTTATTTCTCGATAATATGTAATTCAATCTTAACCCTAAATTTCATCTCTTATGGTTAATCCCAAATATACCAAAGGTTATGTCGGTAATTTATAACCCTCGTACTACTAGTCCTAACCTTAAATCATCTTTTATTCGATTTGAACCTCAAGTTATATAATTCTCCAAAATAACCCGATTAACTAATCGCTCGATAAATTTCCCCCATTCAAAATCCCAAAATAATATTTTCGGGTCTTAATTATATCCTACTGCCCTTACTTAACTCCCATTAGGTTCATTTAATCATAATCAAAGATTCCTCAAATTTTGGGATTTAATCAACAATTAAAAAGGACAATATATCACATTTCTAGGGGAGTCGATCAATCAACTATTCTAGTTCATCGATCGACAGTCTTGAGTCGATCGATAAATCGACCAAATATTGCCCAGTTTTTTTGCATAAAATTCCTACGGGTTTCACACTTTAATATCCTCAACCTCAATACTAAATGATCCCCAATTCTTCATTGTTCACCCCGAATGATATAGCAAAGTGTATATATGATTTCCAACATCTAAATCATATAAATCATCCAGGGTTTCAATTAATCATGCTAATTTTCATCTTAAATTAAGAAATTCTGCAATAGATAATTCTTCCTCAAAAACAGATTTCAATCTCAGAATTATTCATCAATTATAACTCAAATTTCGTAAAAATGATTGTCTAATCAAAAAGGGTTTAATCTAATCATGGTTATCATCACAGAGATCAATCTTAAATCATCAAAATTCATCTTTTGATTTGTAAAATAGTCTATAATTTTATTCTATTATAATATGAACATTATACATGCTAGATTGACAGTAATTAATCACTTTCTTTGAGATTGTAGGTATGAATCGTTGGGGATTGTTCTCTATTGTTGGTCCTCCCTTTTTTCGGCCAACTTTCGACAATGGTGGTGGTGCAAGGTGGTTGTCCCTTGGTTTGGTCCAAAAACCTCTTCCTCTCCTTGAAAAGCCTCTCCCTCTCCTCAAAGACCTTTCCTCTTCTTTTAGGTGAATGAACCTAAGTTCTCTAATCTCCCCATTAATATAATAAAATCTAATTTCCGAGTTTACTATTCACCTCCCAATTAAAATGACCAAAATACCCCTCCGGGTGTCTTTTCGGTTCCAAAGTGTCCCGAGACCCAATCAAACACCCAAGTAGACTTTTTCGACTATTTAAACCCTTTCGGACACTTTGGCGCAGTCAAAATGAACATACGGATGACATATTTGAAATTCACTTCTATTCCATTTAAATTTAGTCCCGACACAACATACACACGCGTCCCGACTTAATTATTGAAATTGTTATACACATAATTCGTGACAATTTATAAAGTCATAATCATAAATATTAATTTTAATCTGTAAGTAATATTCCACATAAATCATGTGTTACTTTATTCTCGAGTAGTATGTAAATTCGAATTAATTTCCAATTATAACACAATTAATTCTAATTAATCCCATTTTTAAAAGTCATAAAAATACGGGGTATTACATACTCCCCCCATAACAACGGAATTTTGTCCCAAAATTTGAAAAATCTAAGTATGGTAGGCAAGAACAATCTTGAATAAATATTGCGCATCGCATATTTTCTCTCCCAAGTAGACTACTCAATACCGCCCATACAATACGCTATCGCATACCCCTAATAATGAACACCTCACTTATGATGATTTTCCCTGTCACGTGGGTTCTTGTCCAAGCCTTACAATTTAAGTTTCACTACTTATACTTTATTCATGATACTCACTATCTAACCTTATACTATTGCATATAAGTGCGATTATCTTACACAAGTAGAATCTTTGTGTTTTATATATATCACACACAATATATAAGTTTCAGCTCATCTTTACTATTTGCAATAGTTCCTGGTCCACTAACAAGCAGGAGAAACAATAAGACTTATCGTACCATGCTTTGACTGGTACCAAGCCAAAAGTGAATTATAAGAGTTATTCTACGCAGTCTCACTAGTGGGAGGCACTGCTCCTATTCCTCCCCAAAATTTCAAGGTTACACATAGAATCTATCTTTCAACATCTGATTAGTCCGCTTGGCTACCCATTCGTATGCGGATGATAGGTCGTACAAAATCACAACTCGGTACGCATGGCCTCATGAAGGCTCTTTCCAAAATCGAAAGACAAAGATCTTGTCCCAATCGGACACAATAATAATCAGAACACCATGTAAACTCACTTTCTCGGCTATGTAAATATCTGCGCATACTGTCCCATAGTATGATTGGTCTTAATTGACATCCCTTTCTTGTCACCACTATTATTTATAACCTGATACATTTTATGTTCACCCGAATGTACCTCTAACCGTGATCCATGTGACTTTGCCTCACCGCATGTCACAAGTCATTCCCTAACTCAAAAAATTAGTTTCTCATGAAATGTAAGCCTCTGTCAGATCTTACGGAATAAACTTCGACCTCCCTGGCTAAATGTTGTCGAATTCACATGACAAGCATATTACCCTGCCGGATACAATACCATCCTCATGGACATTTGGGGAAAGCTGATTCTAATCGTCATAAATGATCGGACAATCAAGTCCCAATATTTAAACCTCTATATTTATTTTCCTTATCCCATACCTCCAAAATGGGGACAATATCCATATTCATTTACCTAGGGCGCCCATAAACCCTGTTTCTCGAGTAGTATATTACAAATAAAATACACTTTTCTAAAATTAATTTTCGCACACTAAACATATTGATCAATTCATAACGTAGTCATTCTATACTGGTTTTTATGCCAAGACTAGGCGACTCTACCGGCCTTAAGCCATAATGGAATTGTCAACTCTCAATTATATACTCGTATAATTACCAAGGTACGAAACCCATGTACTGTTGTCCAAACTTCTATCCAACTCCCTAAGTTCGCTAGTTTCATGCGTGGGGTGTCTTGCAAAGTGAAATCTAAACAAAGACCCTCCCTGATACACTACTCCCTAACCTAGTCGGATGTTGATGCAATTCAAGGAGCTGAATATCTTGAAGATGAACGCGGGCCTGATCATACACATGGGAGTGGAGATAAATTTTCACAAGAGCCTTTGTCACTTTCTAGTGGTCCAATTACAAAACTTAGAGCCAAACATTTTAAGGAAACACTTATTGGGCTGATCCAAGAGAAGTGGGGTGATTCTGAAAGGATGGAGACCAAGATGGGCCCAAATGATAATCAAGGCTTAGTCCATGTCATTAAAGAAATTTGGGGAACTAATTATCATGCAAAAACGTGACCATCATGTTCACACCATAAATGGGCATGAATTTAACTATTTTCAAGGTTAATAAATGGGGGATGAATCTAGTCTTAGTTGGTTATCTTTAAATACATTGAACTTAGTCATTTAGTCATATTTTGTTGTTTTCCAAGTCCAAGTGGCCTAAAAATGTGGGAACTTATTTACTTTGACAATTGTGTTATTTTAATGATGTATTTATTTCATTTCCTATTCTTGGAGGGTTGATCCAAGTATAAATGAGGGGAGCTACGAATTTTGTAAGCATTTTTTGACATAAACTAATATTATTGTGAAAAGCTGGAAATGTTGAAGATGAACGCGGGTATGATCATACACATGGGAGTGGAGATAAATTTGCACAAGACCGTTTGTCACTTTCTAGTGGTCCAATTACAAGACTTAGAGCCAAACATTTTAAGGAAACACTTATTGGGCTGATCCAAGAGAAGTGGGCTGATTCTGAAAAGATGGAGACCAAGATGGGCCCAAATGATAATCAAGGCTTAGTCCATGTCATTAAAGAAATTTGGGGAACTAATTATCATGCAAAAATGTGACCATCATGTTCACACCATAAATGGGCATGAATTTAACTATTTTCAAGGTTAATAAATGGGGGATGAATATAGTCTTAGTTGGTTATCTTTAAATACATTGAACTTAGTCATTTAGTCATATTTTGTTGTTTTCCAAGTCCAAGTGGCCTAAAAATGTGGGAACTTATTTACTTTGACAATTGTGTTATTTTAATGATGTATGTATTTCATTTCCTATTCTTGGAGGGTTGATCCATGTATAAATGAGGGTAGCTACGAATTTTGTAAGCATTTTTTGACATAAACTAATATTATTGTGAAGAGCTGGATATGTTGAAGATGAACACGAGTATGATCATACACATGGGAGTGGAAATAAATTTGCACAAGACTGTTTGTCACTTTCTAGTGGTCCAATTACAAGACTTAGAGCCAAACATTTTAAGGAAGCACTTATTGGGCTGATCCAAGAGAAGTGGGCTGATTCTGAAAAGATGGAGACCAAGATGGGCCCAAATGGCAATCAAGGCTTAGTCCATGACGTTAAAGAAATTTGGGGAACTAATTATCATGCAAACACCGTGACCATCATGTTCACACCATAAATTGGCATGAATTTATCTATTTTCAAGGTTAATAAATGGGGGATGAATCTAGTCTTGGTTGGTTATCTTTAAATACATTGAACTTAGTCATTTAGTCATATTTTTTTGTTTTCCAAGTCCAAGTAGCCTAAAAAATGTGGGAACTTGTTTACTTTGATAATTGTGTTGTTTTAATGATGTATTTATTTCATTTCCAATTCTTGTAAGGTTATTCCAAGTATAAATGAGGGGAGCTACGAATTTTGTAAGCACTTTTTGACATAAAACTAATATTATTGCGAGGTATTTTTGTTCCTCTTGGTTATTAAGAAAACTTTCTGAACTTATCCAGTTAATCTTGTGGCGTTCAAACAACCAAACTTATCACCTTGATTCGTGAGAGATTCTTGGGTTTCTTGGTGTGGCGTTTTAATCCTTTGTAGTCTTGGTTCTTATCTTACTAGGTAATGGGTCAAGTCTCAACAAACTTTGTTTATACGATCTTGGGTTCTTTAACCATCATTGTTATTGGGTTTCACCACAATTGTTGGTGGGGTTCATATCAATTGTCGAGATCCGTAAGGCCCTCATCCATAATCTGTACCTTCCCATAATTTTTAATATGTTGACATGAAATTTTACTCATCCATTCTTGTGTCCCTTAAAGATAAGATGAAACATGTCACTTTCACTCTCCCAAGTTCTTAGTGCGATATATACCATGCGCTATATCTCTCTGTTCGATATAGAACATAATGTATCCCGAGTCACATCAATAAATAAGGTTCTACACACTGGAATCACATATAACTAAACAAAATTCTCACTGAAGTCTATGATATCATGAAATTTTCATATATCTACGAATATATAGGCCCAATCCTATTTCAGGTGGCACCTCACCAAAGTAATATTACTCACTCGAAGTATCCAGCATGATAGCCTTATCACTCAATCTACCATCATTCAAACATTTGGCAATTAATCACTACACATTACCATAATAATCTCTTCTTTGCTAACTGATTGCAGTAATAAAATATAACGATCGAAACACGCTCTTATTTCCCACCCTGCTCACTCACGGGCGACATCAACAAACCCCGTTGTCAACGAGAAACACATTTATACCCAAATTGTTAAAACTAATGTTCGCACTAAACTCGTCTTGTATGTGAATTTTAGCATTTTAAATAATTCACATATATTTTGTGACCTACCCAAGTCACCAGAATATATCCTTCACTCACAAGGGTGAAACAAAGCTTCGTCGGTTTCACCTGATAGCAGGTTCCCTGCTTGAAATTTCTTACTGTCGAAACAACCCATGACCGCCTGTAATCGTTATACTTCTTAGATTTAATCCAGTAGTTACCCTCTCATTGTTGTGGGTAATTAATTCCTTCATGTGACTTACCTTCCCTCAAATGAATCATTGTCCCAATTTTCTAGGCCTCAAATCTGTCCTTCCTATTTCTTCCCCGGTCCCTAACGACCCTAAAAAACGGTATGCTACAGTAGTTGAGGACTCCACTAGTCTTGCCTATACTTACCATTCTTGGGTTGTAAATTCTTAGGCCCAATTTTCCCGACTCAAATTTCTCTATCGGAAACTTTCACTCCTCCAGTTATTATGCCTCATTGGCATAGTTTAACATTTTTAAATCTTTATCGATCTCACTTCTCAATGTGGACACATTTGGTACTGGTAGTTTCACTCTCTACCCTTCGAAAATTTCCCGTGCCATTTCCCGTCACTGGTACCACTAACCTTTTTGGAATGTCCATATATTGGGCTTGGTAGTCTTAACCCCCAATTGTTATTCCATTTCTCCTTTGGCACTACAAGTCCTAAGTAACACGTTGTCGACCTCGCTTGTCTTAGTTGAATTCATCGCCACTTAGTAAGTATTTAAATAGGTCCCCTACTTGGTATATCTTCCAGTAGTGTTTTACTAACTCATGAATTCAATCTCGCCCTTCGGCTAGGATTCCTAACCTTTCTGACTCCCCTTTATTTGGAAGTGTTAACAAATTTATAAGCATACAGACTTGTCATTGTTGACTGACGTTACCACAAATGTGTCTAGTGTGCGTGCTATCTAGGATCAAGTGCAATTCTGTCGCTCAAGTAATAATCCTGATAAGTCGGGTATCGATCCTCAGGGAATAGGGATGAACGAATTCGTGACGACGTTGGAAAGAAGAAGAAATCCTAGCTTTGCTCTAAAAGAAATGAAAATATGATTTGGGGGATGAAACAAGTATGACTAAATGCAAATTTTAGAGTGACTTCTAATGAAACTAAGAACAAACAGTATGCAACTACGCTAATTAAACAAAATGTTGATGATAGATGGACTAAAATTTTAACTATGAGATGAGAAAAATAGGTTGGGTTACAATCCCCCACACCCTAGCAATTCACTTCATAGGATACTAGATTCGGAAGTAAGATTTTAAATGAATCCAGTCTTTATTAATCTTAAGCATTCCATATATGAGGGATCGTAGCCCGCACCATATGAAATCAAAGGCAAGAGCAAAGTGGTGTCTTATTAAACGATATGTGCGTCGCATTCTTAAGCATCCTGGTTACCTAGGGCAGACGAGATCAAAAGTCCTACGATGGTTGCAATAGTTACTCATGATTCATCTAAGATTTTAATTCAAAAGTCTATTTCTCATTATGGTGAATTACATCGGGTGGGGTTCATGCACCCCAACCCTTAAAAACTTAGTCGGGCATGTTGAATCTAATGAAAAACATAAAGTCTAATGTGCATGAGTGTCAAATTATAAAGAGAACAAAAATAAACATGCAAACAAGGCTTGGAGTATCAAGAAATAAGAAAAACATGCAAAGAAAAGTTAATCTAAAAGAATACAGATGAAGAATACAAAGTTTGGAAACAAAACCTTGAATTAATGGCTTAGAACTTGAATATTTGTTGAAGATAGTGAAACCCTAGAGTTCTTTGGTGCAAGAGCCCTCTAAAACTATTAAAAACCTAACTCTCTAATGTCTGCTATCCAAAACAACTGAATACCTCACGTCTTATTTAGTCATTCATCCATGCACAACTCTATTTTTGAAATAAATAAAAAATATAATTTCGACCCGCCCAACCGGTTCGGATTTCCTATGCTTTACCGAGGCAAACCGCTTCGCTTTTCCAATACTGCTAGGAACTTTTGAGATGGAAATTTTTTGAAGTCTTTTCTTCTCGTTTTGCTTCTTTTCCCATGATTTCTTCCCAACTTCAAACCTTCATAACTTTTCACTCGTAGCTTGGATTTGGACACCGTTTCTTCCTCCGCGCTCATGGAACCACGAACTTCAATTTTTTCAAATTTGTGTTTATCTGTTTTTTTGAAACAAGGTAGTATTTTATTTGTTTCTCTTTTAAGAGAAAAAATAAAGACAGCAGAAGAGAGTAAGAAGAAAAGAACAAGATAAAGAAACAAACAAGGGATATCGGTAAGGCTTTGACCCCATATCCTTCCCTTGCCCTTGGTTCTCTTCTTGTTCACCTTCTTAAATCAGTAAGGGAGTCCATGTCCAGTTTGGAGTGTAAAATTACAAAATTTTCCCTCAACTTTCCTTCTCTTTCTTTTTATCTCTCTTTCTCGACTTTGAGTTTTCTCCTTTCTTCTCTTGAATGATTTTCCTGTAAAATGTATGAGAAATACACAAAACTCGATGCACTTCATAGAAAAGGTTAGTAACACTAATATGAAAGACATCAATGCATTTTAAGTTACATGAGGTGATAAAAACTTCTAAATTAAGGGGATAAATACACAATATTTATGCCTAATCAAACTCCCTAACTTAGAACTCTGATTGTCACGAGCAATGTAAAAGAATTTAAGCATGTTTGAATACCTAACCAACACGAGACATGGATAGAATACCACTTTCACAGGAAAGAGATTACATTTAGCATATTCAACAAGCCTTTAAACCCCTAGGTTACCCCAGTAGGACGAGTTGTGTCTCGTGAGGGTTTGCAGTGAATATACCCACAAAATATATTGTTGACTCAAAGAAATTCAAAATCCACAAAAATTGTATAACTTAAAGTTTTTGAAAAATAGTCACCATAATTTTGTATTCGTAAGTCTCAATTTTTCGTGTACGTGTGAAGCCAAAAATTAAACCTTAGATTTCCATTGATTGGTCATTCCGTTACATTCCAAAAATTTGTTTTGATTCAAGTGCTCACGGGATGCTCTCATAAACTAATAACTCAGAATGTGGCTATTTCTCTTAGTGTGCGTGATTCATAAGAGTAAATATAATGGAACGCAATTGCATGCACATGAATATGAAGGACGAACTATTTTAGGTGGAGGGATCTCGTCAATGGGTTACGATTATTGGGAAACCGAAAATATTATCTTTAATACACGCATTTAATCTCTTTTAGTATCTTGCCTCAACTTTCCACGCGGTAACCAATTTTGCTATTCAGAGTCGGTTAGGACTTTTTGGGTTATAAGGTGCAATGGGTAATATTGGGAATGGTTGGGAACTTCGGAATTGGAAAATTTTCTTAGTGTGTCCGTTTGTGCTTTTCCCGGGCTATTGCTCATTTTCTCTTTTGTTTCTACTTTTTTCATTTTTCTTTTCTTACTATTTTCGTTGAGCATTCTTCTATTTTTTCGTTTCTTGCCCCTTTTTATGCACTTTTCAGACTTTATTTGATGAATATTCGATTTTCACAATTTCGGGCTAATTGGGTGTTTCGGGTTAGTCAAACGAAGGGGAAAATTTCATTTCGCTCAATTTGGGTGGCAAAAAGGGATAAAATTTTCCCAACTTTTTCTGGCCAATATTTTTGGGTATCAAATGAAGGCCTACTTCATTGCCCAAATCCTTAATTGCATTACCATATGCGTCTCGAGGCGAATTAAATTTAGAGATTTATTTAGCATGTTTTTCAAAATAACATTCCATTTCCAATAATCGATCAAAGAGAAGGAATTAAGATCCCGACGACTTATTCTAACCGCTGAAATGAACATTGAGTTAACAATTAACTTGGATTGATTTATAAACTCACAAAAATTGATAGGCTCGAAATCTCATCGGGTTTGTTAATCACTACATTTATTCATTAAGTCGTCAATTCACGCTAAATTTCCATCCTTAGTCGCTTTTGGCTTTGTGTGTTTGATTTTTTTCGAATTCGAGACTTTAAATAAAGTGAAGGTGATATTTTTAAAAAGTTTAAACTTCAATTTTTATTTATTTTGAAAAAATTATTTTTGAATTTTTCAGAATTTTTTTTATTTCTTTTTTTGGCATTTTTGGACTTTGTGATTGATAAAAGCGCAGTGTACCCCCCCCCCCCCCCCCCCCCCCTCCCCAACTTAGGCATTTGCATCATCCAGAGGCAAACAGACGATAAAATAAAATTTTAAAGTAAGGAGAGGATACAAGCAAGGAACAACGTACAAAAATGCAAAAATGGAAAGAAAGCACAAAACACAGTATTGAAACAAACCAATTTCCATTTATAGATAATGTAAGCATAGAGTACTGTGGAAATAGGAAAAAAAAGATAACCATTACATAACCAATTTCAAAACAAGCAACCTAAGGGGCGGGCGGGTTGGATGAGCCGGGAGCATTAGGGCCATATGGATCATAAAAATGGGTGGGGAGAGAGACATTTGGGCCCACTTGCAGTCGATATAATTCCTCTTGGAGGCAAATCATCATAGAGGTATCGCGACGGTAGTCATTCACGAACCCATCAAATCGCCCCTCGAATCGAGAAATCTGCCTATTAAGGTTGTCCCCTTTCGGATGATAGTCGGGATCTTCCTCTTCGTTGTACTCTTCCTCCCCGTTCCCCATTTCAACATCTTCGACCACCAGTGGTGGGTGAAACACCTCCATTTGGTGCACGCTCTGAGTGATGGACTCCGGTCCAATAGTCTTGAGAAGACGGGGTTACGATGCCCGTGGCTGAATTTCGGCGGTTTTTAGGAGTGAGGTGATGAACCGGGCATATGGTAGAGACGTTTTGGCCTTTTTGTCCATGGTGGCAACGATGATTTCTGAGTAAAATATGCGCGGGAGATTGATGGTAGTCGGGTTGCCAAGGAAGTGGTAGAGGAAATTGCCATGGCGGATGCAAATTTCAGAATGGTTGGAGGTTTAGAGAATAGCCCCATAAGTGATAATAAATGTGAACCGGGTGGTCTCATCAAGGTTGTCAACCACGAAAGTGTTGCGATCCCAAATGTGGTTGGGTTCTATGCGTTCGATGCATTGGTGCTTCGGGATTGGGTTACCATAGGTGGGATAGTCAAAGTTGAGTGGGGTGGAAATGGAACATTGTCGGCGCTCATGATTTGGGCGACCATGGAGAGAGAAAATGGGATGGTTACCTCGTCCACATAAGCCTGATACGCATTTTCAAAAGTGTGGATGAGAGTGCCATAAAAAGACCACACCTCCTTCATCCACACCTCCTCACTGGGATTGGCTAGGAATTGACGCCATCATTGGCGGCATAAAAGGGAATTCATGGCTTAGGGTAGTCCCTCCTGATTAATGGCTTGCTCAATGTGGACAGTGCGAGAACATGAGAAAAATTCCTCCACCCATCGGCTTTCTTGAAGTGAGCGGTATCCATGATCGTAGTCATGAAGGATTTTGGTGGAATCGTATTTGACGAGAAATTTATCGTTGGCCATTGAAGTTGTTGAATGGGGAAGAAGGATTTTAGGAGAGTATAGAGGTGTGAGAGGAATGGGTATGGAGGTGTGAGGGGAATGGGGATAAAGGGTGTGTATTTATAGGTGGGATGGAGGGAATTGGAGGAAAGATTTTGGAGGGAAAAAGGGTGAGGGGAGAAGGATTTGGGGGGAAAGGGTAGGGGAGTGTATGGGAAAAGGGGGGAAGTATGGGGAAGAGGCATATAGGGACTGACGATTTTCTGCACTTGACTGGGCGAACCGGTTCGGGTCTGGGGCGAACCAGTTTGATTAAATTAATTTTTTTATTCGAACCCAAGGGCGAACTGGTTCGACCCTGATAGCTAGGAAAGGGCGAACTGGTTCGGATTTCCAGTGTTCTTGCAACTTTGACATCCTAAAAAAAACTAAGTGTTGGAACTCCAAAAATCATATTTTTTTAAAAATTTCCAAAACACTCTTCCTCACACCTAATCTTATAAAACACCAAAAACTCACCTTGCCTTGCTTGGCATTCTTCTAAAATGTGCGTTTGTGCCTCTCCTCGAAATCGACTCGGACCCTAACAATTCTAACTAACCTAACCTATACGAACCTACTATAAACAAGATTCACCCCAAATGCGTCGGGGGTGGTACGAACTCTCGAATTCATCTCACTCTACCCCGTAAACGGGGTCTGGCAACCAAATGGTGTCGACGTATTCCACATACGCTTCTAAGTATGGCTTTAGGCGTTGTCCATTGACCTTGAACGTACTTCCTCCTTTTGGATCTTCCAATTCCATCGCTCCGTGGGGGAATGCGTTCTTTACAACGAATGAGCCAGTCCATCGGGACCGCAATTTTCTCAGAAATAGATTAAGCCGAGAGTTATAGAGGAACACTTTTTGCCCAGGCAGAAACTCTTTTCGTTAAATAATTTTGTCGTGTGCGCGTTTCATCCTTTTTTTGGAAATCTTAGTGTTCACATACGCATCATTGCGTATCTCCTCTATCTCATTCAATTAAAGCTTGCAATCTTCACCGGCTTTGTCCATGTCGTAGTTCAGCCTCTTAATGGCCCAATATGCTTTGTGCTCCAACTCAACGGGAATATGGCAAGGTTTTCCATACACAAAGAAGAATGGGGACATTCTGAGTGGGTTCTTGTATGCGGTACGGTAAGCCCATAGCGAATCGTTCAATCAAAGGGACCAATCTTTCTGGTTAGGATCGATGGCCTTCTTGAGTATGTTTTTAATCTCACAATTCGCTAACTCGGTATGCCCATTCATTTGTGGGTGATAGGTCGTTCCAGCCTTGTGAACGGCGCCATACTTTCTCATAATCTTCTCAAACGACTTGTTGCAAAAGTGCATGCCATTTTCACTAATTATCGCTTTCAGTGCATCGAAGCGAGAAAGTATGTGTTCCTACAAAAACCTAATCACCATTTTGTTGTAATTAGTCTTGGTGGCTATAGCTTTCACCCATTTAGAAACATAGTCTGTCGCGACTAGGATGTATGTGTAGCCAAAAGATGGGGGAAAAGGGCCCATAATGTCAAAATCCCAATAGTCGAAAACCTCGATGATGAGAATTGGGGATAATGGCATCATGTCCCATCGGGTTATCACCCCCATCCGTTGTCACCTGTCTCAAGATTTGCAACAATTTTTTACATCCCAAAACATTGTGGACCAATACAAGCCGCTTTGGAGAATCTTAGAGGTTGTCTTTTTTATAGAAAAGTGGCCTCCACATGCCTCCGAATGACAGAATTGGATGGCCTGCGGAATCTCATCATCCGGTACGCATCGTCGGATGATTTGGTCAGTGAAATATTTAAAAAGAAGTGGATCGTCATAGAAAAACATGCTCGACCAAGTAATGAAACTCTTCTTATCTTGCGGTGTCCACTCGGAAGGGACGGCTCCCGTGATAAGATAGTTCACTATATCCACAAACCAAGGCAAAGAAGAGGTGGTAAATATTTGCTCATCCGAGAAGTACTCGTCTATGGGTGTAGGATCACTAGGTACGTCGGACGAAAGCCATGATAAGTGATTGGCTACGACATTTTCTACTCCTTTTTATCTCTAATGGAGATATTAAACTCTTGTAGGATTATGATCCACCTTATGATGCACGACTTTTCATCTTTCTTTGCAAGTAGATATTTTAATGCCACGTGGTCGGTGAAACAGGTGATGGGGGAACCAATGTGATAGGACCAAAATTTATCTAGAGCAAAGACTACTTCTTGCAATTCCTTCTCCGTGGTGGAGTAGTTGAGTTGTGGTCCGATAAGAGTCTGACTAGTGTAGTAGATGACATGAGCCTTTTTATCTTTCCTTTGGCCCAAAATAGCCCTTATCGCAAAGTCTCTAGCATCACACATGAGCTCGAATGGTAAGGACCAATACGGGGCTTGCATAATGGGAGCAAAAACAAGCATGCTCTTCAATTTTTCAAAATCACTTTGGCATGCTTCCTTCCACTCGAATGGGATGTCCTTCATAAGAAAGTTGCTTAAGGGTCTAGCAATGGCAATAAAATCCCTAATGAACCTTCTATAAAACCCCGCGTGGCCCAAGAAAGAGCGCACATCTTTTAGCGATTTTGGTGGGGGTAGGTCAGCTATGACATTAATTTTTGCTCTATCCACCTCGACCCCTTTGGATGACACTATGTGACCAAGAACTATGCCCTTAGTTACCATGAAATGGCATTTATCCTAATTCATCACTAAGTTCTTCTCCACACACCGAGCTAGTACTTTCTCAAGATTAGCTAAACATAGATCGAAAGAGGTGCCAAAAATGCTAAAGTAGTCCATGAACACCTCCATCCCTCTCTCAATTATGTAACTGAATAAGCTCAACATGCACCTCTAAAAGGTCGCTGGTGCATTACACAAGACGAATGGTATACGTTTGTAGGCAAACGTACCAAAGGGGCAAGTGAAAGTTGTCTTTTTCTGATCAAGTACATCTACCTCAATCTGGTTATATCCAGAATAACCATCTAGGAAGCAGTAATAAGGGTGGCCTGCTACTCTTTCAAGCATTTGATCAATAAATGGCAAGGGGAAATGGTCTTTCCTTAGTTCCTGCATTAAGTTTTCGGCAATCAATGCAAATGCGCCACCCAGTAGTGGTACGTTGGGGAACTAGCTCTCCCTTGGCATTTTCAATCACTGTCATGACTGACTTCTTCGTGATGACAATAGGGCTCACCCACTTGCTATTCGAGATTGGGTAGATAATCCCGACATCCAACAATTTGATGATTTCGGCCCTCACCACCTCTTTCATAGTGGGGATTAGCCTTTTTTGCATTTCTCTCGAGGGCTTCACATCCTACTCGAGGTGTATATTATGAGTGAAAATTAGAGGGATTATTCCCTTTAGATCTGCTATACACCAACCAAAACCACTTTGGTGCTTCCTTAAGATCTTTAATAACTTACCCTCCTGCTCTTCATCTAAGCTAGAGAAGACAATAAAAGTAAATGTCTCACCCTCTCCTAGAAAAGCATATTTAACGTTGGAGGGTAGTTTCTTCAACTCGAGAGACAAGAATGTGTCACTAGAGGTCACCATGCGTGCCTCCCTCGGAGGTAACACTTCAAATCGAGAAACCCAACTTACGTCTACTGCGTCCTCATCCGACACTCTCTCATCAAGTAGAACACACAACTCCTCAACCCCTCTCTCAAACCTGGTATAAGTTCCCTCGCTCTCATGACTAGACACTGAACAAGATTCTAAGGCATCTCCACATAAATTTTCCTCAATGTGTTCTTCTACGATCTCATTGTAACACCCCGCTCGGAGAGAGCAGAGCGGTACTCAAAAAACTAAATTAAATCCACAAACAACAGGGTATAGAGCATCTAAATAAATCCAACAATATATTCCATTAATCTCAATTCTCCAAATTAAATACAACCAAAAGTCTCTCGAAATAATACAACTATATATCTCCAAATAAAACGCTCTATACAACAAAAATAAATATAAATCTCTCAATTGTATTAAAATATGCTTCCCCAAAATAATCCATGCTAAAGATCATTCTCCAAATCAAATTCGTAGCGCTCAAATCCACGATAACCTGCCACTAAGAGAAAATATGGGGAAGTATACAATACGACAGGAAAGATGTTCAAAAAATATTTGTGGTGAATAAAACATAATAATACGAGTACGAATATTCAAATAAAATGTGAATCTCATAAGCATTTTTATCAATATAATTTATCAACAACATATTAATCCGAGTCACCAGGCCGCACCATATCGCGCCCTACTTTATCAAGTAGCCGGAACAGGAATCTTAGCAGGTTCCAAACATCAGTGCCATATTAAAATCTCATGACGACATGTTCAATACAATAATAATACCACATGAATAAAAATTAGATTCCAACAATAATTTCCGGATTCCAATTGAATTTAACAATTCAAATATGAGTCAATAATCACAAGAAAACAAAGGGAATAACTCTCGAGAGATTTAAGAGCATATTGGGTAAAACCCCATACGTTAAACTAATAAAAGAATCCAACGTAATTCTGCCCAGAAAATTAAATTAAACCATCAAGAACATCTCTCAAAGATCATCAAAACTCCTCAAAGATCCAATGCCAAAACAGCCCCAAGAATACCTCCAAAAACTAGGGTTGAATGCATAATATAAAGGGGCTTTGTGTATATAAAAAGAGAGTAAATAAAAATATGTTTGATGCATATTTTGTGCCAAAAGTTTGTTCCAAAATGGTCACCCGCGACCCCTTTAAATAAGGCAAAAAGATAAGAGTTGAAACAAACCAAAACTCCTCAAAACAACTTACAGCGCATGAAATCTGAAGGAATCGATCGATCGATCCCTGGCATCGATCGATCGATCACCCAGAAAAACTGACTATTTCCCTAAAATAACATAAGGGACAAATATTTAAAAATTCATATAAAATCCGTTTTAACTACCATTTCAAACCATTTGAAATTCTCGTTTTTAAAAATAAAATTCAACATTTTTTAGCAAGAAAAATAATTTTATCAAAAACTTTATTTTTCCTCTATTTTTTAAAATACCCCAAAAATTACGTGGGTTGTTACACTTCCTCACTAACAATGGAATTTCTCCCTCGAAATTCGCCGAATGCCTAAGTCTCAAAAATCAGGCCACTACAACTATCTCCAAAAATAATCTCGTCTCCCATAAATAAATTCCTCACATCTAATCTTGGAACCTATCATGAAACGATCAGATAAAATTTCTATCTCCAAATATGCGCCACAAAGATGCAACAGACCCAAAACCCAAGACCCGAGGGTGTTCGTATACCTAAGCTCTGATACCATTCTGTAACACCCCGCCCGGAGAAAGCAGAGCGGTACTCGAAAAACTAAATTAAATCCACAAACAATAGGGTATAGAGCGTCTAAATAAATCCAACAATATATTCCATTAATGTCAACTCTCCAAATTAAATACAACTGAAAGTCTCTTAAAATAATACAACTATATATCTCGAAATAAAATGCTCTATACAACAAAAATAAATACAAAGCTCTCAAGTGTATTAAATTATGCTTCCCCAAAATAATCCACACTAAAATCATTCTCCAAATCAAATATGTAGCGCTCAAATCCACGCTAACCTGTCACTAAGAGAAAATATGGGGAAGTACACAATACAACAGGAAATATGCTCAACAAATATTAGCGGTGAATAAAACATAACAATACGAGTACGAATATTCAAATCAAATGCGAATCTCATAAGCATTTTTATCAATATAATTTCTCAACACATTAATCCGAGTCACCAGGCCTCACCATACTGTGCCATACTTTATCCAGTAGTCAGAACAGGAATCTTGGCAGGTTCCCAACATCAGTGCCATATTAAAATCTCATGACAACATGCCCAACACAATAATAATACCACATGAATCAAAATTAGATTCCCACAATAATTTCCAGATTCCAATTGAATTTAACAATTCAAATATGAGTCAATAATCACAAGAAAACAAAGGGAATAACTCTCGAGAGATTTAAGAGCATATTGTGTAAAACCCCATACCTTAAACTGGTAAAAGAATCCAACGTAATTCTGCCCATAAAATCATATTAAACCATCAAGAACATCCCTCGAAGATCATCAAAACTCCTCAAAGATCCAATGCCAAAATAGCCCCAAGAACACCTCCAAAAACTAGGGTTGAAGGCATAATATAAAGGGGCTTGTGTATATAAAAAGAGAGAAAATAAAAATATGTTTGTTGCATATTTTTGTGCCAAAAGTTTGTTCCAAAATGGTCACCCACGACCCCTTTAAATAAGGAAAAAAGATAAGAGTTTAAACAAACCAAAACTCCTCAAAACAACTTGCAGCGCACGAAATCTGAAGGCATCGATCGATCGATACCTAGCGTCGATCGATCGATCGCTCAGAAAAACTGACAGTTTCCCTAAAAAAATATAAGGGACAAATATTTAAAAATTCATTTAAAATCCGTTTTAACTCCGATTTCGAAACAGATTGAAATTCTCGTCTTTAAAAATAAAATCCAACATTTTTTAGCAAGAAAAATAATTTTATCAAAAACTTTATTTTTCCTCTACTTTTTAAAATACCCAAAAAATTACGCGGGTTGTTACCTCATCAATTAAGCTCACCGCGTGAAGATCATTTTCATCCCCTGCCTATTGGGCTATGTTGAAGATGTTAGTCTCCAATGTCATATTCCCAAAGGTGAGTTGCATCTGCCCATTTCGAGTATTAATTAGTGTGTTAGCCGTAGCTAAGAATGGGCATCCAAGAATTATGGGGACATGGTTACTCGAGGAGAAGGAGGGCTCTGTGTCCCAAATGACAAAATCCATCGAGAAGTAGAAAATGTCCACCTGGACTATCACATCCTCGACTATGCCTCTTGGTATCCTCACGATTCAATCTGCCAATTGGAGAGTGATATTTATGGCCTTAAGGTCCCCCAGATTAAGTTGCCTATAAACTGAGTAGGGGAGGATATTAACACTTGCCTCCAAGTCAATTAAGGACTTTTCAATTTTATTCTCTCCAATGGTGCAGGAAATAGTGGGTGCACCTGGATCTTTAAATTTAGGTGGGAGATCGTTAAGAAGAATTAAGGTCATGTTTTGTTCTAGAAACACGTTTTTCTTTACCTTCATCCTCCTCTTAACTGTCAATAAGTCTTTTATGACTTTTGCGTAAGCTAGAATTTGCCTTATTGCATCGAGGAAAGGTAAGTTTAATTTCACATTTTTAAGCACTTTTAGCACTTCATCACAGGGGTCCCTTTTTAGGGAGGAACCAATCTTTGAGGGAATGGCGTGGTAAAGGGTGGCTTGACAATTATTGCAGCCTCATTAGTGTCTTCTTTGTTACTCTCATTCAAGAGGATATCTTCGGCCTCTTTCATGCCGGGTGAAGTCTCCTTTTCTTTTGATGCGTCATGTGGGGGGTGATAAATCAACAACTCTCCGACAGCTTGGCAATGCTCCTAATGTTTTTTAGAGGTGGAGCTAACACTAGGTTGACCTTAGGGAGGTCTTTGGCCCTGGGCAAGAAACTTGCCCTTCTCTTATATACTCAACGAGGATTATAACTTGGAGATGTTCACATTCATGTCAGCGAGCATGCGATCATATCTAGCATTGGTTGCACTCTGGGAGTTGATGAATAGGTTTATTGTATCCTCGAGGTTCCTCCGCGGTGGAGTAATATATGGAGCTGGAGGAGGTGGTGCTTGCTGAAATTGAGGAGGGGGTGGAGGTGGGATAACCTCTGAATGTGGGTTCATCGCAGCTTATGGTTGTCTGTAGTTAAAACTAGGGTGGTTTCTCCATGAAGGGTTATACGAGTTTCCATACGAGGCATTAAAATTTCCCTTGAACCCTCCTATAGCATCCACCTGCTCGGTGTGAATGGCTTTGTAGGCAGAAATCATCGAGCATGCCTTTGTGGAATGACCTGCCTCATAGATAACACACACCTTTTTTTTGCGACACGGCTGGATCCGGAGATATCTCTCAATTGGCTATTAAGTAAATCTTTTTTGTCTCTCTGAAACTGATCAAATCGACGGTATATTATGGTATTACTATCCAATTGGAATAGACCGAATGCATTAGGCGTGGTTGATAATTTTCTAGGCCAGATTTGGGTATTGGGATCGGATGAGTCCCATGCTTGAGTAATCTCTGCGACATACTTAAGATGGGCCTTGACATCACTGGAGTCTAAAGGTCGTTCACACATTATTTGCACAAGTTATTTGGAAGCCACTATCAACCCATTATGGAAGAAAGAGATCAAGTGGTGTTTTTCAAAACCATGATGGGGGCATCCACTTACCAATTATTGGAAACATTCCCAACACTTGCCAAAAGGCTCATTATCTTGCTGTCAAAAACCTTGGATTTAAGTCCTGACAGCGTTGATCTTGTGCGATGGGTAGAATTTTGAGATAAATTTGGATTGCATACCCCTCCAGGAAATAATGGAGTTCGGGGGCACAGACCATAGACAGGTCTTAACTTTATCCTTTAAGGAGAAAGGGAAAAGCTTTAGGCGAATGACATCCTGCGTGCAAGCTTGGTCACTAAATGTGTCGCACGTCTCTTTTAACTCTCTTATGTAAAGGTATGGTTTCTCCGAATCCATGCCATGGAAAGTAGGTAGAATCTGTATCATCCCATTGCGGAGTGGAACTGACCGGAATTATACGGTAGTAAAATGCAATCAGGGGTGACAGTTCGTTCAGGAAAGAGTAAGTCTTTCATGGGACGATAGGGTGGATTTCCCTCTCTAGTGTCGAAACTAGCAGCGTCAGACATCGCTCTCTCTCTTCAAATGACTCGAAATACTCACTCGGTGTCCTAGATGTGTGACTCAAGGATTGACTCAGGTTCTAACTACCAATAGAGTTCTTAGGAGTAGGAACTGGAACCCAAAACTGTGGAACGTGAGGCGTATGGGAACTGTTAGAATTATACTCAATAACTGGATTTTCGTGAATTTTGGTTGGAGTATTTTGAGGAGTTTGAGTATGTTCAGAATCTTGCATTAAAGGCTTTTGAGAGATGATTTTTTTTTTGGATTTTTAGTCTAAGATTTAGATTGACTCGATCTAACCTAAGTTCGATACTCAGGGAATAAAAATGAACGAATTTGTGACGACGTTGAAAAGACGAAGAAATTTTACCTTTGACTCTAAAAGAAATGAAAATATGATTTGGGGGATGAAACAACTATGACTAGATGCAAATTTTAGAGTGACTACTAATGAAACTAAGAACTAACAGTATGCAACTACGCTAATTAAACAAAATGCTAATGATAGATGGACTAAAAGTTTAACTATGAGATGAGAACAAGAGGTTGGGTTACAATCCCCCACACCCTAGCAATTCACTTCATAGGATACTAGATTCGGAAGTAAGATTTTAAATGAACCCAGTCTTTATTAATCCTAAGCATTCCATATATGAGGGATCGTAGCCCGCACCATATGAAATCAAAGGCAAGAGCAAAGTGGTGTCTTATTAAACGATACGCGCGTCGCACTCTTAAGCATCCTGATTACCTAAGGCAGACGAGATCAAAATTCCTACGACGGTTGGAATAGTTACGCAACATAATTCATCTAAGATTTTAATTCAAAAGTCTATTTCCCATTATGGTGAATTACATCGGGTAGCGTTCATGCTCCTCAGCCCTTAAAAACTTAGCCGGACATGTTGAATCTAATGAAAAACATAAAGTCTAATGTGCATGAGTGCATAATTATAAAGAGAACAGACCTAAACATGCAAACAATGCTTGGAATATCAGGAAATAAGAAAAACATGCAAAGAAAAGTTAATCTAAAAGAATAGAGATGAAGAATACAAACTTTGGAAACAAAACCTTGAATTAATGGCTTAGAACTTAAATATTTATTGAAGAAAGTGAAACCATAGAGTTCTTTGGTGCAAGAACCCTCTAAAACTATTAAAAAACCTAGCTTTCTAATGTATTCTATCCCAAATAACTAAATACATCGCGTCTTATTTAGTCATTCATCCATGCACAACTCTATTTGTGAAATAAATAAAAAAGTTAGAATTTCGGCCCGCCAAACCGGTTCGGATTTACTATTCTTTACTGGGGCAAACCGGTTCGCTTTTCCAGTACTGCCAAGAACTTTTGAGCTAGAAATTTTTCTAAGTCTTTTTTTCTCCTTTTGCTTATTTTTCCATGATTTCTTCCCAACTTCAAACCTTCATAACTTTTCACTCGTAGCTTGGATTTGGACACTGTTTCTTCCTGTGCGCTCATGGAACCATGAACATTAACTTCTTTTGGCAGTCCATGTCCAGTTCTGAGTGTAAGATTATGAAATTGCCCCTCAAATTTCCTTCTCTTGCTTTTCATCTTTCTTTCTCGACTTTGAGTTTTCTCCTTTCATCTCTTTAATGAATTTCCTGCAAAGTGTATGAGAAATACTCAAAACTCGATGCACTGCATAGAAAAGGTGAGTAAGACTAATATGAAAGAAATCAATTGATTTTACATTACACGAGGTGATAAAAACATCTAAATTAAGGGGATAAATGCACAATATTTATGCCTAATCATCGACCCTAGACGTCTTTGTCAGATTTTCATCCGCACTAGAGTATTCAACTTTAGAGTCCTTTTTACCAAAATAAAATCTTCTTATCTACGATATACCCCTTCCCCACTGGGCAAAGATTTCATTACGCTAGTTAACTTCTATCTCGCGTTTGGGTTTTCCTTATTTTATATAAAAGATAAGTTTCGAGATTCTTTCATATCCCAGTTAAAACCGCAGATGGGAAATTCACGATCAAGCAAACCCAAATTCTCCTTTAGCTACTCACAACTACTTTATATATGATGTCTAACTCACATCATTTTAGATTTCTCCGATGAGCAAAAAATTTTCCCGAAATATTCAAGTCATGGGTGTTACTACACTTCACCCTACATAATTGCCTCTGGATTTCTTCCTTCACAAGAGTTCTTCCGACTCCCTCACCTTTCATAAACTGTGTTGGGTGGATTTGGAATGGCACAAAACGTCTTTTATGATGGTGCTTCGAAAACTACAGCTCCTATGCGACTTCTTTAATGTTCTCAAGACGAACAACAATTATGGTGAGGCCTATCTCGATCACCATTTCAAACTGCTCCAAGTCTTTGGCGGAGTCCTCCTCCAGCTGTCCTTCCAATGGCCCTTGTTAGTCATCCCATTATATTTGGCGCACGATTTCAGACTGAACTCATATAAGCATTACATCTCGTTAGTCGAAATACGCAGAAGAATTCAACATCCTAATAATAGGGCTCTACATCAAAGAACGTTACGCATAAACGTAGTAAGCCGTATAGATCCTAAAGACACTAGAACCTGATGCTCTGATACCACCTGTAACACCCCACCTAGTTAAATATTGGGTGATCAGTGCATTATTAAATTAAATCAGAATATCCTGTTGGTTCATTCTCAGCATCACTATCTAAAAATAATATCTTTATTAATCACCTAATAGTTAAGTAAGATAAGTGTCAAAAACTTTTTAACATTTAATAAAGCCATTCCACTCAACAGAATAATAATCAAGTACTAACGCAATACAACTGAATTATATATCACAAAATAAACCAGACTGGGAAAGCCTCCAGTTAAAATATCTTATTACCACTAAACAAAATTGATCTCAACAGTATTGACATAAGTACTTACAATTCTCTGGAATATAAATGGAATAACTAGAATCCTAGGCGACATGCCCTAAATGAAAATAGACACTAAAGATATGTGAATCAACATAATGGAAGAGTCTAAGCGAAATCTGCATCTCTAATAGCAGCTATAATCCATCGATACCTCCATAATATATACTGGGCATCCCTGCTGCTGGATACCTGATGACAAGGATACAATAGAAAATAGAATATGCAAGGAAACGGGTTAGAGCCCGAGTGTAAAATATTTTGTTAAAATAGCAAGTGGTTAACCAGTACAATTAAGCATTTATTTTGTACATATTAGTTCCACGGCGCTCACTTGATATTCTCACCTCTCATCTAGAGTGCACACCTAACATATACTCTTAGCCCATTCTAGTTATGCAACTACATAACTAGTTTGTACCAATTCTATCTATATGGCGTTCTTTAAGATGCCCACTCGTATTACCCAAATAAGTCATACTTACTTCACACATTTTAATTTATTAAATTACTTATATCAAGTATCATTTAAGCCTTTAATATTCTTAAACCATATAAGTATCTTAGTCATTATCATCTAGTAAGCAACGATGAAAAATCACAAGTATATATATAAATCACTCTGAGTATATATAGATATATACATATATAGCACACCTAGGTTAAGCTGCGATACACGCATACTCTGCTATCAAATCCCGGTACATCACGTACATAAGGATCACATGTTCTGAATCACTCAGGAACTGTATCAATATAAATCACACATATTGGAGGCGAACATAGTTCACATACATATGGGTCACGCATATACCTACGCTCTCATAGTCTGCTGACTTATCAACTCACAAATAAGTCTTTCACAGTCCTATGTGTGACACCCCACTCAATGAAATACCGGGTGATCAGTCCTATATCAAATTAAAACAGGAATCTCATCTGGTTCATTCTTAGCATCACCGTCGAAAACTTTTTAAAACTTACTAACCACCTGGTATTCAAAAGTTGATGTCAAAATTTTAATCTTTTTATTTAACAACAACAAACATATAAATATCAATACGAACCATTCACACAAACCATGAATCTAAAGAAATACTAAATAAATTAATAAATGACCGGTCGAATAAACCATCAACAGAAAACCAACATCCACTAATATAATCCAACAAAGAATAGTAACTAGTACAAAGTTCGGCTGGAATTAAAATAGCTGGGGCAACATGCCCAAAAGAAATACCAAGATGCATCCTACTCTATGAAGGAAATGACTGAAGAGTCTATGTCCAAATCCTGAAACATCCACACCTGTTGCAGCTACGCATACCTGGAATAGATCTTCAAGTTTGGCATCCCTGTGGCTGGATACCTAAAAGGTTTTGAAAATATTTTGCAAGTATGGGTCAGAGCCCAAAGTCCTTTTGAAAATATTTTGCAAGTGAATTAAAATGCAACAATTAAAATGTATAAATGCTCTTCATATTTAATTTAGTGTCGCACTCCTTTGAGATACATCTCACCCCTCCTCTAAAGTGCACACCTAACGCTTTCTTCCTGACCCTCCTAGTTACACCACCCCGTCTAACTAGCCTTGTCATGAAACTCCTTGAACTCTACTCTAATCCGAGTAATTTGTATCTTTACTTCGTAAGTTATTTATCGCATTAACTTAATTAATCATTTTTTAAAAGTCATATAACATTCACTAGTTATATAAGTAATACAAATTATCTTCATGTATTTAATTACCCCTATATAATTATCTACTCTATTATATACGTATAACTATATTCCACAATTATTCATATGTTGAATATAAATAAAACCGCTCTTAAAAGTCATATAACATTCACTAGTTATATAAGTAATACAAATTCTCTTCATGTATTTAATTACCCGTATATAATTATCTACTCTATTATATACGTAGAACTATATTCCACAATTACACAAATGTTGAATATAGTTAAAACCATTCTTCCGAGTAATACCTCATCGGATGCATTCTCTAAAGTGCTATCTTCCCAGGTCTACTCAGTCCCACCTGGATTTCTGAGACAGCTAGCCACCGCCGAATCAGAACATAGAAATATAAACGTATTGGAGGCGGTCATATCCTCCCGAGTGTGAAGATAATCATCTCAATTCCCACCTCTATTTGGACGCTATGACCTGGGGATATACTCGCCATACTCCTCAAGCTAGGGGATTCACCCACATCGCGCAACCTCCCCCAATAGCACTAAAGCATACAATTCTAAATAAATACCTAGCCACCGGTATTTATGAGCACACAATATATATATACTATCACACTACCGTGTATATATATATATATATATATATATATATATATATATATATATAAATAAAATTTTACCCCGGCTTTACCGTGTACAAAGTCCATAACACTAGTCAACATATTCCCGAGTCTATGGTCCGACTATAATTTAATTAATTTACCCATTAATTAAGTTAATATCTCCCCGAGTCTATGATCTGACTCTAATTTAATTAATATTCCCATTAATTAACTTAATACCTCCTCGACTCTATGGTCTGACTCTAATTTAATTAATATGCCCATTAATTAACTTAATATCTCCCCGAGTCTATGGTCCGACTCTAATTTAATTAATATGCCCATTAACTAACTTATTATCTCCTTAAGTCTATGGTCTGACTCTAATTTAATTAATATACTCATTAATTAATTTAATATCTCCATGGTGTCACACAACCAATGTACCCGAACTTGCTCACCTGGCCCGAATTTCCATCTCTTTGAACGTACTCCTTAAAATTCCATTATAAAGAAAACGCTCCTAATTAAATAATATTTAACAATTTATTATATCATCCTATAATAAATTATTCCAGCTATAAGCTTTAATTAATTAATCCTCCCTTAATTAATCTATTATCATGGCATCACTCAACCAAAATATCCGGACACCTCCTTGGTCCATAATACAATATCCCCAAATTTGAGGTTTTCAATTTACTCAATCTGTCCAGATTTTTAAAATACCGTTTTGGGGCATTTTGGGGCCGTTTTGGAAAAAAGGTATTATTGAAAGAAAGTTAGAAAACGCCATTTTCTAGAGGGAATAGCGGACAAAATCTCCATTAACAGCTTATATGAAGCTTTTTACCCATAATTATCCACCAAAATCCTTACGAATCAAAACTAGTCCCAATAACTTGATTCGTAACTTCCCCAAATCAAAACCCAATTTGTATTAACCCAATCATTTGTCTAACACCTAGTATGATATGAATTGAATATCAACAATTTATATTGAAGCAATTTAACCACTAGCCTGATTATACTTTGGTGTAGAGATCGTTGTGTGATGAAGAACACCTACTTTGTTCTTCCTCTTTGGCTCTCAGAAGTCCTCCCTCTTTGTCCCTTATGTCCTCAAATTTTTCCCAAATGAGTTATGGCTGCCCACAGCTCCAAAACTTAGGTTTTTATCTCCAAATCCCGCTTTTAATCATATGGTCCTAATTAAAATGACCCAAATAACCCCGAGTGGGCTCGGTTATGCCCAAAAATATCCCGTGACCCATTTACCACCCCCGGGTACACTTTTTGGACTTTCTCGATCCATCCGGACTCAACCATACACTCAGAATTGACATTCGAATTAATTTATAAAAAGTCCCTATCTCACACCAACTTAGTCTATATCCGACTTCCGGGTGAGATAAATAAATGCCACGTCACTTATAGACGTTATGACGTAAATAAATTATTACTATTCACTTAGTAATTTAATTTCCGTAAATATTAACCATCTTCTCTTCGATTAATATTTAAATAAATATTAACATAACTAATTAAATTAAATTACGACAAACAAGTAATTTAAAAAAAAATTGAATTAATTAAATATTAAATGCACAAAAATTCGGGGTGTTACACTATGTTCTTGAGGTACCAAATCTAAATCCCCCCGAAGGCACACAAGATAATGTTATCCTCTTCCTACACCCTCCGGTGATAGCAAGTAAGGTAGGTATGTCATACACAGAATAAATAATAATATAGGTACACATTCCACCTATATAAACATAACATCAATCAGGTATTCACACAACCATATGATAACAATAGGTATTCAACTCACCTATATATATATATATATATATATATATATATATATATATATATATATATATATATAATAACATCAGGGCCTACGCACAACCCATATAATAGATCCCATATGTAGTATATTTAAATCTCAAATATCCTACGCATTTGTCGATTATGAATAATCCTCAATATATTATTTCTGAGCTTTCTTACCGCACGATGATTATCATTTAATCCTCAAATTAATTCAGTAGGTAAACATCACGCCTTACTAACCCATGTCATCACAACTCCCGAATCTCTATGATTTAAAATACTTCAATTAGGTTTATTTCTCAATAACACCTAATTCAATCTTAACCCTAAATTTCATCTCTTAAGGTTAAGCCCAAATATACCTAAGGTTATGCTGGCAATTTATAACCCTCTTATTACTGGTCCTAACCTTAAATCATCTTTCATTCGATTTGAACCTCAAGTTATATCATTCTCCAAAATAAGTCGCTTAAGTAATCGCTCGATAAATTTCCCCCATTCAAAATCCCAAAATAATATTTTTCGGATCTTAATTATATCCTGCGGCCCTTACCTAAGTCTTATTAGGTTCATTTAATCATCATTAAGGATTCCTCAAATTTTGGGATTTAATCAACAATTAAAAAGGAAAATATATCACATTTCCAGGGGAGTCGATCGATCGACAGTCTTGAGTCGATCGATCGATCGACCAGATATTGCCCAGTTCTTTTGCATAAAATTCCTACAGATTTCACACTTTAATATCCTCAACCTTAATACTAAATGATCCCAAATTATTCATTGTTCAGCCCAAATGATGTAGCAAAGTATATACATGATTTCTAGCATCTAAATCATATAAATCATCCAGGGTTTCAATTAATCATGCTAATTTTCATCTTAAATTAAGAAATTCTGCAATAGATAATTCTTCCTCAAAAACACATTTCAATCTCAGAATTCTTAATCAATTATAACTCAAATTTCGTAAAAATAATTGTCTAATCAAAAGGGTTTAATCTAATCATGGTTATCATCACAGAGATCAATCTTAAATCATCAAAATTCATCTTTCGATTTGTAAAATACTCCAGAATTTTATTCTATTCTAATATGAACATTATACATGCTAGATTTGTAATTAATAACTTTCCTTAAGATTGTAGGTCTAAACCATTGGAGATGATACTCTACTGGCGGTCCTCCCTTTTTTCGGCCAACTTCCCGCAGTGGTGTTGGTGGCTCTTGGTGGTGCAAGGTGGTTGTCCCTTATTTTGCTCCAAAAACCTCTTCCTCTCCTTGAAAAGCCTCTCACTCTCATCAAAGACCTTTAGTCTACATTTGGGTGAATGAACCTAAGTTCTCTAATCTCCTCATTAATTTAATAAAAATTAATTTTCGAGTTTACTATTCCCCTCCCAATTAAAATGACCAAAATACACCTCTGGTGTGTCTTTTCGATTCCAAAGTGTCCCGAGACCCAAATCAAACACCCAAGTAGACTTTTTTGACTATTTGAACCCTTTCGAACACTTTAGCGTAGTTAAAATGACCATACGGATGACATATTTGTAATTCACTTCAATTCCATTTAAATCTAGTCCCGACATGACATACACACGCGTTCCGACTTAATTACCGAAATTATCGTACACATAATTCGTGACAATTTATACAGTCATAATCATATATATTACTTTTAATCACTAAGTAATATTCAGCATAAATCACATATTACTTTATTCTCGAGTAATATTTCAATCCGGATTAATTTCCAATTATAACACAATTAATTCTAATTAATCCCATTTTTTAAAGTCATAAAAATACGGGCTATTACACTTTTTGAAGTAAAAGTCTTCAAGAACAAGGAACATGCTTGAAGTAGACTTCCTTTCGGATGAAAATCCTACTTGAAGAAAACTTCAAAGTATCCTAGATTTCTTCACATGATAAACCTTCAAAAATAATCCATTTTTATCAGTGAAGAAGAGCCGCTGTGAAAAACTGATTCGAAAAACCAAAGCAAACTATCGCAAATCATCAGGCCCAAATCAATTTGCCCATCCTACAGATCGATCTGATGGGCCCTCGGATCGATCCATCCCTATAGAATCATCTTCCTCATTTGAGTTTGCCAAAAGCCTGCAAAAATGGCCATAACTCGTCTTAATATTCATGAAACTTTACAAAACTTTTTTCAGCAACCAAACCCATGTAAATAAATGATTCTAATAGTAAATAAATATTTCATCCCCTCACAATCAGCTCCATAAACATCGATAAATCAATCATTACAAAAACCTATTTATTACAACCATATCGAATTTAGGATCAAAAAATAACTATGGATAAACCACCGTAGGATTGATTCATAGAAAATAAACATATAATGCCATGATGAAAGGAATATAAATATAAATCTCTGTAAAACCATGTTAGTATAATAACATACACAAAGATGCATAATCATATAATATGAAAAACTAGGGTTTTCAAGGTTGGATAATATGGACCTTTCCACAATATAATCAATTTACAATCGAGGGCTCTGATTCCAATTGTTGGGAAACTAGGATTGACATTTAAAATTCAGAAAAAATTCATCCCTAAAATCTTTTATTAATCATGCATTGTAAGGAAATTAAGAACTAGATTTAAAGCTTAAACCTAGGGTTTAAAATACAATACATTGCGAATCACATTGTGATTTGTAGGAGGAGAAAAAGGTTGAAGAAGCTGAAGAATTTCTTACCTTCCAAGTCTCCAAAAACCTTATTAGAAATATTCAAACATCTCGAATCTTATAGCATATGATCAACCCACAATAAGCCTTGTGTGTGGGTATTCTTGGCATGAACACGTGATGAAATATGAAATAAACGACATCATCTCCCCTCACTACTTCACAAAAATGTGAATAGTGTTTTTTCTCTCCCTCTATATTCCTCCATAATGGACCATTAACCTAAAACCCTTGTTTACACCTAAATAAATATGTATAAGTCATAGGCTTAGCCTTCATCGAGTTTCCAAAGAGTTTCGAGCCTATTACTTGGGTATTGAACTATACTAGGGACACAAGACATATAATTAAATTGAATTCCAAATATATACTCTAAAATCCCAATTACAATTATCGTAAGTATTTCCTTTATCTATTTAGTTACTATTAGCTCCTTTATATAATCATGACTGCACTCCAATTTAATTAACTCTAAAATCAGTCAAATATAAAGATATCGTATTTTCAAAGTTGATTATGGTATATAATATGATTCCCCACGTTAAGCTTTTGATACCCGTTGATAAAATGAATTTGCTACTAATTAATTTTAACCAACAACTAATCAATTTCTTGATTCTCGGACTTATTTGCTACACCATCGGATTATTAAATAATCAGTCGATCGATTTTTTTAATGGAAAAAAAACATATAAGTCTATCAAGGAGTATCACAATCCAAGTTATTTCTTGGGTGTAGATTCCTCCTAATTATGATCTCAGACCTACCTACACAATGATTGCCCAATCTGCGGGGATCAATTAACCTAATATAAAATTGAATCACACCCATAAGACTGAAATAAATAATTAAGAAAAAATTATAATCCTCATAACATGATTAAGACTCTATGCACCTTTTGAAAATGGTGTGAGATTACCCAACCCTAATCAACACATCCCTTAGACACCAAATCTTGTGGGTGGTCCTATTCAATACATTTTTGGATGTACCGATCATAATCTTTTTTTAAACTATCATATAAGTTCTCGAACCATTAGACAGTTTCCCGTAGTTTGAGATAAACTATTAGAATTGTATCGTAATTATTTTGATAGGATGTTAACTCCCAATCTAGGATGTAAATTGTTTAATTGTACTATAACTGGAATTCTAATCTCTGGTGATCAAGTTGAACCCAACTCATCAAAAATCTTACAAACTACAGTTTACCGACATGTCTACAATATATTTAAAGAATAAATATAAGTCATTTTCAGAACTATTATTCTTATTTCAAAATGAACTGAAATACCTTTACTGAAAAGTAAACAACATAAATGTGAAGAGTAAAAAGTGGTTGTGGAAATTTTCTCTTAACTATGTGAAGGGACTTAAAATGTTCAAGTTAGGTCGAACCTTATAGAGGGACTTGAAATGATAAGGTCAAGGGTCTTCAGGTTGAACCTTGAATATGGCCGTGAAAGGTTGAGGATGAGGTAGCATTGGATGTACCTTAAAAATAAATTTTATTTGTGGATGTGCGCTCGAGAAACATAAAGCCTTTTATTCCATTACATAGTTCGAAAGTAATCAAAAAGCTTGAGTGAGACTAAAATCTGTTAGCCGAGGCTGAAGGAGACGAAGGACACCAAAATGTGTCAGTTGAGAGAGCGTGAGCTAAGGGAGCATATGTGAAATCCAAGATGAAAAATTTTCCATAGCCAAAAATTTTTATCTTTTTGGACTTCATCATTTGCGATTCCTTAAATATTTGCGAACAATGATCATTTTTCCTTATATAATGTCTCACTCTTCTTTATTTTCATTTACCTCAGCTACTCCTCAAGTTTGCACTTTGTCTCTCTAATATTCTACCAATATATCCAAGGGTTTATTCTATAGTTCATAACCATATTCATCTTGGTTAAGTTCTTCGGTAACAAAAACTTTTTTTTATCTTTTCCAACTTGATTTATTTCTCTATAACAAGTTTTATTCATCGACAAAATCATAGATAGAAAAGTGACTTAATTAGTTTGTATTCTTGAACAATTTCTTCAAATGTTTCTTATTTTAATCTTTAGTCTTCGCTTACTCAATATCACTAGTGTTTTGTTATTTCCCAATCCTTTAGAGGAGTATTTTAAGGATTCTAGCAATTTCTTAGCAGGAGAAACTTGGGGTGCACACGGTTCGGATTGGTTCGGTTTCATTGCTAAACCAGAACCAGAACCGGGGTGGTTCGATTCTAGGATTTTGGAACCGCAACCGCAACCGAACCAAACCGAACCGATGGTTATTGGGTTAGTTCGAATCGATTCCCGGTTCTATTCACTTTTTAAAATAAAAAATTACTTGTTCACTAATAAATAATTTTGCTCCTTACAGAAATAATTTTGCTCTGGCAGAAATAATAAATTGCTCCGAAATTATTTTTTTATTGATAAAAAAGTTCTTATTGTTGGGTATTGAATTGATTGACTATCATAACAAAGTATGAAATTTATACTGATAGTGTTGAGTATGGAATAGATTACTCGAAATCAGTTTTTGATCCATGGGTTTTGAATAAGAAAAAATATTAATGGAAATAAAATAACAATTTATGCTTGCTCTCCAATCTCATTTTTCTCTCTGATCTGAGCTCCGAAAATGAAAACGTTCTCCGAAAATGAAAATTGAGCTCTGAAAATAAAAGCTGAGCTCCGATCTGAGTGTGGCGGAGAAAGGATCCGACCTGCTTTATTTAACCGATCGAAGAGAGGTTCTTCATTTTGTTTTGGCTGAGCAAAAAAATTATCGAAAAAGAGAGCGCAGAGAGGAGCAGCTGAGTCGTTTCTTTTTATATTAGAAAAGTAAAAGGGTAAGTATATCTATGGGTAGGGTTAAGAATGGGGAAAGAACGGGCCACAAGGCTTTAGGGTTTTTACTTACTATATATATATATATATATATATATATATATATATATATATATATATATAAATAAGGAGTAGAAGTTTGGTTACTATTCAATAATATGATAAGCTAAGTAGAGGTTGAGATTTAGCCAAAAAGGCACTAAATGAAGGGTGAGATCTATATTTACACAACAATATTATGTATCTTACCACACCTCATTTATACTCTAAGTATAATTATAATTTTATCCTTCTAAATTTTACTTTCCCCCTATTTTACTCTTAAAATTCTACTTTAATTCAAATATAAAGGGGTATTTTGGTAACACAACAAAAAAATGTCACATGCCCTTCACTTTATTCTCTCCCAATCTCCAACGCATACCTCTATTCCTCTTTCTTTATCTCTCACTTCTCCCATAAAAAAACCCTCTAAATACCTCTGCCGCTGGCAAACCATTATTGCTGGAAATACCATCCCACCCCGTTTAAAGATCTTGAGGAGAAGGTTTCACCCAGATCTCCACCCTCGACACCAACATCATCCAGTGGTTATAGATCTCGCAACCACAGATACCTATTTTTTTTTGTAAATCTCACTATGGGCTTCGTTTGAAATCAGGTATATCCCTTTATCTTTCTCTTTCTGTTTCCCTATTTCCCTCTTTTTTTATTGTTTTGTTTTATTTTTGCTTTATTTTTCACACATGTTGTAGATCTCAAATTTGGTGTACTATGTTTCAGCCCCTTTATGTGGGTATGACTTATTGGGTATCTAAGTTGGTTTGTTGTCTCTGACTTTTTGGATCTAATTTTTTGTTTTTTTCTGACTCGAATCTCAAATAGGTTCGCTTTAAATCTGTTCCAAGCTGACAAATTATCTTTTTTATTGCAGTTGTGCCCTCACAGAGGTAAACATCTTGAAGTTATGAATCACGTTTTACTTGGTTTTTAGTTACATTTTTTGGTTTTGATTTGAATGGAGTCTCAAAAAGGTTTTTGTTTACTTCCATTTTTCAGTTTCCATATTATATTCACGTGCTCTTTTTCCTTTACAAGATCGAAGAAGCACATGTGACAACCCGCCATCCGAAATAGGGGGTGGCCAGCCCGATACTCCAAAATAACGGAATCATGGATGGAATCATTCTCAGCATCACAACAAAATAATAAGTATACGGGATAACCACTCCTTATTTCAGAAAAATGGGTTGCCAAAAATTTTGATTTATAAAGTTAATAAAAGAAAACAACTTAACAACCCAATAAAAAGAAAGTGGAAATCCAGATGAAATTATATTACATACCCACAAATGTACAATAAGGGACCGAATATGTTGTCGGTCACAAACTCATACAATAAAATTAAACAAGTTCATTAAATTACATAATACATTACATTAATCAATTACAAAAGCTTGGGCCTCTCGCCCGAGTAAAAAGACCTGATCTTATCTAGAGTGCAAGGATTATGGCGTCTATTTCAAAATGTCCCATAATACCCGCAAAGCATCACGGCTCACCAAAGACACCGGGATAGAAAGTCAGATCAGGCATCCTTACGGCAGAGTACCTGATCGGATACAAGATGCATACACAACAAGAAATATGAACGGGTCAGGGACCGGTTCTATATGACTACCAGATGAATAAAAAGTATGATAGTTATGAATGATAAATCATGATGAAAGAGAAATAATAATCTACCTACACAATTTAAAACATAAGCTAAGCATAAAAATAAAATGAATAACATTAATCTAAAACTTCATCATGCGCGCCAATTATTTCATATATCTCTTCCTTAATAGGAAATATATATATATATATATATATCACAATCTTATGCTCTTTATGGCATTTTTATTTCACTTTTACATTTTGTAAAAATCCTTTCCTTATCAGGAAAATAATTATTTTAAAATGCTCTTTGTGGCATTTATATGTGCTCTTTGTGGCACTTCTTTATGCTCTTTATGGCATATTTCAACACATCAAGTCCCACTTGATTATGAATAGTTATATTTATATACATATAACGATTCTAAGACCGCCCGTCCGGGTTTCCCCACTGTGCGCGCCCCTAAATGACCATCATCTTCCAGGGCCTACCATTAAGACAACCTGGGAACCTATAACGCAAATTGTCGGGAAGCGGCCATGTGCCTGCGGGATAGTCAAGACCACACCCGGAATCTCCTACCCATCGCAGAAAATATACAACACAAATGCTCACATGGCCTAGGACTATATCCACCCTGCATTCATTAGCCAAGGGCTTCACCTCAACGCGCGAACTTCCCTTATGATGTCATTTAGAAAGGTGTGTTTAAACCATTTTATTTACCATTTTCAAAAATCAAGTAAATTATCATTTACCATCATCATTACTATTTCCATATCATTTTCATTCACCATTATACATGTGTAGGTTTCATTTTATCCAAGACCATTATCATTTACATTTTGTAAATAATTTAACTTATTACCCAGAGCCATACGATAAATTTTATCATCATTACAACCTTGAAGGAGTAAATAAACTCTTAATTATCTCCAAACATTTTGGGGTATTACTTTAAAACCCCAGTACTATCATACCTCAAAGGAATGAATAAACTTTCAATTAATTCTCCCAACATTCATTTGCGGTGTTATTATGAACCATCAAGGTTAACATAGCTTAATTGAGATTCTAAAGTCTCCCAAACATAACACTACATCTCCTAGTTTCATAACAATCAACTAGAATAAAGATTGTCGTAGCATCGATAGGCATAACCCCGAAAAAGTCCCCACATAACCCATTCCTAATGTAGGGTAATTAACTAACTCATCACACACTCTAGGACACTATGTTTACTTCATTTAAGAAGGTTCCTAGGCCCTAGACTTAAAGTAAATGATTTGAAATTGAGTTATAAAATTAATTCAAAAACAGCAGGAAAACGAATCAATTCGCCCAAGGGACGAATCGATTCGCCCAAAAAGAGAATCGGTTCGGACATAAAGACCTGGGATTCTGTAACTGCCGAATCGATTCGGCTTCGGACTGAATCGATTCGGTCCAAGCAGACCTGGGAACTGCCCCTTAGCGAATCGATTCGCCCAGGGGGTCGAATCGATTCGGCCTGGAGAAATTGCCAAGAATGGCTTCGAAGGTTATAAACCCTAAATGTCCCCAAACTTAAATCTCTTCATTTTTATACACATCCAAAAACATTAAGCTACCCCAAAACATCCCACATGATCAATAACCATTATAATCCCCCATTTTCTTATCAAAACTAAGATTAGGGCTTAAATCTCATAAATTTCACATTTAAACCCTAAATGTCAAATACATAACTATCACACAAATTATTCATCTTAAATCATATATTAGCAAGTAGAAAACTTGCCTTAGGGTTGTAATCTCATATTTCTTTGTGGTAGAAGCAACAATCCATCTTCAATCTCCAAATATCTCTCATTTCTCCATTTGTCTCTTCCTCTCTCTTTCTCTCCTTTTCTCTCTATGTTTTAAGACATGAAATGAGGGAATAAAACAAGGGGCAAGACTTAAAATCGTGGCTTAAGTCTAAAGTCTCCAACTTAAGTGGTTAATACCACATTAAAATGACTCCCAAATACGCGTTTAAGTTAAAACCAGGTAAAAGTGCCCGAAACCCAAAAATACAATATGGCACTTATTTTGACTGTCTCGCACCTTCCGAGACCATCTACACCCTCTAAACTGGCATCCGACAATTTTATAATTTATTTCAAGTTCCAAATTTCATTTAAATGAAAGTGTCATTTTAAATACATGACACAATAAAACATACAACATGAGTATATTTACCTACACATACGGTAATTATGCAATATTCCAGTAAAAATTAACTTCTAACTCATTAAATTAATATTTACTCCAGTTACAACATTTTATATAATTACCTTATGCGGTAAATTAATATATGAAATTAGCCTCCCAAAAGCGAGGGTTGTTACATACTCCCCCCATTATGAGGGAATTTTACCCCCAAAATTCTGGCATACCCTATACGCATAAAGGGTATATTATCTTAAACTATCATTCTATCGTCCTTAACAAACCCTCGTTACTACGGCGTCCCAAAATGGACTCGAACTAAGGTCATCTCTATCGATCTCAGTCTACAATCTTTGTGCCTTATCATAGCACAAAGCGTCCCTTACAACTACCAATTCTAACCTCCTACGGCGGAAGATGATAACCAAGCGACTCAGCGTAAATAATCTTACATTTTGGATCGCATTACATCATACGTCAGGGTTACTCAGACCAACGCTAAATGGCTTAACCCCAACACTACTCAACTTCTCCTCGCATAAACGTAGCCTTTAAAGGCATATGGCTCAAAATCCCAATCCTTAAAGAAATGTTCCGGGACCGCTCCAAGTCCAAGGAACTAATTGTTCACTAGCCTTATTCAACGAGTATGCAATTTACTCACCCGGCTACACAAGGCCACTCACGGTGCCATAGCTTAGGAAATGATTCAATTTCTTGTACTGAAAATTTCCATCCACACAAGTCATTGCTTTCGTCCATACATTTGTCCCAAGGCGTACATTTTAAGTACGCCTCTAGGCATTAAGTCAACTTCCTCCATTCATCCATCCACTATTGGGTGGTAAGATATATACTCCATCTCCACACGATTCACATTCCTTCATGGAATCTTTACTAAACCTTGGACATGAATTATCTAGTCTCGGTCCACCACTATTGTAATAGGCACCTCACACGGTTTTACCATCACTCCGTAGAGAAGCGGGGCGTACTCCTCTACATATCGTCCGCCCGCAATGTCCAGAAAAGCAACGGTCTGGTCAAACGACCAATAATTTTCTCAAATAGGATCATGACCAGAACGATGCCGACACTTCAATGCAAACGTCTATGAATATACCCTTCTTCATTTCACCGCTACTCTTCTTCACGTGAGTAAGTGAAATGGTCAATCATATACCGGAATGCTCTCGCTACAAAGTCTTCCGAGTCATGCTCGTTCTACTTGGCTTCCTATGCCATCACTAATTTCTCCGTCGGGTTTTCTACTCGACGCACTTACTACCCCAATCGCATTCCCTTAGCGAATGAGAAAAATCCATTTGATAGTTCTTTAAGAACTCCAAACACCAACTCTATTCCTCCTACAACATATTGCAACGACTTGTTGTACGCGAGAAAGACTAAATTTCATGCCCAGGAAGTAGTGCCTCCATTTTTTAAAGGCGATTCCACCGCAATGAACTCTAATTCAAGCGTGGGATAATACTTCCCACAAGTTTAAGCTTGTGAGACGCATAGACAATGGGTCCATGTTCCAGTATTATTACTCCCCACTCCTGGCAGAGACTTATTCATTAAATTCACCCTCGAGCTTAACCACATGAACTCGGGAGTGAAAGTCAATTCATCCATTTAACTCCCCAAAAGTTAGGTTACCAATGTAACACTTTAACTAGGATAGGTCTCATCTCCTTCGGTCTATCCTTCTAAATTTCTCAAGATTCCATACTTTTCGTTCCTAGGGATCTAATCCCTCTTAGAGTTAACCCACGACATATTTGTGGTCAACTCCCTATAATCTTCCTAAATTAACATTACATGCCCTAATGGCCTTACGTCCTAATAATTCCAAGGTCTAACAATACATATCCTATCTAAGTCGTATACATATAATACTAAGTATATCCCTAGTGTCCAAGACCAATCTCAACTTTCGACATTCTCTCGGTTTCATGCGTGGGACGTCTCGCCGAAGCGAAATCCAAATAAGGAACCCTCCCATTACACTACTACCTCGCATCGTCGATCATTAAGATGTAACGGTCTAAAAACATAATCGGGATCGGTAAATTTTAACTTGCAATTTTTTTATTAACAAAATTTTACTTCTACGTCTTACCATAGCATCATTAAAGATTTCAATTAATCAGACATTCACTTTCTGTGAAGTCTTACAAATTTTATCCCATAACATATATACATCTTTCAAATAGCCTTCTCATCAAGGCATAACCCCTAAGTCTCAATTTGACTTCGTATCTCAGTCTCCCTCACATCGATTAGAGGAGAGAACTATATATATTTCTTCTATCTCGCACTTTAATAGCCCTTAATCACTCTTCTACGTGATTCTCGGCTAAACCTTTCAACCCATCTCTTAACCAACAAAATAACAATAAACTAAAAGAATAAAGAACAGCATCTCCCCACTTCCAACGTCGTTGAGGTTCACGCCTGGAGCGTCCCGCAAAAGCGGAATCCAAACAAGGAACCCCTCATATGCATTACTACTCAACTTTGTTGGTCGTGGAGATAAGGCATACCAATCACATACAATGCAAACAAGCAATCAACCAAACACACACGCAAGATAACACAACAAGCAATAAAAACCTCCTACTTACCTCAACCACCCCTATAAAGTCTCAACCTGTATCCAGGAGAGATATTATAGGACAACTAGTTCCATCCTGAAACTAGAAGTAGGATAGCCTCGCAATCTAGTTGCTTTCTATCACCCCAATCAAACCAAAATATCTTTACTTGTATAGTATTCATGCCATACAAGTAATACATAACGTACATAGTACTTAAAAGAAAATACATCATCACTCTCTTTATGACAAGTGACGAAAATATAAAACTTCCCTACCACGGAAGTCATAAAATTACTTTATTTATAATAGCATCAATATTACAACAAGCTCAATATACACATAGTAGATACAATACTATTAAATCTTATCCTAAGGAATACACCACCCACTAATAAGGTGAAATTCCCGCCAACATTTTATGCCAATCACGCTGGGTCAATACTAATGGTTCTCAGACATGGCATTCGGGTCTTATCCGAACCAACATTACTTCCATCAATTCCCCAGCTAGGCACTTTATTCTCGCCCTTATTCTCCAAATCAGCATAATGAAGTTGCGTGGTTCTTCCACGTCATAACCATTGTTTCGCCTCCTACTGCCAAACAATGACCCACGTAGCCCCTCTTACTTTCTCAGTAAAAGAGAACACACTACCGGCCTCCTCTTCCTTAGTTCAATGAAACCTCCCCAGGCGGATGTCCACCAATGGTGTTTCATGATCACTGCTCCATCAGAAGTGTTAGCGACACTTATTCTGGAGCCTATCATTCCATTGGAGGGATCTCCCTTATACCTACCTTTCTTTAGTGTACGATCTCCCTAATCGTACAACTCTTTATTCACATGTCGGCCTCTAACTGAGCCTCACGTGAACATTTTAGGATCTACCTTCTCCTCCTTCCAGTTATCCCAGAGAAACTTACGATAGAAAGTATCTACCGGGTTCCTCCATGGGAAAAACTTTCGGCACCCATGAATATGGTGACCACGTTTTCACCATCTCAACACTACTCCTACAAGTGAAGAATTTTCCTCCATCCTTTTTATTTGGGCACTTCTCCATTTCAATTTAACGTTACTTGAAATCTCAAGCTTAGTACCACCCTCTACTTCTAGCGGTACTAGGAAAACTATATCCACTGTCATTAGTGGTCGCAGTAGCAAAATAAGAAATGCCAAAAAAGGAGCGACTTCCAAATCGGTCCTCATCCCCGACCATAACTTACAGTTCTTAGTAATTCCATCTCGCAACGCCTTCACCACAACCTTCCCTGCGCCCTTATTCAATCGACCTACTAATATCACACGAATGCGCAAAAGATTCTATAGGTTCTACCTCGTGACAAAAGAATGAGATCTCACAAGAGAAATCAACGATCTTAATCCTAAAGCTCTATGTCAAATCAAAAGCATCGCTAAAAGCGTAAAGCGTTCACACAGATTCCTAAGGACTCTAGAACTTGATGCTCTGATACCATCTGTGACAACCCGCCATCCGAAATAGGGGGTGGCCAGAGCGATACTCCAAAATAACGGAATCGTGGATGGAATCATTCTCAACATCACAACAAAATAAGAAGTATACGGGATAACCACTCCTTATTTCAAAAAAACGGGTTGCCAAAAATTTTGATTTATAAAGTTAATAAAAGAAAACAACTTAACAACCCAATAAAAAGAAAGTGGAAATCCAGATGAAATTATATTACATACCCACAAATGTACAATAAGAGACTAAATATGTTGTCGGTCACAGACTCATACAATAAAATTAAACAAGTTCATTAAATTACATAATACATTACATTAATCAATTACAAAAGCTTGGGCCTCTCGCCCGAGTAAAAAGACCCGATCTTATCTAGAGTGCAAGGATGACAGCGCCTATTTCAAAATGTCCCGTAATACCCGCAAAGCATCACGGATCGCCAAAGACACCGGGATAGAAAGTCAGATCAGGCATCCTTGCGGCAGAGTACCTGAGCGGATACAAGATGCATACACAACAAGAAATATGAACGGGTCATGGACCGGTTCTATATGATTACCAGATGAATAAAAATATGACAGTTATGAATGATAAATCATGATGAAAGAGAAATAATAATCTACCTACACAATTTAAAACATAAGCTAAGCAGGAAAATAAAATGAATAACATTAATCTAAAACTTCATCATGCGCGCCAATTATTTCATATATCTTTTCCTTAATAGGAAATATATATATATATCACAATCTTATGCTCTTTATGGCATTTTTATTTCACTTTTACATTTTGTAAAAATCCTTTCCTTATCAGGAAAATAATTATTTTCAAATGATCTTTGTGGCATTTATATGTGCTCTTTGTGGCACTTCTTTATGCTCTTTGTGGCATATTTCAACACATCAAGTCCCACTTGATTATGAATAGTTATATTTATATACATATAACGATTCTAAGACCGCTCGTTCGGGATTTCCCACTGTGCGCGCCCCTAAATAACCATCATCTTCCAGGGCCTACCATTAAGACAACCTGGGCACCTATAACGTAAATCGTCGGGAAGCGGCCATGTGCCTGCGGGATAGTCAAAACCACACCCGGAATCTCCTACCCATCGCAGAAAATATACAACACAAACGCTCACATGTCCTAGGACTATATCCACCCTGCATTCATTAGCCATGGGGCTTCACCTCAACGCGCGAACTTCCCTTATGATGTCATTTGAAGAGGTTTGTTTAAACCATTTTACTTACCATTTTCAAAAATTAAGTAAACTATCATTTACCATCATCATTACTATTTCCATATCATTTTCATTCACCATTATACATGTGTAGGTTTCATTTTATCCGAGACCATTATCATTTACATTTTATAAACAATTTAACTTATTACCCGGAGCCATACGATAAATTTTATCATCATTACAACCTCGAAGGAGTAAATAGACTCTTAATTATCTCCAAACATTGTGGGGTATTACTTTAAAACCCCAGTACTACCATACCTCAAAGGAATGAATAAACTTTCAATTCATTCTCCCAACATTCATTTGCAGTGTTATTATGAACCATTAAGGTTAACATAGCTCAATTGAGCTTCTAAATTCTCCCAAACACAACACTACATCTCCTAGTTTCATAACAATCAACTAGAAGAAAGATTGCCCTAACATCAATAGGCATAACCCCGGAAAATTCCCCACATAACCCATTCCTAATGTAGGGTAATTAATTAACTCATCACACACTCTAGGACACTAAGTTTACTTCATTTAAGAAGGTTCCTAGGCCCTAGACTTAAAGAAAATGATTTGAAATTGAGTTATAAAATTAACTCAAAAACAGCAGGAAAACGAATCGATTCGCCCAAGGGCCGAATCGATTCGCCCAAAAAGCGAATCGGTTCGGACATAAAGACCTGGGATTCCGCAACTGCCAAATCAATTTGTCTTGGGACCGAATCGATTCGGTCCAAGCAGACCTGGGAACTGCCCCTTAGCGAATCGATTCGCCCAGGGGGGCGAATCGATTCGGCCTGGAGAAATTGCCAAGAATGGCTTCGAGGGTTATAAACCCTCAATTTCCCCAAACTTAAATCTCTTCATTTTTATACACATCCAACAACATTAATCTACCCCAAAACATTTTACATGATCAATAACCATTATAATCTCCCATTTTCTCATCAAAACTAAGATTAGGGCTTAAATATCATAAATTTCACATTTAAACCATAAATGTCAAATACATAACTATCACACAAATTATTAATCTTAAATCACCTATTAGCAAGTAGAAAACTTGTCTTAGGGTTGTAATCTCAGATTTCTTTGTGGTAGAAGCAACAATCCATCTTCAATCTCCAAATCTCTCTCATTTCTCCATTTTTCTCTTCCTCTCTCTCTTTCTCTCCTTTTCTCTCTATGTTTTAAGACATGAAATGAGGGAATGAAACAAGGGGCGAGACTTAAAATATTGGCTTAAGTCTAAAGTCTCCAACTTAAGTGGTTAATACCACATTAAAATGACTCCCAAGTACGCGTTTAAGTTAAAACCAGGTAAAAGTGCCCGAAACCCAAAAATACAATATGGCACTTATTTTGACTGTCTCGCACCTTCCGAGACCAACTACACCTTCTAAACTAGCATCCGGCAATTTTATAATTTATTTCAAGTTCCAAATTTCATTTAAATGAAAGTGTCATTTTAAATACATGACACAATAAAACATACAACATGAGGATATTTACCTACACATACGGTAAATATGCAATATTCCAGTAAATATTAACTTCTAACTCATTAAATTAATATTTACTCCAGTTCCAACATTTTATATAATTACCTTATGCAGTAAATTAATAAATGAAATTAGCCTCCTAAAAGCGAGGGTTGTTACAGCACAATTCTGATTATGCTTCTCCGCCTTTGAAACATTAAAGGTGATTATCATTTATCCCTAATGCTTTGAAGTGGATTTGTTTTTTCAATCAGATTGTGCAATCATTTTAGATGATTATCATCCCAGGGTACATATATTGATTCAACCACTTTTCAATTAGTTTAATCGAATACCCTAAACTAAGTTTTTTTTTTTTTTTTTTGTGTTATTAGCATGTAAATTATATTTTAAAGATTTTAATATTTGAGATTTAATTGAACGAATTAATTTAATAGACTTAATCCATGAGCCTATATTGATTGAGTATTTGTGAAAAGTTCAAAATAAATTTGTAATCATAAAATTGCCTTGGGCACATTAAGAGAAAATAAGTATTTGGTCTAAAATTCAAACACAAGTTAAAGTTAGTGTTAATATATTTCTTTCTCTCTACTTTGAGACATTGGTTTTATACTGCGCACCTACACATGATTGTCATAGCGTCATGAACTCATGTAATGTTATATATAGGTTAGGATGTTGTTGGACATATGTTCGACAAAATGCTTAAATGAATGGTAAGATACCTGTTCATATTTAGATAGCTGTTCAGTTTTCCATAACAGATGTTTGACAAAATTCTTTGCTCATATTTAGTAAGTATCTATATTGGGTTTCAATTTTTGTGTCAAACACGAGGTAATCTCACGAGATTTCGTTTTAAAATGATATTTTGGAACCTATTCCGTTGCAGATCTAATGATGTAATTATGTATTAGAAAGTCCTATGTAAGATGAGTTTTATTTAACTTCCATGAGTTTTCAACAGCTTTGTTTTCAAGGTTTTTGGCTCGAAACAACTTATTTATCGAGAGACTTCTTCTCAGGTTTGGGACACCATAAAATATAATGTTTACGGAGAGGGAAACTATTCAGACAAAATTGTTAATCTTGCTTTGTGAAATGATAGATGGTGGCCTGCCTTTTAAAGTTTGTTTCTGCGAGGCAAATATAGATATGAAAGGATATGCTCAGTTATGTTCAGGTTATTGTGTATACACCAACTGATGATATTTTACATTGTATGCTTACGCAATGTAGTTTGTTTGACTCTTTTAGTTCCCCTATTTCATTTTCCTTTTTTAGTTCAACTTGATGAACGGTTTAGTTCCCCTATCTTATAAAATTATTGGGATGTTTCTTACGAGTGGGAACTATTTGTACAAGGTTATATATAATAAATACCAAAGATATCTCGCGCTAATAGGAGTATATTGGGTTTGGATTTGCATTTCGATTTGTATCACATATGGTGATTGAATGTACAGTAGTATTTTGAATGTACAAGTATAGTTGATTTATGTATAGTTGAAGTATAGTTAATTTTTTTTATTAAGATTTGAAAATTGAATCAAAATTACCATTTTGATTCAAGTTCTATACTACTTTGGAGATTCAGTCAGCTATGACCTTCATTTGTGTGTGTGTTGTTGGGGGGAGGGGGGGAAGAGAGCAAATTTTGAAATTACTTTGTTTGGTTGTTAAATAAGTATTGTTTGGATTCATATTTAAGAAATTCATATTCAGAAAGGCGATCTCAAATTTCAAATATTTCATTTTATATGTAGACGCCCAATGGTTGGCCGTTATGAGTAGCATCTTGGACTAATAATTATTGGCATGAGGATGAGTAGACCCCTAACGGTTGGCCTCTTGGACTAGAAAACATGAATACGAGACTCATAATGGCAGATAATAATAATGCTAATAATAATATCTTATAGGGAGTTATAGCATTACCATGGACTATACACATGCCCTCACCACTTTTCTCCTCGTTCTCATATTTAAACTTGGACATTAAGGTACTACTTTGTGTTTAGATTGGATTTGATTAAAACATTGTAGCGTAACTATTTTGGTGTACCAATACCATTATTGTAGCAGTACCATACATGTAGCTGCTCCTATGGCTTTTATAATATTTGAATTGCTTAGTTTTTATATAAAATGTGTCTTTATATATAATATTTTGATTTGTTATAATTAGTATACGGGAACGAAATGATTCCAATAGATTTGTTATAATTAGTATACTTTTTTTATTTAAGAAAATCATATTCAAAAACACGATCTCCAATTTCAAATGTTTCATTTTATATGTAGACCCCTAACGATTGGCCCCTATTAGTCTCATCTTGGACTAATAATTATATGTGGTCAATATGAGTCTCATCTTGGACTGATAATTATTGGAAGGAGGGTGAGTAAACCCCTAATGGTTGGCCACTTGGACTACAAAACATGAACACGAGACTCATAGTGGTAGATAATATTAATGCTAATAATAATAGCTTACAGGTAGCTGTAGCAGTACTATAGCCTATACACATGCCCTCGTCGCGTTTATCCTCTTTCTCATCTTTAAACCTGGACACTGATGTACTATGTTTAGATTTGTTATAATTAGTATATGGGAAAGTTGGAATATAAAATGTGTCTTAGTTTGTATATAAAATGTGTCTATGTGAAAAAAATTAAGATTTAATCTTTGGATAAACTTGGAAAGTTGGAATCAATTATAAGATGAATTTGTTGATATCTGAGTCTTAGATGAGAAGATTAGTGTGTTCCATTGAATGAGCATATATGATGATTCACATGGTCGTATGCAAATGGATCCACCTCGAGGGATATAAAATGATTTATATTGGCCTAAACTTGATGTTATTTTGGTTTTCATTTCATAATGTTTAGTTCTTTTTTAGTGGATTTTGTACATTGTGTATGTATTTTCTTTTCATTAGCCTAGTACATTTTTGGGGAATGGGTGGTGCTAACTTTCTAAAACTTAAAGCTTAAGTTTTAGTTGGTTTATTGTTATGTTTTCAATGTTTTTTTTTTTGTTATTAGTTTGTTATTTGTATTTTAATAGTTTTAAATATTTAACCAAATTAGAATTGTTGTATTTGGGCTTTGAAGTTTTGGTTAAATATTTATTAAATTAGAAATAAAATGTCTAATATTGTTTTGAATCTTACACTTGATCTCTATGTTGATATCTAGGAATCCTCAGCCTTTGTTCAAATGTATTGTCGCATAGCTGAACACAAAATTCTCTTCTTTTGTGGTCCTTATGAGCGAGGTAATCCATGCATAAATAAGGTATTTCTAAGTAACTACCTTCAGGAACAAATTGAATTGCAGTAGGAAAGTGAGGAAAAAGTCATTGATACTGAACAAGCGGTTTTCATTGACACATGCACAACATATATGTGATATGTTGTTTGCCCTTGATAAACTTATGAATGGGACATTGAGGATGTAAGAACTTAGATAATATGCATATGGGACTAGAAAGGGGTTATGGATGGCCGGGAGCATGCCATGGGTTGTTGGAGTGTGAACTAGCATTTGATTTGGGCAGAGGCAAAATGGGACCAGATCTGGCTAGTGGAGCATCTGATTTTCTACATTTGGTTTAATGGATTAACAACATGTTAATATAAGTACTAGCCTTAAAATATGTATAGAAATCAAGTGGATATTTATGGTTGTGAGAAATAACGCAGGGAATGAAATTGTACTTTGCTTTTGGTGATTGGATTTATCGCTCAGAGTCTAGATTTGGCAATTTTCGTGTAGCACATCAAGGTAAAAGATATTAAACAGGTGCGTTTACATTCTATGATTCTTAATGCTCTACTTCTATAAGCATTTGATTCTAATATATGATTTATTTTTATAATGCTATAAGCATTTCAAGTTTTATAATAATGTTATACGCATTTTTACTATTTTTACTAATATGTGATATTTATCTTTGTTCAATTGCAGAAGTGGTGTAGCAATCCAAGTATTTGGATTGGACCGGGAGCGGTATTAGCGTTCTAAATTATGATTTGTAATTGAATTACTTAAATAAGACTATGGACACACTTAATACAACACTTGTTTCACAAGTCATATTACTCCATGTTTAAAGTGAGTGCCATATTGTTCAAGTCAGATTCAGTATTTTACTGTTAAACAAGTCTTAAGCTTCTACTCTAATATCATAGTGTCTTCTACAGAGAAAATCAACATCTTTACTAGGACCATGTACGTTGGTTGGGCATACCTGACGCTATCTGCAGACCAGGATCAGTAGCATCCTAACGTACTAAAAATCTGATGGTCTAATAATTTTGTACTTTGTTATCTGTAGCATCAGGTATGCTGGTAGAACTATGCTATGTGCAGTAAAGATGTTAGATGGTTGTACTATGCTATCAGGTATGTTACATCCTAATGTTATCAGACCAGGATCAGGTACATTGGTTGGGCATACAAAATTATCATACCAACATCAGGTACCTAATTCTATCTTTACTAGGATAATTAGCATCCTAATCTTTACTAGGATTAGGTGTGTTGGTATTAGAATAGTAGACTAGGATCTTCTTTGGTCTGATAAGTAGCAAACCAACATCAGGTGTGTTGGTTGGGCATTGTAAGTTTCTAATTTTATCCAAATGAGTAAGGACATGAAAGAGGCCCCCATGCATGCAGATAACTGTTTCATCTATTAAGGCTGCCACTGGTAGGCAGTTAAAGCAATCTATCAAAACCTTCCATAACCTAACATTAAATCTTCATTTACATTCATCGTAAAAACTGTATATAAGGTTTATGGAAGCGTATTCATGATTTCCCCTCAAGACGACAAATTCTCTGAATATTTTATTTTATATGCAAGGAGAAGGCATATTGTCTCGAATTTTTTTGTTTCCTTCTATCAACATAATCACCAAATAATAAATAATTGGCTTGAGGAGGTAATCCGCCATAGTCGAAAATATGCAGAAGGTCAAAATATTGATCATGAATGTTACCACAGATTTTAATGGGAGCATCAATCTACAAGAGATTAGGCTGGTGATAGAAAATCTCTCTAGAATAAACACAGAGTTCCCTGATCTCTGACTCAGATACGCTTCAACCTTACTTCCAGTATCCTCTTTATTATATCATCGACAACACCTCTATCCATTTCTACTCACATACAACAAAACACAACCCACAACCTACATATATATTTGTAACGAAAATAAATTGATGGGAGGAAGGGGGTTATGTTTATGGGTTAATATTCGTTTTATGTATGGGAGGTGACTTTTCAAAAAGAATTTGAAACATTCCTTGATAAATTATTTTATTGACATTTCCACTCAAATATATATATATATGTTTCTATTTTGCTGTTAACTATGATATTGGGTAATTGCAGGTGTGGCCTCCATTTGAAACGAAGAAGTTTGAGACTCTATTATACTCACCTCCTCTAACTCCCAAACAACTCTCAAATGAAATCAATTATCTTATCTGCAATGGATGGGTTCCCTACATTGAATTCAAGATTGAGCACGGATTCGTGTACCATGAACACAACACTTACCCATGAAACTACGATGGGAGATACTAGACAGTGTGGAAGGTGCCCATATTCGGGTATTGATTCATCTCACAAGTATTGAAGAAGTCAAGGACTCGTTTCTTTAGTTTTCTTTATGCCCTAACATCTTGAATTTTTATACAACTTACTGTACAATTCGATTTTTCTAACCTTTAATTTTTTTTTTAAGTTTAATGGTTTTTATACACTTGATATGATTCTTTGTTATAAACATTTTATTTGTGTTGCAAAGTGGAATCGTATGGGGAGTCCAGTTTTATCTTTCAACTATGTGCCCTGTTATAGTAAAATTTCAATTATAATGTCCACAATAACAATTTTCTTGGATGCTTTTCTTAGTTACATTCTTTTTCACCGTGGCATGAATTAAAACTTTTACAATTTATTTTTTTCAATTTTATATTCTAATTGATTTGAACCAAATCTCTTTTTTTTTTTTTTGGGGGGGGGGGGGGGGGGCGAGTGTGGGATTGGTTTCAATGATGGTATGATTGCATTAAATTTCCTTATTATATATAACTCTCTCTATTTCACTTATGTAAAATCGATTATTATTGAGTTGTTGATAGTCAAACAAACTTGCACTCTTTCAACTTTTGTATATCTATCATTTTCTGGATATAATAATTTCACCATAAGAATTTAGTCGTTTAATTTTTCTTTGTAAGCACACATTCAAAATGGTGTTGCTTTTCATGTTTAGTGTGAGTTGTTGTGGGTTAATATGCAAACTCTTCATTATACTTTCATTTGAAATGCATGGTGTCTTATTAGTGCTTATTGTTATATTATTTTCGTTTGACAATTTTTGGTATGCTGTGTGTTTAAGGAAACTACGTCAATCACTCTTTCTATTTGATGGCTATAATGTTGTTTATACAAGGTTCAAAACGGACTATTAGTATCGTCGTCGTTGGTATATTTATTATTTATTAAATAGAGTAATAATCCTATAAACCAAGGAGAGTTTGCCCATATTCACTAAATACTTTACACATTCAATACTTTGTTGGGGAATGAAAATTTTTGACATTTTGCATTTATGTACTTCAAAAATTTTCGCCCCTTTATGATTACGTATTTTGGAAATTTTCACCGTGCCTTCAGGCACGGACATTCCTCTAGTATATATATATGTGTGTGTGTGTGTTTGTGTGTGTGTGTGTGTGTGTGTTTATATTATCAGTTTGGTTCGGATTGGTTTGAAAATTGGATTGTTTTTTTTTAAGAATCGAGAACCAAACCGAAGTATCATTCTTTTAAACGGGAATCGAACCATTGATAAAAAACCCGAACCATTACCATCGGTTTAGTTCATTTTATTGGATTTTCAGCTTCACTGTGCACCCCTAGAACAAACACATAGTGCTCAGTGTGGTTGAGGAATTTTTTTAAGACGACCCCTATTATCTACCCTCGTACCCTTCACATCCTTGGTTCATTTAAGGTTTGTAGTTCTTTTATAAGAGAGTTTTTGTAACAACCCAACTAATTAAATACCGGGTGATCAGTCCTATATTAAATTAAAAATCAAGGTGAACGGTGTGGTTCATTCTTAGCATCAATGTCGAAAATAATTTTCCATTTTAATCACCCTAAATAATTAAGCTAATTGTCAAAACAATTTAAATTATTTTATTTATTAAATTCCGTGTAAAAACCTTTTTAAGCATAAACTAATTTATGAATAATACCAATGAAAAAGACACCAATCATATAAATAAAACATGTCAACTAGATTACTCAAATCCAAATAAATAACCATAACCACTAACAATGTGATAGATAAAGTAATCCCAAATGAAAAAAGAATACTGAAATAATAGAAGTGTACGAAATCCCTATCAAGTCTAAACAAAAGTCTAGAAAAGGGCGACACATCCGTATCTAAAAGAACTAAATAGAAATCTGAGGAGTCAAAGGAACAAGTGTCTACTGTAATGACCTGCAAATCCCACACAAGCTGCAGCACATCCAGTCAAATGAATCTACACCTGACGCCCCTGTGGCTGAGCAATATATATTTATATACACACACACGCACACACAAAAGAAGAAAGGTGACAGGAAACGGGTCAGATTCCGAGTGTAAAATAATTTTAAAATGGTTTAGGAAGTATTTAAAATGATTACTGGCTAATATAACAACCATGTTAGTACACGACACTCTCTTGAGAATTCTCACCTCTCATCTAGTGTGTACGCCTATCTTTTTTTTTCTTTAACTCGAAATTTTATTAATAGATGGAGAAAAAGCATCTCCAAGGTCACTTACAATCGCTAAAGCACGACTTGAAAAAATAACAATCTAAAGCCAATTTAAAAACATTTAGGTCCTACGTTTTCTAGACCGCGTTCTTTTACGGATGACGTTCCAATTTGCATTTCCCGCAGTAGAGTTTATGTCATTCGAAATAAGATCGGAATCCATCCCAGATGTTGAATCAAGTTTGGGGAGATCCTTGAATAAATCAATGTCGCGATCATCGTGAATTTGAGTACTAATAGGATTAACATGGGATATTTCGTCACTTGAATTAATATATTCTAAATGAGTCATATCTTCATCACTTTTAGAATCTTCGTTGGCAGATGAAGTGCCAAGTAGATCATTGAATAAAATAAGTTTATCTCCTTTTAATACGATCGTACTAATAAAATAACTCATAAGTCTAACTCTATACTTCTCCCATAAGATCTGATTCACAAGATCATAAGTCTATGATTAAATTACAGTAGCATCTTATTAAAAGTTATTTACGTCAGTTATGTAGTTCTCAATAGTGTGTGAAGTTTCGACCACTTACTATGATTTGGAGCATTTATTCGATTACTTATCTTCTTATACGCACAGTAGAAGAATTCCATATATATGTGTATATATTAATCACTCATATAATAAATATACTATCGGCACTCCATATAAAATCTATGGTGCTGGCATACTCTGCCCTCAAATCCCCGTATCTCTCGTACCAAGGGAAATACTAGTTCGGAATCACTCTCGAACTGTATTAACACAATACACATAAAATGGAGGCGAAGCATAGTTTCAAGTCACTAAGAGGTCAACACATACCCATAAGTCTCTTAGGACCGTATGACTATCATTCTCAGATAGCCTGTACCAAGGAATCCTATGTTTTGGGGTACGAGTCAATATCCCCCATAAAGGTCCCATTGAGATAAGACTGTCCCAGCGCGGCAACCTCCGTGATAGCAAGTAGCGTGGGTATCATTATACATAGACATATAATATATATATACACATACACTTGGTTATATATATACTACCACATATCGATTAGGTTTGTCCCCTACCTATAATCAATATACTTAGTCATACGTAGTACATATCATCCAAGTCCTACGTATCATTAATCATTCCGTTTTACTCTCAATTGTCTCCCTATTATACTTACTTCTCTACCCTAGAAGTATTCCTTTTTATTATGTGTAAATTCAGTATCCATACCCTCACCATTATAGTGGTCTAAGTTTTTCCTGAGTCTCCCAATACCTCACTTGATGTATGCACAATCATTATTTAGTTTAATGACTCTGTTATCACTCGTATATATCTCGTTATGAAATTTCATTTATTAAGACTCACTCAGACCCTACTAATCCTCCCCATGGTTCATCATCATCTATAATTAATATCCAAGGTTCCTACGCATTTTATTTGAATTTATTCAAAAGGGGAAAATTAATCAATTTCCAGGAGGGGTCAATCGATCGATGAAAGGGGGTCGATCGATCGATCGACATTCTTAAGTCGATCGATCGATCGAGCAGTTCTTGTCCAGATTATGCTAATCCAATCTACGAGTTTCATCCATAAAACTTCTCCAAAACACCATTAACGAATCCTAAGCTCCCAAACAATTAAACCAAGAGTTATATCAACCTATCTACATGATTTCCTACGTAAAACATGTACGAATTCATCAAAGGTATGGATTTAAAGGGACAAATTCAGTAGAATTATCAAGAATTCTAGTTTTATCATAAATTCCAATATTCTCAATCTTTTTCCAGATTTCTTTCTATCAAATCATTACAAATTCGTGGTTGATCCTCTACATATGTCAAAGGCTCCAGACTACATGAATTTCTCCTAAAACATGCGATTTAAAATCTCCTAATTCACATAATTCTTCAATAAAACATGTATTTGCCAATCCTAATCTAACACGGGTGAAATATTAACTAGAAATCAAGAAGATAGATACTTGCCTTGGAGATGGAAGTCTGATTACCAGGTGTTGATGGGTATGGCTGTGATCCTTATTTCCCGAACTACACGACGGTGGTGGAATCTGACAAAAAGGTTGTGAATTAGTGGTTCTCCTCCTTGGAAGGTCTCCCTCTTCTCTCTAACTTAACCTCTCTGTAACTTTCTGACTCCCTAACCCTCGAGGACTCTAAATTAATCAGATATAAACTTACTATTTTCGTCCATAATTAAGCCTAAAAATGGCTAATTATTAAAATGCCCTCCCGGGGTGCCGGTTAGGCCTAAAAACATCCCGAGACCCAAACTAAACCCCCGGGTATACTTTTCTGACTATCTCGACCCTTATGGACACATTGGCACACTCGAAATGACCATACGGATTACTTATAATTTATTCACTTTCTTTATAATAATATAGTCCCGACACGACACATGCGCGTCCCGACTTAGTTTCCATAAATGTCATATTATTCACTCGTGACAATTTTAATAATTTCAATTCTATATATTACTCTACTCATTAAGTAAGGTTAGGCAAATTCCCAATAATTACTAACTCTCGTCATGCTAGTAACTATTTAAATTGAACTCCGGATTAATATTAAGTTAATTTATCTCAATTAAATGTAATAAATCCCCAATTTTAAAAGTCATAAAAATACGGGGTATTATAGTTTATATCAACTTATAAGTGATGGATCCTTTACAACTATAATGGATAAACATCCTTTAGATAGGACAAACCTCAATATAGATAAGTCTTCTATGGTTGTGTTTTTTTTAGGACTTTAGCACATAATGAGTCTTCTACCAATAGTTCGTCTACATCAGAGATTGTTCATTAGTCAAATGGTGAAGTGGTTCCTTTTAAGAGGTGTGTCGATGCAAATTAGGTTGGTAGTTATAGAAATGAAGAGTTAGGTTATACACATATCATTGAGTTAGCTACTAGTCATCTCCCTCTTAACTATGACATAGCCGACTCATCTATTGACGATGAAGAATTATATAAGATAGATTTCACCACAGCCAGTATTTACAAAAGTATTGTCAATCAGGTTAAGACCGTAAGGATACAACATTAATATTGTATTAAACCCAAGATAACATTGAGGTCTCTTGAGGTTGAGGAAATAGCCTATGATTTAATAAATGCTAATGAGATATGCTTATATGAAGGGATTTTTGAATTAAGGTTTAAACTCCATATTCACCCTTCTTGTTTGGATATATAACTATACATATATTTCAATTTCTAGAAAATATTTATAAAGAATTTTGCGAAGAGTTATCCTCGTCTCTATTATTTCATAGAGGGAGGTATATTATGACCACATCACAAGTGACATATTATAAAGTATCTACACAGTTGTATCCAATGAAAAATTCCTTGGGTATTATTTCCTTATCCCTATTAATCCCAAACGCAAGTTTGTTAGGGTTTATCAAACATTCAATCATAATTGAAAGACATTATATTTCTTTATTGGAGTGTCTTCGGAGTTTTTAGTCAATAAAGATCGATAAAGTGTCATTAGGGTTCCTTGTGAGTGGCAAATCCCTCCTGTTAGCAATATATTTTACTTATCTTCATGTTGACTTTAAATGTCGAGTTTGATATTCATATTTTGATTTTGTTTCTTCTTGTAGCCAGAGTCTCATCCAACCTCAGTCATGATATGTGGATAAAAATGGATGAGGAGATTGATAGAAGTATTAAGACGTTAAAGTAGTTAATGACTATATCCAGGCTTGTTTATGATCTCTATCCTATGTGGCAAGTTCGTAAGTATTCCTTATTCTTAATTTTGCAAGTTTTTTTATATTCTAATTTGGCATAGTTTTTAAAACTGTCATTTATTTATGCATATCATCCGATGGGTATTTATGACAAAGACTGGGATATGATCATCCATCATCTATTTAGAGATATGGAAGAATGTGTCTTTCCAAACAAAAACCTTATCCCATGGAGTCTAAGAAGAGAGAAAAGAAGCCAACCGTTAATCCCAAGATTGTTAAGAAATCTAAAAAGGAGGTTGAGGCAACTTTATCCAAAGGTGTCGAGGGAATACCAGTCTCACTAAATTTATGGTCAGAGGTAATATCTCAAGATCTAACGATCTATGGGAGAAGTTATAGTATGATCGTGACACCTTATATGCTAACTCACTACACCAAATCTGCCGAATTATCACGGTCATTGACCTTGACAAGTTGGACTTGTAAAGGTCAATGATCGTGACAATTCTGGGGTGTGACAACTTTTTTTATCACGGACTTGTCACGATCATTGACCATGACAATTCTGGGAAGAATTGAAAAACAATTGTTAGGCAGTATGGCCACTGTCACTGCCCAACGGTATATATGTAGCTGTTATAGCAACGTTGTACCTGTTCAAACATTATATATCCAAATAAAATAGATATAGTGCAAATATACATTCAAAATAGAGACAATATGCATCACGATATAATCCAAATATAATTCAAATGTACCAACTTAAAAACAATTCAAATGTACCAACTTAAAAACATGAAAATTCAATTCAAATAATGTCACTACATGTCTTGGGTAAGGTTAATCCGAGGAGGTGAGTAGGCCACATGATATACGAATTGACACACCCACTGATATACATCGTGCCACATTGTTCGCGCAACCACAACGGGGAGTTCTCCTTCCCGGGTATCACATGCGTGACGAGCACCTATTTAGGGTTTTTTGCTGTAACATTTGTCACGGACGTGTCACGGTCCTTAACCGTGACAATATTATAAGGATTGTCACGGTCATTGACCGTGATAAGTCCGTGCCAAGTATAGTTGTCACGGTCTTGTCACGGTCAATGACCGTGACAAGGCTAGCCGCTGGAAGGGTGCCAATTTACCCATTTTGGTTTAGTAACTCTCATAGTGCTAGGGTTTTTTTTAAGTACATTATGCCATAGTAAGGCCTACTTGGCCAATATAAGCCGAGGATATAAGGTAGTAAAGGGATTGATTTAGAAATATTTTCCAATGATCTTGGATCGTTCTTGGAATCAAATGAATAAAAAACACGTAAAGTAGGTTTTAAGGCAAAATCTGGGGTTTTAATTCCATACCTTTATGGATCATTTCTAAGGATCCTGAAATGGAGTTGATTTGGAGAATATGATTGACGTTAATCAACCTCTAATCTTCCAATGTATGATCCCTTGGATGAGAAAGAATTGTGTTCTTCTCCTTTGAAAGAAAATCTTAAAAAAAATTCTAGAGAAATTTGTTATTCTCTCCTCACTTGATCTCTCTTCACGATTCTAATTATGTTGCACACCTTCCCACCTCCTTATTTGACTCCTAGTTATCCTCCTCAACCCAATATCATGATGAGAAAGTTGGACCAAGTATGAACTCCTACAAAAGCTCCTAAATAGGTGCCTTCAGTTATTTTAGAGGTATATGTGACAAAACACAATTCTGGACTCAAAATGAATTAGGGACTAGGTTGGGGACCCAAGGAAACTAATTTAAATTGGCTTCCAAATGAAAAATAAAATTCCAAATTACAACCCCATAATTTATTTCTTTTCCATTTTATTATAATTAATTTCACTAAATAATTATAACTGCACTCCAATTTAATTATAAAAAATGACCACAATAAATGAGGCCTTTATTTGTAAAGTTAATACATAATGTGACTCCCCACATTAATTATACAATACCCTCTTGGTGAAATTAATTTACTGTTAATCAATTTACACCGACGTCTTTTTTATTCATTGATTTCAAACTTAACTTATTTGATACTCTACTAGATATAAATCCACTAGCCAGGTTTACTGGTAGAAACAAATCTTATAAGTTTATCAAGGGGTATCACATTCTAGAAAGCTTTCTAGATGTGGATTCCTCCGGAGTATGATCTCGGATATACTCACATAAACATTGCCTAACATATAGAGTTTATTGGCCCGATATGAATTCTGATCGCACCCATCTACAAATCAAAGAAATAATCATGTAAATACTCCGATCCTCATATCCTTAGGGATTAAGAATCTATGCACCCTATGCAACCCATAGGATTGTGCCAGTCTTATCAAGTCAGCATCAAGACTCAAGTCTCATCTTTGGTCATGTTTAATACTTTTCTAAAATATCCGTACAATCTTCCTTGAACTATTGAACAAGTTACTGAACCATCAAATGGGTTCCCATAGTCAATATAAAATACTAAGACTATACTCGTAGCCTTATCTATAGGATGTCAATAGTCCTATCTAGGTTATGAACTTTTCAATCATGCTAGAACCAGAATTCTGATCTTCTGTGCCCACACTAGAATTTCTACTGATCATAATTAACCGACATTACAATATATTTACAAACAAAGATAAATTATGGTTTTCTATGTCAAATTGGTTATAATGAACCTTTATTATTGAAGAGTACCTAAATATCATAAACATGGTTTTAAGAATAAAACCCTAACAATCTCCCACTTAATCTTAAATCTATGTGCCTAAATTTACATGTTGGATGAAGTCCTTAATGTATAAAGATTATATAGGTCATCATCTTTTCATATGATCTCATGTAACAAGTAAACCCAACACTCTTATGTGCCTTACTCCTTTTTGGTCTTGGGCCCTTGGAATAGAAGAACCACTCTGATGTCCTTTATGAAGTTCCCTATCCATAAAACCTCCTTTGTTGCATATAATTCTGCAACAAAATTAGCTCCCATGGTGGAATCATTAATACAGGATTGTGTGATACTCCTCCATCCAATGGCTACACTTTCTAAAATTTAACACATTTCTGGAAGTAGAATCCTCGAAAACCTTATCTAACTGAAAATCCTAGTCTTTGTACCATGAAGGTACTAGATAATACACAACATAGCATTCGTGAGGCTGCCCATAGCCGAAGAATTAGGTATATTCCTCATATCATCTATCTAATTACGTATCATAGTACATTGATACTTAGATAGACAGATTCCATGTTCGAAAATGATAAAAAAAATTCTTAGAATCTAACATGCTAAACTTTTTGAACATAAAATTTGATATAAGTATCTTGGGATAAGCCGAACATCCTATATTTTCACGATTTAGAAAAAGCTTGATCCCTTGGATGTGATTGGATTGTCATAAATCCTTAATAATAAATCACTTGGATAATCACACCCTCATGTAAGACAATACACCCACCTATTTCCCTATTAGTAGAATATCATCCACGCAATGTACTAGAAATACCACCACATTTTTGACATAATACTTATACACACAAGTTGTATCCGAGGCATTGATAAAAACTAAAAGAATTTATTCATTCATCAAACTGGATGTCCTAAGATAATGATGCTTGCTTATGTCCATAAATGGATCTCTCAAACTTCTGCACTTTTCTTTTTTAACTTCTTGCTATGAAAAAGAATCCTAATAGACTTCAGCATGGCTACTGGCAAGAAGATTTACTCATAGTCAATCCCTTATCTTTTTTAGTAGATTTTTATCAACAAACCTTTGCCTTAAAGCTCTTCACCTTCCCATCTATTCATCTTTGTTTATTGTAGGTCCACTTGGACACGATGGGTATTATCCCATAAGCAAGTTTACAAGAAACCAAACTTGATTCGAATATATTGAATTGATTTCAGTATCCACAACTATAAGTCAAAGTAAAGATTCTTTGTCTTGGAGTTCCTCTTTGTAGTTCTTGGTATCTGATTTGTGTTTCCTTGGGACTTCACTAAAGTGTTAACTGAAAACATTAACTTGTTAGGATGACTCCTGACGCTCCCACTATGATGTGTCTCCACTTATGTTCCAGTATAAGTGACACATGAATCCTGATCCTCGGTAATACTCATACTATAGTAAGGTAACTTATAATCAATATCAGGTTGTACTCCTTCCCATACTAGTGGGCCAGCAGCACCGATAATCTGATGTTCATTCTATAACTAATAACTCTAGCTTACTCTCGAGCATGTTATTTATTATAAAATCCTTTTACAAGAACTGTACATCATGTTAGTAATGACCTTCGTGTCCTTATGATTGTAATATAAACCACTTAAAAACATTTGGGAATCTAACCTAGAGACATACTTTTGTGCTTAAATCTAACTACATTAGCTCCTACCTCAGCACAAGTAACGGGTAGTCCCAGGATGGGTAGTCCCGGGACAGGTATTCCCAGAACCTAACAAGCCTTAGACTGAGCTTATGCTCATTTCAATATTCCTTGAGAGTTTAAGAGACTTATTTAGATGGAATTCAGTTCAGAATGTATATAATCGTCCCTATGTAAAATCCTAAAAAGAAACTTGCAGTCCTGAATAACCTACCATGAACCTTATCATATCTAAAAGAGTTTTTATCCTTCTTACTGTTATACCATCCCTCACTAGATTGCCTGGTGTTGGAAATCGAGATGTAATTCCAACCTCCAGTGAATGATTTCGTAACATTCCTAATAGGTACACACCTACACAATAAAATTATCGGATTTAGATTAGTTTACCATCCTTATCCTCCACCTTATCCTTGTACACATTGAACGAATCAAAGTCTTCAGACATATGGTGCATAAGGTAAACTTATCCATGCCTCGAGTAATTATCAATGAATTTGATGAAATACTCATAACCTCTTGACCGAATTGTTATAGATCCAAAAAATTGGAAAAACCCATTCCCAATACATCTTTGGCACTTTAGTCAATGCCCATAAAGGGCTACTCGATCATTTTACTTTCTAACTGGGATTCGCAGACTAAAAGTGCCTTCACTTCCAATGAATATAAATGTTCATTCTAAACTAGTTATTGAATTCTTATTAGAATAAAATGTCATAAGCATAAGTGCAAAAATAGTGTTTGGTTTAGTGTAAAAGAAAACTCTCTCTTTTAATGATTATCCATTAAAATTATTCATGTCAACATTTAGCAATAATGGTAAGAAAAATTTATAATATGTAAATTATTTTTGAATGTGCGAGAACAGATAAAAGATATTCTAATTTAGATAAAACAATTGTACAAAATTAATCCAATATCTATTCCGAACAAACTTAAAAACTGAAAAATAATTTTTCTTCCAAAAATAGGTACATTAAATAATTTTCTCATATTATCTTTTCGTCTCCATCAAATATCTAAAAAAGATAGCTTATTTCTTAGTACCGCTATTTTACTCTAATTACTCATTATTAGAAACATCTCTTTTTTAAGCAAATGACTGGTTACCTGGAACCTTTGTAGTTCCCGAATCTACATACAAGGTTACTGTAGATCGGACCATAAATCATGCTTTTACTTTAAAGAGATAAATCCATTATCCTATCACATTTTTCTTATAAAGATAGAAAAACTCCACAATGCTTCTATAAAAGTTCTAACTACTTGTAGTGAGAATACCTACCTTATGACAATTTCATTACTACCGATAAAAATGAACTCTCCGTAACACAAATAGTAGTACTTGAGGATTAGACTTACCCTCCTACCTCCTTTTTGGGACAGAATTAAAGCTCTTTTCAAACAACTAACACAAAAAGTGTCAACAAATTCTCATCGGTCAATTAAAATATCTATGTAGAACTTCCCTAAAGGGGGGACTGGACAAATGAATCAAAGAATTACCATGTATTTTAAAATGTTGTGATTCCACGGTTAAAACTATCCGATGCGGGGGGTCAGATGAATCTGACATGAGAAATCAATCGCATCACAATTTTAAAATAATGATGAAAATTGAGGGTTAAAAAATTTATTATCCCCTTAAGTTAGAATGTTCAATTACATTTTGAGTCCTTAAAATTTATTCCATTTGATTAATACCTTTAAGATTAAAACATGTGGTTGAATAATTGAGCCATATAGAAATATAATAATTCTCATTGTAAAAGGACTTTCAATTAAATATGTAGAAATTAACCTTTTGATTAAATTAAAATTAGTTTCCCTCTACCGCTATTTAAAAATAATCATGTCGACATCCTAATTTTGTGTGGAAGTAAAATTTCTCATTGGGAGCTTAAATTACTTCACCTTAAACTATACACACCATACATGTTTAATCATATTATTCATGTAGTCCAGAAACTCTTATGTCCAATATAATTAAATAGTCAACCACCTTTGGTCCCGAAATTAATGACAGTGAAACATCCCGCCTAATTTAATATCGGGTGATCAGTCCTTTATTAAATTATAACCAAGGTGAATGGTTGGTTCATTCTTAGCTTCACTGTCGCAAAATAAACTTTTCAATTTAAAAACCCTAAATAATTAAGCTAAGTGACAAAACCATTTTAAAACATTATTTCCATTTTTAATTTAAGTCGAATAATAAAAACCCTTTCATAATACCCAGTTTGAGAGTTACACCAATAACTAGACTGGAAAAGATCATTCACGCAATTTAAACATTTAAATAACTAATTCCAACTTAAAAACTTCAAAGGAAAAACATCCTAACAATAACAAATCCCAAAGTAAAATTACTAAAAGTAAATGAACCACAATCTCTGACAAAACCAACCGAATAAGGAAAAAGGGCGACACATGCCCAACTGGATAAAACAGAACTAAGAGTGGAATCAATAATGAAGTCGTCTAAGCAAAAGGCCTGCAACTCCCACCTAAGCTACAGCACGTTCCTTCCAAAGAATCCTAAGCATGATGCCCCTGTGGCTGGGTACCTGTAATATATACATATATAAACAAGAGAGAAGAGATAACAGGAAACGAGTCAGAGCCCGATTGTAAAAAAATTTAAAATTTTAGTTTAGCAAGTATTTAAAATGCTTACCGGCTAATGCAACAATTCATATTATTATGCGACACTCTCTTGAGAAATTCTCACCTCTCTTCTAGTGTGCACACCTACCGCACTATTAATCCCAAGATTTTAGCTTGACTTAAACTCCTCATAAGGTTTCATGCCGACAATTACTAGGGCTAAGATAATTAATTTCTGAGAGTAAAGTTTTCATAAGAATTTCATTTCATTATAAAGTTTTCCAGTATTGCCTCAAACTTTTCAAACACTAATTTTAAAGTCGAAATATTTATTCATTACTTAACTACTTTTAGTCACAGTAGAAATTTCCAAATTTCAAGTCTATATATATATAATAATCACTCATATAATATATATATACTATCGTCACCCCACATAAAATTTATGGTGCTTGCATACTCTGCTATCAAGTCCCCGTATCACTCGCACTAAGGGAAATACTATTTCGGAATCACTCTCGAACTGTATTAACACAAAACACATACAAATTGAGGCCAAGCATAGTTCTAAGTCACTTAGAGGTCAGCACATACCCTCACGTCTCTTAGGACCGTCTGACTATCGATCAGATAGCCTGTACCAAGGATTTCTATGTTCTAGGGTGCAAGTTAATATCCCCCATAAAGGTCCCATCGAGATAAGACTGTCCCGGCGCGGTAACCTCAGTGATAGCAAGTAGCGCGGGCATGATTTTTACACGTATAAAGTATATGCACAAACACAGTCATATATATGTATACTACCATTTCCATTTCTAAATTAGGTACACCCACGACCCATACTTATGATATTCGTTCTAGTACACATTATTAGATTATCCCGTATAACGGCTCATCTCTTTTATTCTTATTTATGAGATTATTCCAAACTTACTTTGTACCACTCGTAGTATTTTATCTCCCTAAGTATAATTTCAGTAGGTACTCTCTTATTTTATGATGTAACTTCCTTACGAGTCTCACTCCTTTAGACACACGTTCCCATTATTCCTTAAGTGTAAATCACTCCCTGTTAACACTAATTTTAGTCTTTACATTAAATGCTCCATTTTTACAAAGTCCTACTGGTCCTCTTTATGTCCCAAAATGTTCTAACAATAATGTTCAAAGGTTACCACTCATTTTAATCGAAATAAACTATTTAAAAGAGGAATATGAATTTTCCAGGAAGGGTCGACCGATCGATGGAAGAGGTTCGATCGATCGTTCATCAATCGATCGATGCACTTTGGTCGATCGATCGATCAAGCAGTTATGGCGAAACTGCAGAAATACCAGTTACGGGAATCCTATTCCAAACTCATCCAAGTCATCATTTTTTACTCCCAAACTCCCAACAAATGATATTACAAGTGTTATATACCCGAATAAATAATATTCTACGTAAGACATGTGAGTTTTCATCAAGTGTAACGAATTAAAAGGGCAAAATCTATATAAATCTCAAGAACCCTAATATTTTCTTTAACTTAGTTCTTCCTATTCTTTTTCCAGATTTTCTACTCCTAACTCAATGAAAATTCGTGGTCCAACCTCTACATATAAAATAGATTTCCAGAATATGATTTTCACCTCTACAATATGTAAATTCTAGTCTCCAATATATGTTTTCTTTCACGAAAACTAGTTCTAATCACCCTAGACTAATATAATTGAAGAATTAACTAAAATAAAGCAAGATAGATACTTTCCTGGAAATATTAGTTTCTGATCTGAAGAAGAAATTGGTGTGGTTGTGATCCTTGTCTCTCGATCAACAATTTGGCGGTGACGGCGGTGTAAACGGTGGAGTTCTTGGCCTAGAACTCCTTGGAAAGCGTCTCCTCTTCCTCTCCAATGGCCGTCCTTGGTTTTTGGTTATGCTAACCCTAGAAGACAACCCCTACCATCTGATATAACCTTAGAAAATTCGTGGCTTTCCATGCCAAAAAATACAAAATGTCTAAAACGCCCTCTCGGGATGTTAATTAGGCCTAAAAACGCCCCGAGACCAAACTAAACCCCCGGGTACATTATTTTGACTATCTCGGCCATTCCGGACACATTTACGCTCTCAAAATGACCATACGGGTGACTTATAATTTATTCACTTTTAATAATGCGAATTTAATCCCGACACGACACAGGCGTGTCCCGATAAAATTTCCAAAATTATCAAATTATATTCTCATGATAATTTTACTAAATTTAATTACACATCTTACTTTACCCATAAATTAATTTACAACAAGATTCCAATAATTACTAACTCTCATCACGCTAGTAAATATTTAAATGATTTCCGGATTAATATTAAATTAAGATCTCAATTTAAATTTTATCAATCCCCAAATTTAAAAGCCATAAAAATACAGGGTATTACATACTTCACCCCTAATAACGGAATTTCGTCCCGAAATTCGGAAAATAAGGTATATCCGGTAAAACAATTTTTGGATACCTTATTAGTACGCAAACTAACTTCAAAGTAAGGCGCCCAATCGCTATAGCCCCAGTTTCACATCAATCTTGTTTAACACTCTCATTAACGACACTTCCACAATATGCTCCTATCCGACAACATTCGAATAAGACGAGTCTATACATTATTTACTCCCATGATTTCAACATTATTGGGAGGCCGCACCTCACTACATGACAATTACTCATATTTATCTAAACACAATTCTCCCATTCTGAGAGAAACCACATGAACATTTGACCACAACTTGCTTGCCTAAAACAGCCGTGGTAATTCCACCATAAACATCAGATTCTAACTCAACCAATCCAAAATTCTGATTACCCTCCCATCTCTTAACATTCATAGTGTTAAAAGTTAAGGTTTTTCCACACCAAAACCTCAATAAGCATCTTATTCACAATAATCAGGCACAAGTGATCCCACGGAACCCTACCATTAGGTAATATCCACCCCAATTACCGTACTATACTCCACTTGTTAGCTATAACCGTTGTGGAAAAGAAATGGTCACAATGAATCCAAAATTATTTTCACAATGCTCTACTAATGGTCAATCACCGCTCGCTTACTCCCCGAATCATGGGTGATACAACTTTCTTAAAATGAAATGATATCCCCGCTGCTTCCTGAAATCCCATATTGAAGGTGGGGTCCAAAAATCTCAACCTAATTCAGAAAAATACCGTGTTGGACCATATACCGACGCGATCCTTCCTCTCGAAGGAAGATTGGGGCACTCTAGCTAATATTGCAAATCACTCCAAGGACTGTCAATCACTTCCTTCTTAGGCATCTTGTTCCACATGTTCAAAGGAACTCTTGATCTTACCTTGAGGTTGGCAACTCATCCAAGAAACTTTACAGACTTTACCGGCCTCTTCCACTATAGGAATTGTCGATAGCCATAAAATACTCTGGTTGATCCCCTTGTTTCAACCGATTTCTATCTATGAGTGGTGTATGAGGAGACCACTCACTATGCCCCACTCAACATCGACTTCTATTTGAAATGTCTCACATTAAGTGACACTTAATACTCTCCTTCTTTCCTTTGCGTATACTAAAAGTTTCGATCCGCGCACTTTTCTCCACGATGTGCACTTCTGGACCTTTTATACCATACTAACATCTTCACTCTTTGTACGCGTCAGTCGCTCTCAACATTTGACTAATTACAACTTCGCTCTGAGTGTTCTCCATAATAATTAAATTTTACCCTTCTCAAGGAATACCCCTTTTTAAATGGCCTCCTACAGCCTTCTAATCAAATTCGGGCATGCTACTCTAATCGCACACGTAGATATGGATCATCCTTCTTCACACGACGGTTAATCCACTCTACCACTTCCACCTCATTATGTTAGTTCCTTAAACATATATTCCACACGTATATTCCCACATCTCTACCACTCGGACAATTCTATCATCAGCTAACCAGGATGCCCACATTCTGTAGCACCCCACTCACCCAGGAAGAGCGAACGGTGGGCTACTCATCGATAAAACTAGCCAAATTCATCAAAATACTAGGTATAGAGCATTTACATCCCAAAATAACAAAAGAGAAAACACTAATCTCAAGTTTCTTCAAATAAGCACAACAATCCTCCCGAATAAATACAACAACTAAAATAAATTACCAATACTCTATACATCAAAATAAATACAAGTCATCTCTCTTGTATTAAGAATTCTCCCAAATATTCCATGCTAAAAATCAATCCATCTCTTTATTTCCCTTGTGCTTAGAACGTGGTTACAACATTTGGGTATTCTCAATCACCTCTAGAAATCGCAATTTTAAATTCCCCTTATCATCGTTCCATCCTTCAACTCGTAATGATAAAACAAAACTTTCAATGCTTTCTTACCACACCATTGGCTCCACTATCCTTAAATCATAATTTAACTCCCAACTTATATATTTAATTACCTGCTCCTATTACAACCGAGGTACCAAACTCATGGACTAATGACCAAACATCTCCCTATTTCCTACTTTACGCTAAGTTTCATTCGTGGGATGTCTCGCAAAGAGAAATCCAAACAAGGAACCCCCCGATACACTACTACCTAGCATTGTCGGTTATCGAGATCTGTTAGGTCCTCCGTCCATAGCATGTATCCCCTTATTCCATCTCTTGATAGAAAAGTTACATATCCTCCCGTAATTACAATTAACAAAGAACAATTTGTCAATTACACTATCGTTCAGTTTTGGTGGTAATCGCATTCCATGAGCCTTGGATACATACAATCGGGATTCTCGAAATCCTGTCCCCAAACATATGGGTATAACTCTTAATTCTCACATCTCTAAAGGATAGATATATTAATACGTTCTTCCTATTACCAAATCTTGAGCGGTAAACATAATAATGAGTTAAATCTTTTCGCTCAACAGTATCCAATACGTACTGAATCGTAACAACAAAGTCCCACACAGACACTGGGATCGAATATCTCGATCCCACTATCCCCTCCACAGTCTCTAAAATAGATAATATGAGTGCGAGTCTGACCCTCTCATAGGTGAGGTCTCGCCAGAACAAAACATGCTGCACTAATGCAACCATTCCAATTGCCTTGCAATAACTACCTACTATCGTACTAACGATTACTATAAAGTTGTAACTAAGGCAACATCATGCTCGTGTATCACATCACTAAAACGAGTACTCTCAATAAAGTATATAACACTAGTAATATACCGATTCCTCCTCAGCGGTTAACACTAAAGATAATCCCCCTACCCTAGGGAAAAAATATTCACATAATAGTAATGTTTATAGTTGTACACATTAAACTCATCTCACATGCTAATCTAGCAATAAATAAAATATAATGCCTTGCTCGTGTCACCTAAAACACGCCTCATCCTCTGAGCATAAAATTCATACTTCTACTTTGCCAAACACCTTGGATAGTCCTCCCTCTGGGCGAGGCATCGCCACTAAACACATCTCCTGTCTCGAAATGGCAAAGACAATACTCCTATCAGAAAATCTAGCATGCCAATAATGACATTGTGCTCATGCATATTTAACACCAGCATATCTGCAAGTAAAATGAAACTACCCATTTCTATATCTACACCCCATCAAATATAGAAAATCAAAGACTCATTCCCCAATGGTGAGTCTACGCACGACACTGTACTCTTTGTCGTGTCTAATAACCCTAAGGCTCGTGCACAATGAGTACATATAAAATAGTGTGATGCCCTAGTACCAAATAAAACTCGATCCATAGTACCATGTATAGGAAACGTACCCTCTATCGCGGGTGGTGGCTGAGGTGCTGTTGCCTGGTCGACGTTATAGACACGTCCATACTGCAATTGTCCCCACTGATCTGAGGCTGTTGGGATGGCTGTTAGAGTTGGCCTCTGCGGTTTATTACGGGCACCCTGCGACCGAGGGGCCCTATTCCCTTTTGGAAAATCCTGACATCTATGGCCATTCTTGCCATATTTGAAGCACCTGCCTCGAAACTGTCTTATTTTACTACACGGTTGTCTAATTTCGCCTTTTCCTTTGCCTTTTTGGCCTTGTTCAGCAACTTGAGGGAAAATGATGTCAGGTTGAGGACAGTCCTTCCACTTATGACCCGGTTGCACACATTTATAGCAGAGTCCTGAAATTTCTCACTGATCGGGTTGGAGTTTCTCTTCAGTCTGATTCGGACAAGATTAACATTTATGACCGTCCATTCCACATTTGAAACACCTCTTTGTGACTTCATTATGACCCCGACTTTGTTGACCCTGGCGCTTTTGGCCCTCTACGTAACTTTTGTTACCTCTGGAGTCGTCTTGGTCTTGAGGGGTTTGTTGCCGCAATTTTGGTGTCTTCGCACAATTGTCAACTCTAGTCATATGAAATTGACTAATCTCCCTAGGTCTTTTGCCTCCTCTGAGTTACATACTGCGATTGTGGTACTGTAAGACTGCAGTGGTAACTGCTTGTGCCACAATGCCTGTAAATTCGGCGATTGATACCCTCTTCGGAGACACCTGAGGTGTGAGTTGTTCTTGCTCATTAACTTCCCCAATGGCATTAGCTTGTTCGTCTTGACGGGCCATCTGAAAGTTTAAAATAATCTGGATAAGTTCAACATTCACATCGACAAATCGCAGAAGAACGAATTTCCAATGCATAAAGATGAATACAACATTCCTAATGTTAGGGATCTAAATCAAAGACGCTAAGATGGAAACGAGATAAGTCGTACAGATCCTAAAGGACACTAGAACCTGATGCTCTGATACCACCTGTGACACCCGGCCTAATTTAATATCGGGTGATCAGTCCTTTATTAAATTATAACCAATGTGAATGGTTGGTTCATTCTTAGCTTCACTGTCGCAAAATAAACTTTTCAATTTAAACACCCTAAATAATTAAGCTAAGTGATAAAACCATTCTAAACATTATTTCCATTTTTAATTTAAGTCGAATAATAAAAACCCTTTCATAATACCCAGTTTGAGAGTTACACCAATAACTAGACTGGAAAAGATCATTCACGCAATTTAAACATTTAAATAACTAATTCCAACTTAAAAACTTCAAAGGAAAAACATCCTAACAATAACAAATCCCAAAGTAAAAGTACTAAAAGTAAATGAATCACAATCTCTGACAAAACCAACCGAATAAGGAAAAAGGGCGACACATGCCCAACTGGATAAAACAGAACTAAGAGTGGAATCAATAATGAAGTCGTCTAAGCAAAAGGCCTGCAACTCCCACGTAAGCTGCAGCACATTCCTTCCAAAGAATCCTAAGCATGATGCCCATGTGGCTGGGTACCTGTAATATATACATATATATACAAGAGAGAAGAGATAACAGGAAACGAGTCAGAGCCCGATTGTAAAAAAATTAAAATTTTAGTTTAGCAAGTATTTAAAATGCTTACCGGCTAATGCAACAATTCATATTATTATGCGACACTCTCTTGAGAAATTCTCACCTCTCTTCTAGTGTGCACACCTACCGCACTATTAATCCCAAGATTTTAGCTTGACTTAAACTCCTCATAAGGTTTCATGCCGATAATTACTAGGGCTAAGATAATTAATTTCTGAGAGTAAAGTTTTCATAAGAATTTCATTTCATTATAAAGTTTTCCAGTATTGCCTCAAACTTTTCAAACACATATTTTAAAGTCGAAATATTTATTCATTACTTAACTACTTTTACTCACAGTAGAAATTTCCAAATTTCAAGTCTATATATATATATATATTAATCACTCATATAATATATATATACTATCGTCACCCCACATAAAATTTATGGTGCTTGCATACTCTGCTATCAAGTCCCCGTATCACTCGCACTAAGGGAAATACTAGTTCGGAATCACTCTCGAACTGTATTAACACAAAACACATACAAATTGAGGCGAAGCATAGTTCCAAGTCACTAAGAGGTCAGCACATACCCTCACGTCTCTTAGGACCGTCTGACTATCGATCAGATAGCCTGTACCAAGGATTTCTATGTTCTAGAGTGCAAGTCAATATCCCCCATAAAGGTCCCATCGAGATAAGACTGTCCCGGCGCGGTAACCTCAGTGATAGCAAGTAGCACGGGCATGATTTTTACACGTATATAGTATATGCACAAACACAGTCATATATATGTATACTACCATTTCCATTTCTAAATTAGGTACACCCACGACCCATACTTATGATATTCGTTCTAGTACACATTACTAGATTATCCCGTATAACGGCTCGTCTCTTTTATTCTTATTTATGGGATTATTCCAAACTTACTTCGTACCACTCGTAGTATCTTATCTCCCTAAGTATAATTTCAGTAGGTACTCTCTTATTTTATGACGTAACTTCCTTACGAGTCTCACTCCTTTAGACACACGTTCCCATTATTCCTTAAGTATAAATCACTCCCTGTTAACACTAATTTTAGTCTTTACATTAAATGCTCCATTTTTACAAAGTCCAACTGGTCCTCTTTATGTCCCAAAATGTTCTAACAATAATGTTCAAAGGTTACCACTCATTTTCATCGAAATAAACTATTTAAAAGAGGGATATGAATTTTCCAGGAAGGGTCGATCGATCGATGGAAGTGGGTCGATCGATCGTTCATCGATCGATCGATGCTCTTTGGTCGATCGATCGATCAAGCAGTTATGGCGAAACTGCTGAAATACCAGTTACGGGAATCCTATTCCAAACTCATCCAAATCATCATTTTTTACTCCCAAACTCCCAACAAATGATACTACAAGTGTTATATACCCAAATAAATAATATTATACGTAAGACATATGAGTTTTCATCAAGTGTAACGAATTAAAAGGGCAAAATTTATATAAATCTCAAGAACCCTAATATTTTCTTTAACTTAGTTCTTCCTATTCTTTTTCCAGATTTTCTACTCCTAACTCAATGAAAATTCGTGGTTCAACCTCTACAAATAAAATAGATTTCCAGAATATGATTTTCACCTCTACAACATGTAAATTCTAGTCTCCAATATATGTTTTCTTTCACGAAAACTAGTTCTAATCACCCTAGACTAATATAATTGAAGAATTAACTAAAATAAAGCAAGATAGATACTTTCCTGGAAATATTTGTTTCTGATTTGAAGAAGAAATTGGTGTGGTTGTGATCCTCGTCGCTCGATCTAAAATTTGGCGATGACGGCGGTGTAAACGGTGGAGTTCTTGGCCTATAACTCCTTAGAAAGCGTCTCCTCTTCCTCTCCAATGGTCGTCCTTGGTTTTTGGTTATGCTAACCCTAGAAGACAACCCCTACCATCTGATATAACCTTAGAAAATTCGTGGGTTTCCATGCCCAAAAATACAAAATGTCTAAAACGCCCTCCCGGGATGTTAATTAGGCCTAAAAATGCCCCGAGACCCAAACTAAACCCCCGGGTACATTATTTTGACTATCTTGACCCTTCCGGACACATTTACGCACTCAAAATGACCATACGAGTGACTTATAATTTATTCACTTTTAATAATGCGAATTTAATCCCGACACGACACAGGCGTGTCCCGATAAAATTTCCAAAATTATCAAATTATATTCTCATGATAATTTTACTAAATTTAATTACACATCCTACTTTACCCATAAATTAATTTACAACAAGATTCCAATAATTACTAACTCTCATCACGCTAGTAAATATTTAAATGATTTCCGGATTAATATTAAATGAATATCTCAATTTAAATTTTATAAATCCCCAAATTTAAAAGCCATAAAAATACAGGGTATTACATACTTCCCCCCTAATAACGGAATTTCGTCCCGAAATTCGGAAAATAAGGTATATCCGGTAAAACAATTTTTGGATACCTTATTAGTATGCAAACTAGCTTCAAAGTAAGGCGCCCAATCGCTATAGCCCCCGTTTCACATCAAGCTTGTTTAACAGTCTCATTAACGACACTTCCACAATATGCTCCTATCCGACAACATTCGCATAAGAAGAGTCTATACATTATTTACTCCCATGATTTTAACATTATTGGGAGGCCGCACCTCATTACATGACAATTACTCATATTTATCTAAACACGATTCTCCCATTCTGAGAGAAACCACACGAACATTTGACCACAACTTGCTTGCCTAAAACAGCCGTGGTAATTCCACCATAAACATCAGATTCTAACTCAATCAATCCAAAATTCTGATTACCCGCCCATCTCTTAACATTCATAGTGTTAAAAGTTAAGATTTTTCCACACCAAAATCTCAATAAGCATCTTATTCACAATAATCAGGCACAAGTGATCCCACGGAACCCTACCATTAGGTAATATCCACCCCAATTACCGTACTATACTCCACTTGTTAGCTATAACCGTTGTGGGAAAGAAATGGTCACCATGAATCCAAAATTATTTTCACAATGATCTACTAATGGTCAATCACCCCTCGCTTACTCCCCGAATCATGGGTGATACAACTTGCCTAAAATGAAATGGTATCCCCGCTGCTTCCTGAAATCCCATATTGAAGGTGGGGTCCAAAAATCTCAACCTAATTCAGAAAAATACCGTGTAGGACCATATACCGGCGCGATCCTTCCTCTCGAAGGAAGACTGGGGCACACTAATTAATATTGCAAATCACTCCAAGGACTGTCAATCACTTCCTTCTTAGGCATCTTGTTCCACATGTTCGAAGGAACTCTTGATCTTACCTTGAGGTTGGCAACTCATCCAAGAAACTTTACAGACTTTACCGGCCTCTTCCACTATAGGAATTGTCGATAGCCATAAAATACTCTAGTTGATCCCCTTGTTTCAACCGATTTTTATCTATGAGTGGTGTATGAGGAGACCACTCACTATGCCCCACTCAACATCGACTTCTATTTGAAATGTCTCACATTAAGTGACACTTAATACTCTCCTTCTTTCCTTTGCGTATACTGAAAGTTTTGATCTGCGCACTTTTCTCCACGATGTGCACTTCTGGACCTTTTATACCATACTAACATCTTCACTCTTTGTACGCGTCAGTCGCTCTCAATATTTGACTAATTACAACTTCGCTCTGAGTGTTCTCCATAATAATTAAATTCTACCCTTCTCAAGGTATACCCCTTTTTAAATGGCCTCCTACAGCCTTCTAATCAAATTCGGGCATGCTACTCTAATCGCACACGTAGATATGGATCATTCTTCTTCACAAGACGCTTAATCCACTCTACCACTTCCACCTCGTTATGTTAGTTCCTTAAACATATATTCCACAAGTATATTACCACATATCTACCACTCGGACAATTCTATCATCGGCTAACCAGGATGCCCACATTCTGTAGCACCCCACTCACTCAGGAAGAGCGAAAGGTGGGCTACTCATCGATAAAACTAGCCAAATTCATCAAAATACTAGGTATAGAGCATTTACATCCCAAAATAACAAAAGAGAAAACACTAATCTCAAGTTTCTTCAAATAAGCACAACAATCCTCCCGAATAAATACAACAACTAAAATAAATTACCAATGCTCTATACATCAAAATAAATACAAGTCATCTCTCTTGTATTAAGAATTCTCCCAGATATTCCATGCTAAAAATCATCCCATCTCTTTATTTCCCTTGTGCTTAGAACGTGGTTACAACATTTGGGTATTCTCAATCACCTCTAGAAATCGCAATTTTAAATTCCCCTTATCATCGTTCCATCCTTCAACTCGTAGTGATAAAACAAAACTTTCAATGCTTTCTTACCACACCACTGGCTCCACTAGCCTTAAATCATAATTTAACTCCCAACTTATATATTTAATTACCTGCTCCTATTACGACCGAGGTACCAAACTCATGGACGAATGACCAAACATCTCCCTATTTCCTACTTTACTCTAAGTTTCATTCATGGGATGTCTCGCAAAGAGAAATCCAAACAAGGAACCCCCCGATACACTACTACCTAGCATTGTCGGTTATCGAGATCTGTTAGGTCCTCCGTCCATAGCATGTATCCCCTTTTTCCGTCTCTTGATAGAAAAGTTACATCTCCTCCCGTAATTACAATTAACAAAGAACAATTTGCCAATTACACTATTGTTCAGTTTTGGTGGTAATCGCATTCCATGAGCCTTGGATACATACAATCGGGATTCTCGAAATCCTGTCCCCAAACATATGGGTATAACTCTTAATTCTCACATCTCTAAAGGATAGATATATTAATACGTTCTTCCTATTACCAAATCTTGAGCGCTAAACATGATAATGAGTTAAATCTTTTCTCTCAACAGTACCCAATACGTACTGAATCATAACAACAAAGTCCCACACACACACTGGGATTCGAATATCTCGAGCCCACTATCCCCTTCAAAGTCTCTAAAATAGATAATATGAGTGAGAGTCTGACCCTCTCGTAGGTGAGGTCTCGCCAGAACAAAACATGATGCACTAATGCAACCATTCTGATAGCCCTGCAATAACTACCTACTATCGTACTAACGATTACTATAAAGTTGTAACTAAGGCAACATCATACTCGTGTATCACATCACTAAAACGAGTACTCTCAATAAAGTATATAACACTAGTAATACACCCATTCCTCCTCCGCGGTTAACACTAAAGATAATCCCGCTACACTAGGGAAAAAATATTAACATAATAGTAATGTTTATAGTTGTACACATTAAACTCGTCTCACATGATAATCTAGCAATAAATAAAATATAATGACTTGCTCGTGTCACCTAAAACACGCCTCATCCTCTGAGGATAAAATTCATACTTCTACTTTGCCAAACACCTTGGCTAGTCCTCCCTCTGGGCGAGGCATCGCCACTAAACACATCTCCTGTCCCGAAATGGCAAAGACAATACTCCTATCAGAAAATCTAGCATGCCAATAATGACATTGTGCTCATGCATATTTAACACCAGCATATCCGCAAGTAAAATGAAACTACCCATTTCTATATCTACACCCCATCAAATATAGAAAATCAAAGACTCATTCCCCAATGGTGAGTCTACGCATGACACTGTACTCTTTGTCGTGTCTAATAACCCTAAATCTCATGCATAATGAGTATCTATAAAATAGTGTGATACCCCAGTACCAAATAAAACTCGATCCATAGTACCATGTATAGGAAACGTACCCTCTATCACGGGTGGTGGCTGAGGTGTTGTTGCCTAGTCGACGTTATAGACACGTCCATACTGCAATTACCCCTGCTGATCTGAGGCTGTTGGGATGGCTAGTAGAGTTGGCCTCTGCGGTTTATTACGGGCACCCTGCGACCGTGGGGCCCTATTCACTTCTGGGCAATCCTGACATCTATGGCCATTCTTGCCATATATGAAGCACCTGCCTCAAAACTGTCTCATTTTACTACACGGTTGTCTAATTTGCCTTTTCCTTGGCCTTTTTGGCCTTGTTCAGCAAATGATGTCAGGTTGAGTACAATCCTTCCACTTATGACCCGGTTGCACACATTTATAGCAGAGTCCTGAAATTTCTCACTGGTCGAGTTGGAGTTTCTCTTCAGTCTGATTCGGACAAGATTGACATTTATAACCGTCCATTCCACATTTGAAACACCTCTTTGTGACTTCATTCTGACCCCGACTTTGTTGACCCTGACGCTTTTGGCCCTCTACATAAATTTTGTTACCTCTGGAGTCGTCTTGGTCTTGAGGGGTTTGTTGCCGCAATTTTGGTGTCTTCGCTCAATTGTCAGCTCTAGTCATATGATATTGACTAATCTCTCTAGGTCTTTTGCCTCCTCTGAGTTGCATACTGCGATCGTGGTACTATAAGACTGCAGTGGTAACTGCTTGTGCCACAATGCCTGTAAATTCGGCGATTGATACCCTCTTCGGAGACACCTGAGGTGTGAGTTGTTCTTGCTCATTAACTTCCCCAATGGCATTAGCTTGTTCGTCTTGACGGGCCATCTGAAAGTTTAAAATAGTCTGGATAAGTTCAACATTCACATCGACAAATCGCAGAAGCACGAATTTCTAATGCATAAAGATGAATACAACATTCCTAATGTTAGGGCTCTAAATCAAAGACGCTAAGCTGGAAACGGGATAAGCCGTACAGATCCTAAAGGACACTAGAACCTGATGCTCTAATACCACTTCTAACACCCGGCCTAATTAAATATCGGGTGATCAGTCCTTTATTAAATTATAACCAAGGTGAATGGTTGGTTCATTCTTAGCATCTCTGTCGCAAAATAAACTTTTCAATTTAAACACCCTAAATAATTAAGCTAAGTGACAAAACCATTTTAAAACATTATTTCCATTTTTAATTTAAGTCGAATAATAAAAACCCTTTCATAATACCCAGTTTGAGAGTTACACCAATAACTAGACTGGAAAAGATCATTCACGCAATTTAAACATTTAAATAACTAATTCAAACTTAAAAACTTCAAAGGAAAAACATCCTGACAGTAACAAATCCCAAAGTAAAAGTACTAAAATAAATGAATCACAATCTCTGACAAAACCAACTGAATAAGGAAAAAGGGCGACACATGCCCAACTGGATAAAACATAACTTAGAGTGGAATCAATAATGAAGTCGTCTAAGCAAAAGGCCTGCAACTCCCACCTAAGCTGCAGCACGTTCCTTCCAAAGAATCCTAAGTATGATGCCCCTATGGCTGGGCACCTGTAATATATACATATATATACAAGAGAGAAGAGATAACAGGAAACGAGTCAGAGCCCGATTGTAAAATAGTTTAAAATTTTAGTTTAGAAAGTATTTAAAATGTTTACCGACTAATGCAACAATTCATATTATATGTGACACTCTCTTGAGAAATTCTCACCTCTCTTCTAGTGTGCACACCTACCGCACCATTAATCCCAAGATTTTAGCTTGACTTAAATTCCTCATAAGGTTTCATCCCGACAATTACTAGGGCTAAGATAATTAATTTCTGAGAGAAGTTTTAATAAGAATTTCATTTCATTATAAAGTTTTCCAGTATTGCCTCAAACTTTTCAAACACCTATTTTAAAGTCGAAATATTTATTCATTACTTAACTACTTTTAGTCACAATAGAAAGTTTCAAAATTCAAGTCTATATATATATATATATATATATATTAATCACTCATATAATATATATATACTATCGGCACCCCACATAAAATTTATGGTGCTTGCATACTCTTCTATCAAGTCCCCGTATCACTCGTACTAAGGGAAATACTAGTTCGGAATCACTCTCGAATTGTATTAACACAAAACACATAAAAATTGAGGCGAAGCATAGTTCCAAGTCACTAAGAGGTCAGCACATACCCTCACGTCTCTTAGGACCGTCTGACTATCGATCAGATAGAATGTACCAAGGATTCCTATGTTCTAGGGTACAACTCAATATCCCCCATAAATGTCCCATCGAGATAAGACTGTCCCGGCGCGGTAACCTCAGTGATAGCAAGTAGCGCGGGCATGATTTTTAGACGTATATAGTATATGCACAAACACAGTCATATATATGTATACAACCATTCCCATTTCTAAATTAGGTACACCCACGACCCATACTTATGATATTCGTTCTAGTACACATTACTAGATTATCCCGTATAACGGCTCGTCCCTTTTATTCTTATTTATGGGATTATTCCAAACTTACTTCGTACCACTCGTAGTATCTTATCTCCCTAAGTATAATTTCAGTAGTTACTCTCTTATTTTATGACGTAACTTCCTTACGAGTCTCACTCCTTTGGACACACGTTCCCATTATTCCTTAAGTGTAAATCACTCCCTGTTAACACTAATTTTAGTCTTTACATTAAGTGCTCCATTTTCACAAAGTCCTACTAGTCCTCTTTATGTCCCAAAATGTTCTAACAATAATGTTCAAAGGTTACCACTCATTTTCATCGAAATAAACTATTTAAAAGAGGAATATGAACTTTCCAGGAAGGGTCGATCGATCAATGGAAGTGGTTCGATCGATCGATCATTGATCGATCGATGCTCTTTGGTCGATCGATCGATCATTGATCGATCGATGCTCTTTGGTCGATCGATCGATCAAGCAGTTATGGCGAAACTGCAGAAATACCAGTTACGGGAATCCTATTCCAAACTCATCCAAATCATCATTGTTGACTCCCAAACTCCCAACAAATGATACTACAAGTGTTATATACCCAAATAAATTATATTCTACGTAAGACATGTGAGTTTTCATCAAGTGTAACGAATTAAAGGGGAGAAATCTATTTAAATTTCAAGAACCCTAATATTTTCTTTAACATAGTTCTTCCTATTCTTTTTCCAGATTTTCTACTCCTAACTCAATGAAAATTCGTGGTTCAACCTCTACATATAAAATAGATTTCCAGAATATGATTTTCACCTCTACAATATGTAAATTCTAGTCTCCAATATATGTTTTCTTTCACGAAAACTAGTTCTAATCACCCTAGACTAATATAATTGAAGAATTAACTAAAATAAAGCAAGATAGATACTTTCCTGGAAATATTTGTTTCTGATTTGAAGAAGAAATTGGTGTGGTTGTGATCCTCGTCACACGATCTACAATTTGGCGGTGACGGCGGTGTAAACGGTGGAGTTCTTGGCCTAGAACTCCTTAGAAAGCTTATCCTCTTCCTCTCCAATGGTCGTCCTTGGTTTTTGGTTATGCTAACCCAAGAAGACAACCCCTACCATCTGATATAACCTTAAAAAATTCGTGGGTTTCCATGCCCAAAAATACAAAATATCTAAAACGCTCTCCCGGGATGTTAATTAGGCCTAAAAATGCCCCGAGACCCAAACTAAACCCCCGTGTACATTATTTTGACCATCTCGACCCTTACGGACACATTGACGCACTCAAAATGTCCATACGGGTGACATATAATTTATTCACTTTTAATAATGCGAATTTAATCCCGACACGACACAGGCGTGTCCCGATAAAATTTTCAAAATTATCAAATTATATTCTCATGATAATTTTACTAAATTTAATTACACATATTACTTTACCCATAAATTAATTTACAACCAAATTCCAATAATTACTAACTCTCATCACGCTAGTAAATATTTAAATGATTTTCGGATTAATATTAAATTAATATCTCAATTAAAATTTAATAAATCCCCAAATTTAAAAGCCATAAAAATACGGGGTATTACAGACAGTGACTCCAGTGGGAAGGATATCATTATTCACATTTAAGTGTAAACCACATGTTCATTTAATTTTAAATTAAATTCATATAGAACTTCCTCATTACGAGGACCGAATATACTCAATATTAATTTTTTTAAATATCACTTAAGAATTTTAAAATATCATGATGTCGTGATATACTCCCTCCGTTAGGGAGAAAAGACAATGTTAACACAAGGAGCAATCACATCACAATTTTAAAACACCAATGGAGACCGCGGGGTTTGTTTGCAAACCCCTCTCCCACTTAATATTTAAAAAAAAATGAGGGTAAATTTGTGAATTTATTCAATTTTATTTATCCGAATTAAATCCACAATAATGTCCTAATTTTCTTTATACATGACTAAATTAGTCGGTTCCTTATTTTAATTTAAAACCTCATGATGTCGTGGACTATTTCCATCGTTGGGGAGGAAAGTCATTGCTAATATGGGGAATAGTCATATCACTATTTAAAATAAAATTGAGTCCATAATTAATTGTACAATAAATTAACTATATGATTTTATTCTAGATTGAAAAAATTGACAATTTTGATTTTCCTGAAAAATCATGATCTGGCCCGGCCGCATAAGCATGTTGTCCATAATCATCGTGGCCACTAATTAATGTAATTAGAGTAATAATTATTAAACATGAAAAATAAGATGGAATACATACAAAAACAACATGAATAAATGAATTAGATAACTAATTTCCTTCCATCATGGCCTAAATTGACCATGTCCAGAATAACCTCTGCCCTGATGAAAATTCCCCAAGAAGAATCCTTCCAAAACTTAAATTTGAGCATTCTGCTAAAAAGCGTTCGAACGGTCAAGAATATATTCATTCGAACGGATCCTTTCAGACGGAGTCGTATGCAATCCTTCTGTCGTTCGCAATTCTTCTATCGATATGAAGAACATCGTTTGAATGGGCCAATATAAAGCCATTCAAACAGATCGCGTTGGGTTTTCCAAAGAATTGAATCTTCTCCATATGGATATTAATCTTCTTTATGTTGTTGTGGATGATTATAAATGATCATTAACATTACAAAAATTCCTTCAGAAACATAAATACATATCCTTAATCATCTATTTGCAAATTATTTGCTTAATTAAAGGAAAAACCCTAATTAATTACGATCCAATCGAATCCTTGTAGAAATTAACTACGGATAAACCCACCGTAGGTTCCAGTCAATAAAAACTAATTTCTACTAACAATGATGGAGGGATAAAATCAGAAGACCCTTCAAAAAAATAAGTTAGTACAATATTCATACATTCTCTGGCATACATCATACAAATTAAGGTTTTCTATGTATAACATGTTATCTTTTGATCTCAAGATCGATCTCCTTATCCATAGAGATCTGATACCAATTGAAGGTATTGATTTAAAAATATTTCCCAATGATCTTGGATCGTTCTTGGAATCAAAAGAATCAAAAACACAAAAACTAAGTTTTAAGGGAAAACCTAATGTTTCGATTCCATACCTTTGTGGGTCTTTTCTAAGGATCCTAAAATGGAGTAGATTTGGAGAAGATGAATGATGTTAATCAGCATCTGATTTTTTAATGTATGACACCTTGGGTAAGCAAGAAGAATGGTCTTCTCCTTTGAAAGCAAACCTTGAAGAATTTTCTAGAGAAAATTGTCTATCTCTCCTCACTTACTCTCTCTCCACGATTTTAATTGTGTTGCACACCTTCCCACCTCCTTAACTGACTCCTACTTATCCTCCTCAACCCCAAATGGTGGAAAGATTTGGACCAAGTATGGACTCCTCCAAAAACTCCTAAATATGTGCCTTCAGTTAATTTAGGGGTATAAGTGATAAAATACAATTAGCTAAAAAAGAATTAAGGACTACATTGGGGACCCAAGACAACTAATTAAAGTTGACTTCCAAATGAAAAATGAAATTTCAAAACACAACCGTGTAATTTATTTCTTTTTCATTTAATTGTAATTAATTCCACTAAATAATTACAACTGCACTCCAATATAATTATAAAAAATCACCACAGTAAAATAAGCACTTGTCTGCAAAGTTATATATAATACATAATGTGACTCCCCAAGTCAAGTATACAATACCTGCTTACCACTAATCACATTACACCAATATATTATTTATTCCATGATCTCAATCTTATATTATTTGTTACTCTACCGGATATAAATTCACATTCCAAAATACTTTCTAGATGTGGATTTCTCCGAAGTATGATATCAGATGTACTCACCCAAACATTACCCAACATACTGGGTTTATCGACCCGATATGAAATAGGATTGCGCCCATCGGCAAATTAAAGTAATAATCATATAGATACTTCGATCCTCATATCATTTGGGATTAAGAATCTATGCACCATATGCAAACCATGAGATTGTGCAAGTATTTTTAACTCTGCATCAAGACTCGAATCTCATCATTGGTCATGTTCAATACTTTCCTGAAGTATCGGTACAGTCTTCATTGAGTCAGTGAACCATTAGACAGGTTCCTGTAGTCAAGATAAACTACTAAGATTGTACTCGCAGCCTTACCGATATGATGTTTACCCTCTTATTTAGGTTGTGAACTGCCCAATCACGGTAGAACCGAAGTTCTGATTTTTTGAGACGACGCCATAATTTCAGTTGAGCATAATTCACCGACATTCTACAATCATGATTTTCAATTTCAAATGGGTTATGATGAACCTTTATGATCGAAGAATATCATGAACATGGTTTTAAGAATAAAACCCCCGACAGGTTGATGATGCTATTAACAAAGTATATATTATATAATTATAGGATCCTTCTATTCCCACTCCACCAAACACTTCCCCCACTCCACGTTTATGTTCAAAGGCCAAAATACCCTTAAACCCATTAATTATTTTTCATTCATCCAAAATTCACAGTTATACCCAAAACTTATATCCACTTTCTTATCTCACCTAAAACAAGCATTTTATTTATCTATTAACAAAGTTTTATTTATATTAAAAATTATTTTAATTATAAAATAACTATCTATTATAAAACACTGTTTTTGTTTTAAATTATAATTTTTTTAACTTTTTATAACTGTTTTAAAAAATAAAAAAACCATTTACACTATCTTAAAACCATTTCTTTTACAAAAATAAAATATTTTAGCTATTAAAAATCTTTCTTTATATCTATTAGATAACTATGTTAATTTTTTATTAAACAATTTAAACTAAAATGTTTAGTTTTTTTTTTTATATAAAAGACCTATTTTTAACAACTAAAAGAGTTTATGTTTGTAAAAAATTATTTTTTAAATAATCCAAACAGTTTTTAATATATAGAAAACTTCTTTAATAAATAAAAAAAATGTTTTTATAATATTAATATTTATTTACGTATATTTTAAAATCTTTTAAATAATTTATACAACAACAATGTTTTATTAAAAACTGTTTTTTTTATTATAAAACACTTTTTTTATATAGTCAATAAAAGATGTCTTTTCTACGAATGAAGCCGAGACTCGTAAAGATGCTTCTTGAGCCTCCTCTCCTTTATTACCTTATGCCATTCGTCCCTGCGTGGCCTCTTTGAATTAAAATGAGAATTGTTTTGTAACTTGAATATTTTCACCCCTTTATCAATATCAAGCACTTTGCATATCTATCACTATCTTTGGGATTTTGGTGGAACGTAAATGGATGTTTCGTTTCACTCAGAATTAATTCATGTTCTTTATTGATTTGTATCCCCATTTTATTATTTACTAGACTTTAGCATGAACCTTTTATAATTATTTATTGTAATATGCATATTAAAATCTGTTACATATTTGCCTGACTTAATTAAAATAAATAAATATATATATATACACACACACACACACACACACACACATGCACACTCACACACTATGAATTGTCTTTACATTCATTTTCCTAGTATTACATAAAAACAAAAAAAAAATTAAATATTGAAAAAAAATGTTTTAAACTAAATATTCATCATAGCATTTCGCAAAACTCAATTTTAATTATAGAATTTAAAATTTTAATCCAGGTTTAATGACACATATTCAAGGTAAAAAAAGGCATAACGTAAAAATAATGTTATATAATTAATATTGCTAAGGTGAATGTAAAACAATAAAAAAATACAATTGTATTAAACTAAAACGCATCCTTATATTCTTCCCACAACCAAATCACATGTAATAATTTTTTTCACATTTTATAAATTCCAAACAAAACATTGAGAAAATTAAAAAAGAATTAATGGTTGAAGAATTGTCTATAATTTTTATCATAAAGCTTGTGCAGCGAAAAAATATGAATCGCTAGTATAAGCTGATATAATTGTGGGAAGTAGGTACATCGCACCGTTGTCCCAACTCAATCTCATTTACAAACTTTGGGTTCGATGGATAGCTTACTCATGGAAGAGAGAGGGAGATTGGATTGTTATTTTTTTCCCTTAGATGAGGGAGTGACGGGTTTAAGAGAGAGAGAAAATGTCATGCTTAGATTAACATTTGCTCTTCAACATAGTATACGACAATGTATTGCAAAATAGTTTTTCAACCTAATGCAGTTTCGAAAATTGATGCCGAACACTTCTCATACTCACATCAAAACTCATGCACATCCATATGTTTCCATTGCATTGTTCGATATTTCTCCTGAAGAAGAAGAAGAAGAAGAGAAAAATTCGAAGTTATTAAAAAGATAATTAGAAATTATCAACAAAATATATGGATGGGAAAAGAAACAAATCATAGTATCTTTCCTTTTTTAAAAAGGAATACACAATAACCCGGTCATTTTACAATCCATTATATATATTTATTTATACACCAATTTGTGGGAAGGCCATTGGTTGGTTTGATCAACTAGTGCAAGAATTTTTTACATAAAGTTGATAGGTCTTATTTCTTTCAATAGATTACGAAACTAATCAAAGTATTAACAATTTAAAACAGATTGCATGCAATGTATAATAATGATTAGTGGGTTGAACTTATAAATGGGAATGAAGAAAAAAAATACTAAAATTGTCAAAAAGAGGCCACTAAAGAAAGTACACCCCTCGGTGACCAAAGAAAGTACACTCATTAACACTCTCGTTACTAAGCATTTTAGTGTGTGTATCTACATATACAATGTAAAAAAATTAATATAAACTTATATCATTATATAAAAAAAGAGGGAAATGGGTTTCCCTTAATTTTTTTTTAAAGTTACACGGACTTTACTCAATGAATCTTTATTTTCAAAGACAAAGACAAAGGTCCCAATATATATCAAATTCGAACATACACTCATTTATCTAGTGGTAGACTTTTTTATCACAAAATGATACCCCATTCTACATCCTCTCTTAACTGCATCTTCTTCTTTCTACAATGTTCCCTCTGCACCTGTTAGATAAGTGGTTGAAACATAACAATCCACCACAAAAAAAAATGTCATATTACCTTGAATAAATCATACATCTTTCCGCTAAAAACTTTAAAATTCACCATCTCCGCAATATGATATCTACAAAAGCAATACATGAAAAATATTGATATTAGCACAAAGTTATACGTAATATTTTATAACATTTTTTAGCCTAAAATATACTTTGATTACGTAATATGCACAATTTTAACACTAAATTCACATGACATGCTCTACTTACCATGAAACAATTGTCATTCTTTTTGTTCCACAATTACAGAGTTGGTTTTTATTATAATAAATGCATGTTTACTGCCCAATCACTACTTTAGTTTATTTGATTTTTTTACATAATTAATATGAAATGAGGTTCTTTTTAAGTTGGAAAATTTTAGTATTTGAACCACCAGGCTTAGGAATGTATTGAATTGGGTATGTGACACAGTATAAATTGTTATAACTGTGTAAAGTTTGAAAGTTTTAAAAGAAAACAGATTGCATATTTTAAGGGATTTGTGCCTCCCAAATGGTCATTATTCACCTCTATTTTTTAGCCACTCATTGACCCACTTTGTCAAAAGCTATAACACCCACTATCCCTATTATCCACTACTTTTGGCTAAAATTAAGGGCTAACTTCTCCCACTATGTCTAATAATTATTCCTACTTTGTCTATATAATTCTCTTTATCCGGCAAAAAAAAAAAAAGATTGGAAGAAGAGCTTGAGAGAGTTTTAGAGAGCAAGTGATAAGCTTGAGTATAGTTTTAAAAAAGAAAAACAAAACAGATAGATTTTGTTGAGAGTTTAAAACAAAACTCATAAAAATCTCTTCCTCTCTCAATCTTAGACTGAAAATATTTTCTTTTTTTCGCCCAAAATATTTTTAGAACAGTTTGTCCCCCCAAACTGAAATTGTAGAATTGAGCAATTAATTTGGAATGGGTGTTAGAAGACATATAACCACGGTGCATGGTTATATGATACAGAAGTGATTCTGAGCTTGTTTTATCCTATGGACGGCGTGACTGTAGACTACCTGCACAAAGAGGGTAGAGCCGCGAAACGTCTTAAAGAGAGCGACCTAGTCCGCGACTCAACCCAAGAATCGTCTACGACGAATTTATAAACGATTGAGGTAATATTGTTTATTTTTATTGTGCAATAATTATTTGAATTCACGCATGAGGTTCATATTTTGCGATAATCATATGAGGTAATAATTTAATTTTGAGCAGTAGACTTAAAATTAATTTATGATTTTATTTTTCGATTTCTCCATAAAACTCTTTGATGTGATTTTTTTTTTTAATCACAATATATAAAGTGTACCAACAATTTTAAGACGTTTTTTGTCTACCATGGAGACCGAAAAATAAATCTTATGGGCATATATGATTATTTTTATGATGTCGAAATGAAAAAAGGCCAACTAAGTTTCTATGTTTAGAAATTATAATTTTGACATTTTACCTCTAGAAATGACCGTTTAGCCCCTGAACTTCCTAAATGTTATATTTTGTGAAGTAGATATATAAATTTCAATATTTTTGGTCAATTCGAAATCGATCAATAATTTCGTGAGAAATTATAATTTGAACAAAAATGAACCCCTCCATGGAAAACTTTTGAATAGGTCAATCCTATTTTCTAGTTATGAATGTGAAATATTATTTCACATAAGATGTTATTATTGGAAATGAAATTGTATATTGGTTTTTTGGACAATTTATTTTGAGCCACTTGTGGTTAACAAAACAAATTAAAAGTTGTTATATGGAATCAAATTAAAAAATTTGATATTTGGAAACAAATGAAAATTTGTTATATTGAATCAAATGAAAATTTGATGTTTGGAATCAAATTAAAATTTTGATATTTGGAAACAAGTGAAAATTTGTTATATGGAATCAAATTAAAAAATTTGATATTTGGAAGCAAATGAAAATTTGTTATATGAAAACAAATGAACATTTGTTATATGGATTCGAAGGGTATATAATAAACATTTGTGTTTTGCGCTATGTTTACTATAAAAGAAATATGTTCAAATATTTTTTGAAGTGTTTATGTAAAAGTGTAGTTGATATTTTTCAACCATACTAAAGTGATCGATGAGGGAAAAAAAAAAAAAAACTGAAATTTTTGTTATGAATTCTGTTGGAATATCATCTCAGTTTTTTGATGATATATAAACTGAAATTTCGTGAATTTTGGCATGCATGTAGTATGTTGAGATTATAAATATTGGGCTTTGGAATTTATGAAAAAAAAGTTGTATATCTTTTATGATGATTTTTACAAATGGGATGCGCGATGCTGAATTTTTTGGACATCTTGTAGTAAAATAAGTTTATCTTCACTTGTACTTAATATTTTTGAGTGATTCCAATTTTGGATAAGACGAGACTCATAAATGATGAATTCTGGAAAATTTTATAAATTTCAATAAGCGGTTTGGTCGTGGTGAAATTTCAAACTTGAAGTTTTTCCGTTTGAACAAATATTTTGGATAACATTTTTTTGAAAAAATGTATCATGTCGTGTTCCCAACGGATTCAAAATATTTTGAAGCCTTTATAAATTTCTTTTTCAAGGATTTATGAAGTACTTAGAAAAATTTGGACTCAAATTTATAGAAGATGAATTTCAAAGAAATTGTATAAGGACTTATACAATATTTGAGTTTGGAGTGCAACCGCTACAATTTTATATGAATAATTCCTTATATTTATTCATTTATATGAGTTGGAAAATGTATAGAATAAAATTGTATTCTGCTATGTTGGAATCAATTTGGTGTGCTTCATACGCGTGTAGAAATAATTTAGTTGGGTAAAATTATTTTGTCCGTATGCTTTGATTTGGAATAGAGGTTTAAACTCTAATACGGAGTATTATCGTATACATTGTGAAAAATTGTATATTATAATTTTTTATGAAATAGATTGTATCTATATGTGACTTTTAGACACATGAAAATCTGAATTTATGACTAAAATAAATGAACATGTATTTTTTTTTTTTATTCGGCTATACCTGAAGACATTAAGCATGTATTTATTTAAGAAATAAGATTAATTCTTATTTAATGTTGAAACTCACAAGTTTAGATTTTATTTTATGAATTGAAGATATAGTGGGGGCACATTATATGTTGCTTCTAATTGCTATACCTAGAGAATAGTGGGGGCACTCAATCGAGTACCTCTCAACTATATTTGAAGAACATTTAATAGAATCTGAAACTTTGATTATTTTTTGAGTTGTGAGTTAAAAATAAAAGCTTGCTTATGTTATTGAAAAGGATTTGAAAAATCCTTAGAGAAGTCATGTCATAAATGATTGATTGAATTCCTTGGAATAAACTAGAAATTAGTTTATAATTGACTTATCTTATAACTTAAGATAATAAGGTGTATACACACCATTTGAAGGAATATTGAGACAATTATCATTTATGAATATAAGCTTTGTTTAATAGTCGAAATTCATCAATATAACTTAGTTATACATGATGCACGTTAAAATATTCTCATGAAAATGAAGAAGCTTCATTTATTTTGAATGCCATTGATATTATATATGATGTTGAGTTAAAAACTAAATATATATAATAGTGTTTTTCGAATGGTGACCTATGTAAGGCAACTTAGATGGACCAACTTGAAGTTGGAAAATTAATATGAAAGGCACCAATAAATGGCATGATATTTTGATAAATTATCAAATGAGAATGAATTGAGAATAATTTATGAATCGTGTTTAACACTAAGCATGTTGAAATATGAATGCACTCTTATTTATTGTGCAAGAATGATTAGCTAATATTTAGTTATAATATTTTTTTACGTAGGAAACCAAATTCATGCTAAGTCAAAGTGTTAGCATAAAGAGTTTCAATGAAACAAGAATAGTACTTGTTAATATTACAAGGCTATATGGATCAATTAATTGATCGAGTACATTGAAATACAAGAATATCTATTTATTAGATATATGCTTATTATGAACCATCTTGTACTCCACATGATCCAAGTATAAGAACACTACATATAGTGATAAGAAAAGATGAATATGCGAACATCTTAAGTAGTCTCAACTGAGCTACTAAATACAGTTGACTTGGAATTATTTTTTGTTTGAGTACTACGAAGGTTTATAATTAAAAAAAAAGAGGTGCATTCTTATGCTATTGAGAAAGGTTATGTGTTTTGATAAAATCACGAACCTATAATTGATTCTGAATTAATAATGGATATGTGTTTAACACATATTATGTTGCTATTTTTTGGAACTCCCGGAAATATTAATTGTTGGCAAAATTAATGATGGAGTATATGGTGATACCAATAGCTATGGCTACTGAGTAAATGAAAAGGTTAAAAGACCTATTATAAGATACCATTTATGGTAGAGATTGACACAGTCATTTTATCCACAACAATAAAATTTTAGAACCGTTATCATAGCGGAAGAACGACAAATATGTCGTAAGCACAACATAGTTTGAGAACTTAAAACTAATGAGTTGTGTGTGTGGATTATGTTCGGACTAATGAGAATAGAACCTGACTTATCCTTTGACGAAAGGACTAGTGCGGGAGAAGGTGTTTAACACCTAGAAAGGGATCGGACTAAAGCCCGTTGATATTGAATCATTTGTGGTGGTAACCCAACCTATAGACTGGAGATCCCAAGAAATAGGTTCAAAGGGTAATAACAAGTCACGGTGATATGGATTGAATCATGCTAATTATTATTTACGGGGTTTTACTCCGAGTCCATCCTATGGAGCATGATATCCTGAAGCGAGTTAAGGTTGAGTTAATTATAACTCTTAATGAAGATCTATAGCTCTTATTTGAGTGGGGTACCTAGCTACGGGAGTATCCTTGATAGACTCACCTATGTGGATGTGGAAGTGTGGCCGCTTCCTATGGTAATTTTGGGCAAATTCCCTAGAGCTTTCACATACTGGGATAGAAGCACATGGTCGTAACGTGCTGGCTTGAGGACTACACCCAAGTAGGGTTGTGTGTGGGATGTTGTCAGAGATAGAGTTCAAAACTACGAGTTACTCTAGTTTAATCTGAATCATCTTTACTACGTAAAGGTTCAAGTCTAAAGACACCTTTGCTTATGCACAATTCTATTAATAATTATTGCTCAATAAATTTTCAAAATTTACAAGTGGGGGATTGTTATAACTGTGTAAAGTTTGAAAGTTTTAAAAGAAAACAGATTGCATATTTTAAGGGATTTCTGCCTCCCAAATGGTCATTATTCACCTCTATTTTTTAGCCACTCATTGACCCACTTTGTCAAAAGCTATAACACCCACTATCCCTATTATCCACTACTTTTGGCTAAAATTAAGGGCTAACTTCTCCCACTATGTCTAATAATTATTCCTACTTTGTCTATATAATTCTCTTTATCCGGCAAAAAAAAAAAAGATTGGAAGAAGAGCTTGAGAGAGTTTTAGAGAGCAAGTGATAAGCTTGAGTATAGTTTTAAAAAAGAAAAACAAAACAGATAGATTTTGTTGTTGAGAGTTTAAAACAAAACTCATAAAAATCTCTTCCTCTCTCAATCTTAGACTGAAAATATTTTCTTCATGAAAATATTTTTCGCCCAAAATATTTTTAGAACAGTTTGTCCCCCCAAACTGAAATTGTAGAATTGAGCAATTAATTTGGAATGGGTGTTAGAAGACATATAACCACGGTGCATGGTTATATGATACAGAAGTGATTCTGGGTTGTTTTATCCTGGGGACGGCGTGACTGTAGACTACCTGCACAAAGAGGGTAGAGCCGCGAAACGTCTTAAAGAGAGCGACCTAGTCCGCGACTCAACCCAAGAATCGTCTACGACGAATTTATAAACGATTGAGGTAATATTGTTTATTTTTATTGTGCAGTAATTATTTGAATTCACGCATGAGGTTCATATTTTGCGATAATCATATGAGGTAATAATTTAATTTTGAGCAGTAGACTTAAAATTAATTTATGATTTTATTTTTCGATTTCTCCATAAAACTCTTTGATGTGATTTTTTTTTTTTAATCACAATATATAAAGTGTACCAACATAAATTGCCTCTAACTATTTCAAAATAAGCTACCACAATGTCATAACATACGAAGATCGGTCAACAACAAAAGGTTTTCCAAAACCAGATATTTGAAACCTTCAAGATGAAACGTCTGAAAGAGCATAATGGTTCTCGAAGGTTGGAAAGATAAAGTGATTCTAAAAAAATGATTCTATTTTATTTTAGGGTCATTTAAGGTTTGATCCCCACTTAATTCTCTATAATGAGTCAAACCCCGCAAATTAACTTTCTTAAAATTTGATCCCCATTTTTAACATTCCGTCCATTCTTCCGTTAACCAACATATTTAATACTGATTATATCCTTCCTTTAATATGGGGGTCAAACCTTAAATTAAAAAAATGCTCAAAAAATTAAAAAAAAACAGAAAATAAATAAAAATAAGAAATAATTATCCGAATATAAATAAATATTAACCTCATAATTAATTTAAAAAAACACCCAGAAATTTATTTAAAATTCCAAATTTATTAATTAAGAAAATAAATAATAGAAAATTAAAAAAAACAAAAAAATTAAAAAAACATAAAATAATGAAAAACCAAAAATAATGAAAAATATACAGAAAATAAATATTGACCCCAGAATTAATTTAAAAAAACACCCAGAAATTTATTGAAAAGTCAAAAATTTATTAATTAAGAAAATAAATAACAGAAAATTAAAAAATGGGTAGAAAATTAAAAAAAAAAAGAAAATAATGAAAGACCAAAAATTAAAAAAAAATACATAAAATAAATATTAACAGCAAAATTTATTTTAAAAAACACCCAGAAATTTATTCAAAAGTCAAAAATTTATTAATTAAGAAAATAAATAACAGAAAATTAAAAAAATGCTTAGAAAATTAAAAATTCAAAAAACTGTTATTGACCTTTTTTTGTTATTTGTTAATAACAGTTTTTGTTGTTGTTTTTATGTATTTTTTTCTCAATTAAGTGAGAGAGAATAAATGTGATTAAGTTTTTACTTTTTCAAGGGTCCCACTTGATATTGCAACACACATCTTTCTTTGCTTTAAGTGACCCGTTAAAAACACCCATTAAAAACACCCGCTAATTCCACCCGTCTAAGATCCCTTTTGTGTGTGTGTATATATATATATAGAGTACTGATCTTGTGCATAACAGTCCGTATTTTAAGAGTGCAGACCGGACATGTGTCACCTGGCGCTGAGCTTAGAAATTATAGGCTAAATTATAGGCACTCTCTCTTTTCTGGGCTCATCGTCAGGTGACATATGTCCGGTCCACACTCTTAAAATACGGACTGGTATGCACAAGATCAGTACTGTATATATATATATATATATATCTATATATATATATATATATATATATATATATATATATATATATATATATATATATATATATATATATATATATAGTATAATAAAGTAGGAAACTTATGTATGTCATAAGATTAAATGATGATGTCATCTTTTGAGTTTTTTTTGCATTTCCTATTTTACCCTTCAAAATTTTGAATTCTCCCTCTTTTAACACACTCTAATTCATTTGCCCCCTTTCTTCAAAATTCAAAAACATGGGTAAGAATGTAAATTGACTGGACTCTCTAAAACTTCTCTCATTTTGTCAATACCGTGTACACACATTCTAAAAACCTACTCTCCGCCCACCTCTGTCTCCTCCCACCCACCTCTGCTACCCGCACCTCCTCATCCATCAGGTATTCATCTTCATTGCTTGGTTCTCTCTCTAAAAAATAGACATCCTAGGGCATTGTGTTTTTAACATATTTGTTTACGTGTATTTCTTCATTTTAGGGCTTTCTTCATTTTGATTTTTCTTAAGATCTATTTCGATTTATGTTTTGTGTTGGGATCTAATTAGTTTTTGTGTTTTGTTGTTTATTTTTTCTTTTACAGGCCTATATCTGGAGCTTCCATGAATCATGCATATGTATGTATGCTATTTTCATGATTTTAGTGTTTAAGCTTTTAGTTCGTGGATTAATTTCTGTTTTTAATCTATTTCGATTTATGTTTTGTGTTGGGATCTAATTAGTTTTTGTGTTTTGTTATTTATTTTTTCTTTTGCAGGCCTATATCTGGAGCTTCCATGAATCATGCATATGTATGTATGCTATTTTCACGATTTTAGTGTTTAAGCTTTTAGTTCGTGGATTAATTTCTGTTTTTGATCTATTTTTATTTATGTTTTGTGTTGGGATCTAATTAATCTTTCTGTTTGTTGTTTATTTTTTCTTTTGCAGGCATATTTCTGGAGCTTCCATGAATCATGCATATGTATGTATGCTATTTTCACGATCTTAGTGTTTAAGCTTTTAGTACGTGGATTAATTTCTGTTTCTGCCCTATTATATGTTAGAGTTTTTACTTGAGGTTTTGGGCCAATGTTTACATATGTTTTTTTAAAGATTTTATTTAATGTATATACAATTTTGAGTTTGATGTTTTTTGACAATTTAACTTCTGAAAAGCATGAGATTTTGGGCCAATGTTTACATTTGTTTGTTTGAAGATTTTATCTAATGTATCTACAATTTTGAGTTTGATGTTTTTTGACCATTTAACTTCTGAATATGCATATTTTCAAAATAGCCAATTTTCTCTTTTAAGTTTTAGGTTAAGGATGGACTTTCTAAAGTTTGTGTGATTTTTCAATTTGATTTCATGTTTTAGGTTTATATGGATCTTGATATTTAACTTCTGAATATGTATGCTTTAATTAATGAATTTACATTGTTTGTTTGTTGGAAGCCATAAATTTAGAAATCTTGGTAAGTTTTAAAGTCTTGAATTGGTTTATCACCCTATTTACATTATTTTTGCACTCTCTTTACATTGATTTAATTAATGAATTTACATTGTTTGTTTGTGGTCTAACCAAATCTTTCTTTTGATAAAGCAGAGGGAAGTGTGAGCATCAAAACCAAGTGAATGAAATGTCCAACAAATCTATTATGTCGTGTGGTCCAGTTTGTGTAGAAGACGAAGAGCTGTTGTTATTACTCTCATCAAAGTTTGTTCTTTTTTCTTTTTATATCTCGATATATATACATATATAGTTGAAATACTATATTGCTATTAGTATAGAACTGAGGTCTGAACTTATCGAACAACTTCTACAGCCCTACCTCAACAAGCGAATGCATAAAAATGGTAATGAATAAAGCTATTAATGCTAATGGATTTGCTTTTTTATTCATACACGATAATATTCCAAGTTCTTTAATTCATATGTTTGTATTCTTATAATCAGGTGGTCTCGAACAATGTTTTGAGCGGCCTTAGAGACTCTAATGCGCGAGAGAGGTAAGATTGGTGGCTGAGCACAATTGGCAAGGTGAAGCCAAATCCTGGCTACAAAACATTCCCACACGAAGTCATACATGGCCACTTCTGTCATACCTGCTGCAGAGGAGTTTCCTCGATATATTCAAGGTGTGGTACGATGAAATAGGGGTGATGCAAATGTAAATAAATATTTTCTTCATGTAAATAGATATAATTAGAGTATGTTGTTTTAGCTTTTAAAAAAATGAATATGCAAAAAGTAGTGCAGAACATTGAGTATGTGTGACACCCCGACTAATTAAATACCGGGTAGCTACTCCTTTATTAAATTAATTCAAAATGCCAAGTTGGCTCAGCTAATAGCATCACTGTCGAAAACATTTTTATTATTACTAACCACCTAGTATTTAAAAAGTAAGTTGCGAAATTTTAATTAAAGTCTGATTAACATGCAACAAGTGTAATGAAGAATAATAACACCATTCACCATACCGAAGTAAATAGAATAACCATCACATAATGTAAATAAAGTCTGGAGGAAAACTCCTCACTACAAATCCACAAACTGAAATAATTAAACTGAATACTGAGTACTAAATCAATACAAGCCAAGTCTGAAAACTGAAACGGAAAAGTCTCTAATAAAATTTGGGCAACATGCCCTACAACTGAAGAATACTGAATATAGAATCCAAATGATAGATGCGTCTAAAAGCAAATCCCTGTAGCTTCCACAAACAGCTACAGCTCAACACCTGAATGAGTATCCTATGCATGGTGTCCTTGTGGCTGGGCACCTAAAATGGTTTTACAAGAAAAATAGATTTGAAAGCAAACGGGTCAGAGCCCGAATGTGGAGATATTTAAAAAAAACCTGCAAGTGCTTTAAAAACATTTAAAACATTAAATGCAAAGTACATGTTAGGACGTGCACTCACATGAAATTCTCACCTCTCGTCTAACTGTTCACTCCTAACGTAGGTACCCATCTAAAATGGCACAACCCACTAGCTAAGTGACATCATCTCTTGCTAGACTGCCATAGGTTCTACCCTTATTACTCGATTCCCATTAACATTATAACGTTCGCAATTAAGTAGGGGCTTAACGTAAATTCAGGTTCTCACGTAAAAGTAATACAACTCATTATAGATCATCCCTTTTGTTATTCCATAGTTATACACACAATGCCATATTAAAGTTCTCATTTTACTAAGTGTATATTTTCCACAACATAAATATACAATATAAGCACCCCGAGATTAAGCTGCGGTGCACACATACTCTGCTATCCATCCCGGTACATCACGTACATAAGGATCACATATTCCGAATCTCTCAGGAATAGTTCACAGATAACAACATCACAAATAATGGAGGCGAACACAGTCACATCACATGGGTCACCCACATACCTGCGCTCCCACGATCAGCAGACTTATTAACATCCCAATAAGTCCTTCTCTGACCTATGTTCATCGAGGTAACCAGTCTAAATCCAGGCAACACAAGGATTAGAGGGCCCTAAGCGAACGCAGACCTCCCGTGATAGCAAGTATGGTAGGTATGTCATACACACAATTCATATACCAATACTAAGTAAGCACACATCTTAGTAATCCCGTAGTTTAATTGTAGTACTTATCGCATTCTCGTACCAACTTAATATATATACAACTTATATAATCTCGGTCCATATTTATACACGCCATAATTTATTCTCACGTCGCAGTAGGTACTCACGTCTCGACTCAAATGTCTATTTGATTTAATCCACACTTGTATAATTTACTCCTCATTATAACCCAAATGTCCCAAGTATACTAATACACCATCAAAGGAATGTTATCTCTATCCTCGAACAAGTTTACGGGACTACCAAAATCAAAACAGGCCAAAAAGGCCTTAACTGCCAGCTCGTTAGAAGTCTCGTTCGAACGAGGCTGTTCGAACGAGATTTCAGTTCGTTCGAACGAACTGTACCTTCTAACGAGATCTCGTTCGAAAGAAGTTATCGAACGAAATTCCCTTTCGTTAGAAGCGACTGGTCAACTCGTTAAAAGCTCGTTCGAACGAGCTCGTTCGAACGACCTGGAGAGGTCTTCTAACGAGGGACCAGTTTCCGCTCAGATTTTCTCCTATCTCATTTTTCATCCATTTTAACACCTCAAACCTCTTCTAAAGTTCGTCCCAACAACGTTTTAGGGTCTCTAATTCATCCTAAACATATTAAAGTCACCTCCTAACATGTTTTAAGGAATTAATTCATCCTAAACATCATTAAATCACAAGTCTCTACACTTTTCCCCAATTTTTCAAGAACATGAACCCTAAAATTTTTAGATCCTTAATTTATCCAATTAAATCCGTTTTTGTGTCTTACAAGATATATCAACATCAGATTAGTCCTCTAAATATGATTCTACATGCCATCCTTTCATCAAAATTTAGTATTCTACTTCCAAACTCATGGGTTTTTTTCATTATCTTCCAAGAAAAAACATAAATTTGAATTATCTAACATGGAAGGAACATTCTCTGAAATTAAATGGAATTAAGTCACTTCCCTCGAGTGTCTTTGAATTTGGTGTTGATTTGGTAAAGCTTTTCTGCAGAATTCCCTTCTATCTCTCTCTCTCCAAGCTTATCTCCAATGGTGGCTAGGGTTTTCTTTGGAAAAGTTTTTGGAAACCTAATTTGATAACCCCCGTAGTTTATTGGGTCATTAAGGGTTGGTTAGTGGGTTTAGTGGGTCTATTCCCAATCAGATAAAGACTCCTAATTTTCGTCATTATTAATTCCCAAAAATACAATATTACCAAACTACCCTTATAAGATGCCGGTATGGCCTAAAAATATCCCGGGACCCAAACTAAATCCCCGACTAGTGTTTTCTGACTATCTCGACCCTTCCGGACGTGTTGGCGCACTCAAAACGACCATACGGTTAATAGAATTTAAATTCACCTTTGTAATTAAAATAATTATATCCTAACGCGACTGTCACACGCGTCCCAATAAAATGACCAAATTGCCGTATATCAATCTCACGACAAATTTCATAATTCAATATTCATATAACATCATATATACTCAATATAGTCAAATACCAACTCACATCTCGCTAGTATTTTACCCGGATTAATTTCCAATTAATTCTCATTTAATTAATTAATCCCAAAATAAATATCGCCAAAAATACGGGGTATTACATACTTCCCCCCTAATAACTGAATTTCTTCCCGAAATTCTGAACTAGAAAGTACCTGCTAAAAACAACTCTGGATAACGTTCGCGCATCTCATCCTCGCGCTCCCATGTGGACTCCTCGACATTGTGATGTCGCCACTGAACACGCACTAACGGAACTATCTTTGACCGCAGCTTCCTCTCACTTCGGTCCAAAATAGCAATTGGCCCCTCCTCGTAGGAGCTATCTGGCTGGAGATCGATGTCCTCCACAGCAATGTGAGAATGAGCCAAATTATCTCTAAGGTATTTCCTTAGCGAGGAAATATGGAACACATCGTGAATCCGATGCAAATGCTCCGGTAACCCAAGTCTATACGCAACCGGTCCGATCCGCTCAATAATAGGAAACGGCCCCACATACCTTGGTGCCAACTTCCCCTTCTTCCCGAAACGCATAATCCCCTTCATAGGAGATACTCTGAGCAAAACTTGGTCCCCCACTTGGAACTCCCTGAAAAATCTCTTCGCATCAGCATAACTCTTCTGCCTGTCTTGAGCTACCCGAATGCGACTCCGAATTAACTCAATCCTTGCCGAAGTATCCTGAATCACTTCCGGCCCAAGTAGTTTGTTGTCCCCCACCTCTAACCAACATGCTGGGGAACGACAAGGCCTACCGTACAATGCTTCAAACGGAGCCATGCCAATAGTGAACTGATAGGAGTTGTTGTAAGCAAACTCCACCAGTGGAAGGTACTGCTCCCATCCACCCCCAAAGTCAGTAATGCACATGCGCAGCATGTCCTCCAACATCTGATTTGTGCGCTCTGTCTGCCCATCGGTCTGCGGATGATAAGCCGTACTCAACCGTAATTCCGTGCCCATGGCCTCCTGGAAACTCTCCCAAAACCGCGAAACAAATATCTTGTCTCTGTCAGACACGATATTTAGGGGCACACCGTGAAGTCTCACAACCTTCTGAAATGAAGAGCTGGGCATACTGTCCCGTAGTGTAGTCAGTCCTTACGGGTAAAAAGTGAGCGACTTTGGACAACCTGTCCACAATTACCCAAACAGAGTCGTGACCCCTCTGCGACGTAGGCAACCCCGTGATAAAGTCCATGGATATGCTCTCCCACATCCACACCGGGACCTCCAACGGCTGTAGAAGTCCTGTCGGTCTCTGATGATCCACTTTTACTAGCTGGCAAGTGGCGCATTTCGAAACAAACTTAGCAATATCTCTCTTCATACCGCTCCACCAATACTGTCGTCTCATGTCTTGGTACATTTTGTCCCCTCCGGGATGTACCACGAACCGTGAGCCGTGCGACTCTGCCATCACCTCGTGTCGCAATTTCTCCCCTTCCGGAACTACCAATCTCCCATTAAAGCGTAATCCCCCGTCTGAGCTGACGGTATAGGACTCGGCTCCCTCTGCTAGTAATCGAACTATCTGCTCCTGACAGAACGAGTCATTAGCCTGTGCCCGTACTACCTTCGTGACAATCTGCGGTGTAACGGTCATCACAGACATGAAAGATCGGGCCACTGCATCCTGGTGTCCCAACTCCTTCCACTTTGCCTTCCACACCTCTGCCACCTCATCTGCTGGCCTACGGCTCAACGCGTCTGCTACCACGTTAGCCTTACCTGGGTGATACTGGATATCGAACTGGTAGTCTTTCACAAACTCAAGCCACCTACGCTGCCGCATATTCAAATTTTTCTGCGTGAACAGGTATTGTAGGGACTTGTGGTCTGTGAACAGTTGGAACTTCTCCCCCAAAAGATAGTGCCTCCAAATCCGTAGGGCAAATACCACTGCCGCCAACTCCAAATCATGCGTGCGGTAGTTCTTCTCATGAGACTTAAGCTTACGGGAAGCATAAGCTATGGCCTGTCTCTCCTGCTGCAATACACCTCCAAGCCCTTGCAAAGACGCATCGGTGTAAACCAAATACTCAACTTCCGGTCTCGACAATGCTAACACAGGTGCTGAGGACAATTTGTCCTTTAACTCATCAAATGCCAACTGACAGGCATCACTCCAGATGAATGGCACACCTTTACGAGTCAGATGTGTCAAAGGACCCGCTATCTTCAAAAATCCCTGAATGAACCTCCTGTAGTATCCTGCTAGGCCCAAGAAACTACGAATTTCAGTCGGTGTCGTGGGCTGTCCCCACTCCCTCACCGCAGATACCTTCCCCGGATCAACAGATATCCCCCGGTCGGAAATAATGTGTCCTAAAAACTGGACCTCCTTCATCCAAAACCCGCATTTCTCATATTTTGCATACAGCTCGTTCTGACCCAGCGTCTGCAAAACCTGCCTCAAATGCTCGGCGTGCTCCTCCTCTGTCTGGGAGTAAACCAGAATATCATCAATGAAGACAATGACAAACCGATCTAGGAAATCCCTGAACACTCTGTTCATCAAGTCCATAAATACTGCTGGAGCATTGGTCAAACCAAAAGTCATAACCCGAAACTCGTAAGAACCATATCTCGATAAGAACACAGTCTTCGAGACATCCTCCTCCTGGATACGCAACTGATGGTATCCCGATCTCAAATCAATCTTTGAGAAGAAAGAAGCTCCTCTCAACTGGTCGAATAAGTCATCGATTCGAGGAAACGGATACTTATTCCGTATCGTGACCTTATTCAACTCTCGGTAGTCCACACACAATCTCAGTGAACCGTCCCTCTTCTTCACAAACAAAACTAGAGCGCCCCAAGGTGAGGTACTCCTGCGAATAAAGCCCTGACCTAACAGCTGCTCTATCTGATCTCGTAGCTCTCGCATCTCTGCCGGAGCCATACGGTACGGTGCGCGTGCTATAGGCCTCGTATCTGGCAATAGGTCTATAACAAAGTCTATCTCTCGACTGGGGGGTAAGCCTGGTATCTCCTGAAACACATCTGAATACTCCCTGACGACTGGGATCGAATCTAAAGGAATCACAACCTCCTTAGAGGTATCCTCCTCTAGGTAATACAAATGAGCGGTCGAGCCTCCCTCTGGGCGAGGCATCGCCACTACAAACATCTCTTGCCCCGGAATGGCAAAAATAATGCTCCCACCGAAGCAATCAATCATGGCTCTATAATCAGCGAGCCAATCCATATCGATAATCACATCGTGAACATGCATATCTAATACCAACATATCTATAGGTAATACCAGACTACCAATCTCTACCCCCACTCCCCGGCATATAAAGAATATAAGTGACCCACTCCCCAATGGTGAGTCGACACACATCACTGTGCTCTCTGCCGTAGCTAACAATCCTAAGGCTTTCACGAAATGTGTAGCTATAAAACAATGTGTAGCCCCCGTATCAAATAATACCCGACCCATAGTGCCATGGATAGGAAACGTACCCTCAATCGCGAGCGGTGCCTGTGGAACTGCTGCCTGGTGGACGTTGTAGACACGTCCATACTGTAGCTGCCCCTGCTGAACTGGGACTGCTGGAATGGGTGGAAATGCTGCCATCTGTGGCGGTGCAGGGAGAGCAGCGGGAAACATAGGCCTCTGCGGCTCCTGGCGAGCACCCTGCTGCTGCTGCTGTGGGGCCCTGCCCCTATCAGGACAATCCTGTCGTTTATGGCCAGTCTTGCCACAAACAAAACACTTCCCTGGGAAGTTCTCTCCTCTCTGCCCCTGCGGTCCCCGGCCCTGGTGGCTGTTACCGTTCCTCCCTTGGCCCTGCTGGCCCTGCTGAAACTGCTGCCCATTCTGCCCCTGTTGGCCCTGATGGCCGTTTGGACCCTGATGGCCCTGACGGAAACCTCCCTGTCCGTGCCTGTAATTCCCTGATCTGAACCTCTTCTGATCCCCCTGCTGAGAACCCTGCTCACCATGTCTCTTCCCCTGAACAGATTGTGCCGCACCGGCACCATGTCCTCCAGTCCTGCCCTGATGGCTAGACTCTCCCGATCTCTTGCCCTCAGCCATATGAAAGCGGTGATCCTGGCAGTGTAACAAAGCAGCGTTAACCACATCAGAATAAGTGGCCAACGAAAGGTTCCCCAATAGATGCTGACGGATCCTCCATGTCAACCCGTCGGTGAATTTCTCAATCTTCTTCTTTTCTGTCGGTATCTCATCCGGAACGATATTCAACAGATTCGTGAACTCGGCCTCATACTCGGCCACAGTCTTACCCTCTTGCTTCAGACTCATCAATTTCCTCCTCATTTCCGTGTGAACAGCTGACGGAAAGTACTTGCGGTCGAACTGCACCCAAAAGTCCTGAATAGTGAGAGTATCCCTCTCCTCTACGGTGGTAATAGACTCCCACCACTGCAGTGCAGATCCAACTAGCTTGAAAGTAGCTAGCACCTGCTTCTGAACATCCGTGCACTCATACATTCTCAAGTGCCTCTGCATATCCTTCCTCCACTGGCTCGAGACTACCACATCTAAGCTACCTGCAAACTCTGGCGGATGCACTTTCTGAAAAGCATCACGTACACGTTCCCAAGCAGACGAGAATGCATTTGCCTGTACTGGCGCGGCAACCGGCGCCTGAGGTGGTACCTGCTGAACTACGGCAATTGCGGCATTTAGCGCTTGGGCTACAATGGCTGCAACCTCAGCGGCGTTCATCATGCCCTGAACTGGAGTGGGCTGGGGTTCGGGCGTTGCATCCCTGGGAACTCGTCGTGCACGTCGTGGAGGCATCTGAAATAAGAATAAAGTTTATAAGTTCACTGTTTATAAACTTAAAATAGCTGAAGAACGAAGCATACACAAATAGAGTACAACAGTCCTAAAATATAGGGCTCTATATCAAAGAAACTTATCGGAAACATAATAGCCGTACAGATCCTAAAGGACACTAGAACCTGATGCTCTGATACCACCTGTGACACCCCGACTAATTAAATACCGGGTAGCTACTCCTTTATTAAATTAATTCAAAATGCCAAGTTGGCTCAGCTAATAACATCACTGTCGAAAACATTTTTATTATTACTAACCACCTAGTATTTAAAAAGTAAGTTGCCAAATTTTAATTAAAGTCTGATTAACATGCAACAAGTGTAATGAAGAAGAATAACACCATTTACCATACCGAAGTAAATAGAATAACCATCACATAATGTAAATAAAGTCTGGAGGAAAACTCCTCACTACAAATCCACAAACTGAAATAATTAAACTGAATACTGAGTACTAAATCAATACAAGCCAAGTCTGAAAACTGAAACAGAAAAGTCTCTAATAGAATTTGGGCAACATGCCCTACAACTGAAGAATACTGAATATAGAATCCAAATGATAGATGCGTCTAAAAGCAAATCCATGTAGCTTCCACAAACAGCTACAGCTCGTCACCTGAATGAGTATCCTATGCATGGTGTCCTTGTGGCTGGGCACCTAAAATGGTTTTATAAGAAAAATAGATTTGAAAGCAAACGGGTCAGAGCCCGAATGTGGAGATATTTAAAAAAAACCTGCAAGTGCTTTAAAAACATTTAAAACATTAAATGCAAAGTACATGTTAGGACGTGCACTCACATGAAATTCTCACCTCTCGTCTAACTGTGCACTCCTAACGTAGGTACCCATCTAAAATGGCACAACCCACTAGCTAAGTGACATCATCTCTTGCTAGACTGCCATATGTTCTACCCTTATTACTCGATTCCCATTAACATTATAACGTTCGCAATTAAGTAGGGGCTTAACGTAAATTCAGGTTCTCACGTAAAAGTAATACAACTCATTATAGATCATCCCTTTTGTTATTCCATAGTTATACACACAATGCCATATTAAAGTTTTCATTTTACTAAGCGTATATTTTCCACAACATAAATATACAATATAAGCACCCCGAGATTAAGCTGCGGTGCACACATACTCTGCTATCCATCCCGGTACATCACGTACATAAGGATCACATATTCCGAATCTCTCAGGAATAGTTCACAGATAACAACATCACAAATAATGGAGGCGAACACAGTCACATCACATGGGTCACGCACATACCTGCGCTCCCATGATCAGCAGACTTATTAACATCCCAATAAGTCCTTCTCTGACCTATGTTCATCGAGGTAACCAGTCTAAATCCGGGCAACACAAGGATTAGAGGGCCCTAAGCGAACGCAGACCTCCCGTGATAGCAAGTATGGTAGGTATGTCATACACACAATTCATATACCAATACTAAGTAAGCACACATCTTAGTAATCCCGTAGTTTAATTGTAGTACTTATCGCATTCTCGTACCAACTTAATATATATATAACTTATATAATCCCGGTCCATATTTATACACGCCATAATTTATTCTCACGTCGCAGTAGGTATTCACGTCTCGACTCAAATGTCTATTTGATTTAATCCACACTTGTATAATTTACTCCTCATTATAACCCAAATGTCCCAAGTATACTAATACACCATCAAAGGAATGTTATCTCTATCCCCGAACAAGTTTACGGGACTCCCAAAATCAAAACAGGCCAAAAAGGCCTTAACTGCCAGCTCGTTAGAAGTCTCGTTCGAACGAGGCTGTTCGAACGAGATTTCAGTTCGTTCGAACGAACTGTACCTTCTAACGAGATCTCGTTCGAACGAAGTTATCGAACGAAATTCCCTTTCGTTAGAAGCGACTGGTCAACTCGTTAGAAGCTCGTTCGAACGAGCTCGTTCGAACGACCTGGAGAGGTCTTCTAACGAGGGACCAGTTTCGGCCCAGATTTTCTCCAATCTCGTTTTTCATCCATTTTAACACCTCAAACCTCTTCTAAAGTTCATCCCAACAACGTTTTAAGGTATCTAATTCATCCTAAACATATTAAAGTCACCTCCTAACATGTTTTAAGGAATTAATTCGTCCTAAACATCATTAAATCACAAGTCTCTACACTTTTCCCCAATTTTTCAAGAATATGAACCCTAAAATTTTTAGATCCTTAATTTATCCAATTAAATCCGTTTTTGTGTCTTACAAGATATATCAACATCAGATTAGTCCTCTAAATATGATTCTACATGCCATCCTTTCATCAAAATTTAGTATTCTACTTCCAAACTCATGGTTTTTTTTTCATTATCTTCCAAGAACAAACATAAATTTGAATTATCTAACATGGAAGTAACATTCTCTGAAATTAAATGGAATTAAGTCACTTGCCTCGAGTGTCTCTGAATTTGGTGTTGATTTGGTAAAGCTTTTCTGCAGAATTCCCTTCTATCTCTCTCTCTCCAAGCTTATCTCCAATGGTGGTTAGGGTTTTCTTTGGAAAAGTTTTTGGAAACCTAATTTGATAACCCCCGTAGTTTATTGGGTCATTAAGGGTTGGTTAGTGGGTTTAGTGGGTCTATTCCCAATCAGATAAAGACTCCTAATTTTCGTCATTATTAATTCCCAAAAATACAATATTACCAAACTACCCTTATAAGATGCCGGTATGGCCTAAAAATACCCCGGGACCCAAACTAAATCCCCGGCTAGTGTTTTCTGACTATCTCGACCCTTCCGGATGCGTTGGTGCACTCAAAACGACCATACGGTTAATAAAATTTAAATTCACCTTTGTAATTAAAATAATTATATCCTGACGCGACTGTCACACGCATCCCAATAAAATGACCAAATTGCCGTATATCAATCTCACGACAAATTTCATAATTCAATATTCATATAACATCATATATACTCAATATAGTCAAATACCAACTCACATCTCGCTAGTATTTTACCCGGATTAATTTCCAATTAATTCTCATTTAATTAATTAATCCCAAAATAAATATCGCCAAAAATACGGGGTATTACAGTATGTTTTGTTAGCTTTCTAATATTTTTTTATGAAAGTGTCATATATGATGTTTATGAAAGTGTTACAACACGTAAGGGGGCTGTGAGGTAAGGAAATCCCAATAGGTACTCTGTTTTATTCTCTCTCTGTTTTATTTATATAGTCATATGTTTGATTTCCTTTATTTTAATTATATTCAATTATGATTTGAGTCAAGAATTATTTTCATATGCTGTTATATTGCTTAGATGATTTTAATGGATATTTGTTCAATTTTCTGATAAAGATCAAGAATACACTCTAAGCTTCAAAATAGTTACAGTGATTATGTCATTATGCCCAAGATATGTCTGCTGGGCTGCAAACCATTGGATGGCCAGCTCATAAGTTTGCTATCAGCTCTGTTCTTTTTAAACCTGACGAGACATGCATTTTTATCCTGGATAGCTGTGGAAACCACTGGATGTCCAGCTCATAAGTTTTTTATTATCGCTCGAGGTCTGTCTCATCTACTTTGAGTACTCTTCACTTCATCTAAATGAGTCTCAGATGTATGATCTAATGTGAGCTAACTGTGGATGTTGATAATAGTGGGACCATAGATTGCGGGGAGTTCATATCTGTAATGTTGCATCCGAATAAAACGAATGAATAAAATGGATAGGGAAGACAATATATTTGCAACGTATTCGTATTTATAACTGATATTCAGTAATATTCAATTTGAATTGATATTATTCAATAACTATACAACTGTCAGTTGTATAGTTATTGAATAATATCAATTCAAATTGAATATTATTGAATAATATCAGTTCTTATATAAGTTACATAAAAAACTATGTCAATATTAATGAATTCGGATGGGACAATGAGCATGATGATGTGCTGCTAATTCTTTTGGATACTATGGTGGAGCAGTTCTCGGTTGATGATACTAATATGGGCCATATACTAAAGCCCCACATAAATGGACATAGCTTCGTCCATATTGCTTCTGGAAATAATTAAATAGATGCTCCAACTAATCCAAGCATATGCTCAAATACCTTTTGTTATTTTAATTATGTTGTGAGTTTTTCAAATTTATGTTTACACTAATTTCCAAGCATATGTACTGTCTAGCTATATACTGCCTAGCTATGTGGTGCCAAATTTAAGTTTATATATATCATCTCTCATAATTAGGTAATTTTGAAGGCTTATCAAAGAAGTCTCAAAATGTTTTTAAAGGCTTGACATTAGTATTTTAAATTTTTACTCAATACAATTATAATGTAACTATATTGCTTGATTGCCTCTAATTGGACTTGAATACAAGATGTAAAACAACTATCAACAAAGAATGTGCATCTCAAATAGCAAACGACCCTGCTTTGGATCAAGGCAACACACAAGGCATTCCAAACAGAAAGTTAACAGTCTCTGTCCCATTATAATGTACAATGTTGTAACAGATGATTATATTTCCTCAGTTCCTTCTTACATACAACTCTCAATTTAGGATCATCCCCTTGATTTTACCTAGAATGTGGGTTGTTAGGTATGCGGGATATGGTTACAAGTATAACTAGCATCTGTAGGTAGGCAGTGTGATGGATATAAACTCCGTTAGTATGCTATTTTGGATTTGAGAAACCTTAGAGGTCATATTAGTAAGAATTTAAAAATGGTTACCCTGCATTTTATTCCAAGTTAAATTCTCTTTAATTTTGTGTTTGCTAAGAATGAGGAGCTGCAGATACTAGAAAGAGTTAAAAGAGAAAAATAGGTATAGTGGGACAAAATCGAACCCTAAGCGTTCGATTGACGGATCAAAGTCGTAAAAGCATTCCAAGCATTCTAAGGGTCCCCATAGTAATCACGGTCGGTCCTGAAACGTCCCCGTTTTGGTACGTTCCCATCGCAATCACTGCCGGCTACATTTGTACCTTTTTTTATGGAGTAGTGCCCAAATTATTAGTTGTTGTTAGAGTACTACTGTTAGAGTACTTCTCAGATACATGTTGTTAAAGTACTGCTGTTAGAGTACTGCCTAGTGCCAAATTATTAGCTAACAATCCAAATTATTATCTGTTGTTAGAGTACTGCCCAGATACATGTTGTTAGAGTACCTGTTGGGGTATCGATGTCGTCTAGAATCATACCTTCTGTTTAGCTATGATCTAGCTACCACTGCCCAGATCATCTATAAATATCCTCCTTAGTCGATTCGTAATAAGAAGTTAGATCATAGATCATTTGAACCCATCTTACGGTTGAGTTTTGTCAACTTGCAAGTTTGGCTCAAGGTAAATTTACCTGTTGTTGTTATTTTATTATACTAACCTTATTAGTTTGTATATAATGTGCAGGTAAGAACCTACTGACCATGTGCATAGCTTTCAAATGATCTACGATAAGAACCTATTGATTATGTAAAGGACTTGGTATTCCACCTTAAAAAATAAGAGTTTGACTCTAGTCAAAGACGAGTACTATACACAGGTATTCTTTTTCTTTTCTTTCCAATTTTTTCTCTTTTCTTTATAATTTTCAATAAGTTTGGGGTATTTTTCATATGGATTTTCTTGGTTATAGATCAGGATTTTTTAGGATCCCCTCCAATAACTGAGAAGAAGGATTCCTCCCATCTCAATGCGAGTTATGGTCTTTATTTTGTATTTTTTGGGGATTTGATGTTTAAGGTGGAATCAAGAAGCTATGGTTTGACTATTCGAGCCAAATATCTGAACCAGTTTCTTAAATGACAAACTTATAAATTTAAATTTAAACAAACTTATCTTAAATGACATTTATATAAAAATTATTTATGTAGTTTCATAGTGGCATTGTGCCAATATGTTGTATGTCCTCAACATAGATATATCTTGATCCCCATTTACGTTGCTATTAGCTTTTTTGACGACTAAACAATTAGTTACGTCATGTGTTTCTAAGACTAATTAATGTTATGTGTTTGTGTATAAAGCATTTAAATTTTAATTGTCCAATCTTTTCATTTTGTAGGACATGGTTGTCAGGATGATATGACGAAGCATCACTGAGCACTGATGATTTAGTGGTATCGGGAGCATCGCCATATGTTGTATTTTGTTTTATCGATAGACCAATAAAGGCGATACAAAAGAGACTATGAATATTTAATTTTGACTGATAAATAATCTCTTTGAATATTATTGTTGGGTTATTTTTTTATTTCTTAAACATGATGGATAGTCCTATAAATAGAGGAAACTTTGGCCAGTTTTTCAAAAATTATTTATGTTATATAATAAAAAATTTTGACTTAAGTATTGGTGTTATTCTCACGAATTGAGTTGAATTGATGATTTTGTTTATACGATGTTTAAATTATATACGACCTAGCACTTTGTTTTGTTGGGGTAACGAAATTGTTTTCGTTTTGTAATTACGTACTTTGGAAATTTTTATTGTTTTACGATTACGTGCTTTTTAAAAATGTTCATCGTGCCTTCAGGCACAGGCATACCCTAGTGTGTGTATATATATATATATATATATACGATTAGGCTCTCCGACGGGATAATTTAACGTGCTTAAATGACGGGCTTAATATCGTCCACATGATTTTGGGACCACTTTTATCTTTTGGACTACCTTTTAGGGACCACTTTGTCTTTTTATGCCTTTGTCTTTTTCTAATGTTATAGGAATAGAAATTTTCACCCCAATAATTTCTAGAGTCTTAAGCTTATTTTTAACGTTTAAATTAATCTGGGAGCCTAAGAGAAGTTTTAGAGCTACTACTTCTCCGACTTCTTCCGTAAATATCATACTGAAATTCAGAATAGTGGGGATTATCTATGTAAATATTTTTCTCAGGGAGTCTGGAAATTGCAAGCAATTTTAATGGAAAATATTCTAGTCTTACATACCTTATGCGGTATTGAGGTTTTATCAGTCTAGTTTCTTTATATATCTGATTAACAATATCAATTATATCGTTATTTGTAAATTTTCCTAATTCATTATCACCATAGGATGACAAAAACCTACGATATGTTCTAGGGGTAACTGTCTCTACATTTTTATGAAGAGGACGAATTCCTCCTGATCTAATTAAAATATTTTTTTATTTTAGCTAACCTTTTACGTCTAATATATTTTAATATGTCTATACTATCTTCAAGTATTCTAGTGTATTCCTGATATTTTTTCGATCTTGAAAGTTCTTCTGCGAACTCTAAACTTCTTATCTTTTGTTTAAAGAGATCACGGATTCCTGTTCTAATTATTTCTATTCTAGGTACTTCACGTACTAAACACTCAATAACCTAGTCTATAAATTTGAAAGTACCACCTGCATACGTTAAAGTAGTTTCTATAAGTTCTTTATCTTTTGGGGTCTGTAAGAGTCCAATCTTGGATTTCTCTAGTTAAGTTTAAATTTGTTTGATTAACAAATGCTAAAAAGTCTATAGTGATTTGTAGGCTCATGCAAGTTTCTTTTAAAATAATAATATGTAAAATAGTTAAGGGTTTGGTTCGAGTTATACCTTCCTCTTGGTCTATAATATCTTTATCTTCTTTCCTTTGTCTCTTCAGCCTTGTTACTATTATTCTCTAATCTCGGCCTCCTGCAACTCTCTCTTTATGTGTCGCACCTCAATCCACTATTTTGGCGTTATACCTGTTTCTGCCTGTACCCCTCCACGCCTAACGCCCACTTGGCTAACGGCTCACGACAAAACGGCACCTGACGGTGGTTCAATCGTATAACACCTTGTGTGCTACACCAAAGGTTCCACACAATAGTCCTCTATTAACAGAAAGTTGGAGACAATTTGGAAAATAATAACAACTTAACATAAGATATTTATGGAAAAAGAAAATACTTTTATTACATTGCATTAGCAATTACAACTCTCACCATTCCCCTAACTATATGGGAATTACTCACTCGCATACATATTACTCTCTCTAAGCTTACAAACTCTTTTTAACTTCTGATACTCGATATCTTACACACAACCTTAACTCTCCCTTTTATAGCACAAGGGAGCTTAAAAGATGACTGGAAATCGAAGGCTAAAAGCTAACCGGTTGAAAGCATATAATAATTAAAGTGAAATACAATAATTAAAGGTATACAACTTTGGCATCTTTTGAGTCTTCCTCATTTTTGCTTTTTCCAAAAGCAATCTTGGCATCTTATGATTATTGCGAACCTAACGTCTTTGTCTTTCTTTAATCTGGTGGTCCACGTGGGGCAGGAATCTTTTGCTTTAAGCAGGGTCTAAATTATCGCGTCTTCAGTCTTTGATAATTCATTGAGTAGGGTGGGGCCCTTCTCTGGTCCATCTTCGTCTTCTTTTGCTTCATCTTTGTCTTCGTTTGGTAGAGCATTATTGTTGAAGAATTCATCAATGAGGTCTATCACTCTAAGGTTGGCTGGCAAAGCAATCTCCACCATTTCCTTAGATTCTTTCTTGAGTCTTCCATTAAATGGCTCATCAGCCTGGATAATGAGGTCTTCTTTATGGTATGCAGTGTACCATCTGTCTTCACCTGTTAACAGCTCTATGATTTGTATCATCTTTATGGCTTGGGCAATCTGGAGTTTGGACTTATTAATAATTAAATCTTTAGTCTCGTCTTCGGATAGAAGTTCCACATCTTCAAAAGAATAGTTGGAAAATCTAAAAAGTCTAAAACCTTAAACCTTCATTCCTCTGCAAGAACTTGGAGCAATCTCGTATATCCTGGGAAACAGGGGAAGGAAGTCTTATACCTACTTGACATAGTCATGGACAATTTTTCCAAGAGCAATAGAGTCTTCTACAGTCTTTTTTTGGATGAGTCCAATTAACCCATAGTCTGCTAAAGTGATCTGGTATGTGTTTGCCTTTTCAAAAATATAAATTTTTGGAACATCTTTGAAGAAACCCCTAAACATTAAGGCATATCCATTAATTTTAGATAATAACATATTAAAATGTTCAATAATGTTATTAACATTTTTCTGATAGTCTTCTGATATGGAAGATTATTATGACCAAAAGGTATAACAATCTTAGTCTTAAAAGTCTTTTTCTGAGCTGGTCTAGTTTTGGAGGATTCTCCAAGAGTCTGAGCATAAATCTGAGTATAAGGTCTAAGAACGACAGTATCACTAAGATGGGTGACTGTAAGCCTTTGAGTCCTCGTGAATCTAGAAATAGCTACCAAATTTTATTTGAATTCTATCCACGGTCTATTCTTCACATTCCACCATATAGCGTCTATAAGAGTATTTTCATCATCTGAAAATTCTCGTCTAAATTTGATCAAGTCTGGATATCTTTGATCAGGTCTATATTGGGGGAAGTACATCTTCCCAATGAGTCTATTTTGATAAATAATCTCATGTCTAGATTTTTCAGGAGGAACTAAGATATTATCAAAGTTCTCTAGGATTGGTCTTTCTTAAGAGTCTTGAATATGAGTCTGTCTTTGCGTCATGCGTCTAAGATAGTCTGTAATGTCTTCTTTATTCAATCTATTTGTTCTGGAGGAACTCGTGTTGTTTAAGTCTTTTGTTTGCAACATAAAACATGAAATCATATTAGTGTTAGCAAATAATGTCTCTCTTGATATAATGTCTGGAATGGTATTTTTACTTCCCTTAGTATATATAACAGAGAAGTCATAACTATTAAGCAATTGCTGCTATCTAATAAGTCTATTAGTCCTTGATTTGGACAAGTCTAAATCTCTGGATTTTACTGCATAAGAAGATTTAGTATAGACAGTTAAATGTTTAGGTCTAAGAAAAAGCACATATTTTTCTATTGCCCTTACTATAGCTAAAAGTTCTTTTTTATTGGCAGTGTATCTTATTTCTGGATCAGTTTAGGTTCCAGAACTATATCTACAAAGTTTTTTTTCTTCGTATGGTGATCAGTGGCAAAGTATACTTCTCCCCATTGTTTATCAGATGCATCTGTTTCTACTATAAATTGGTCTTTAGCGTTAGGCAGTTGAAGTAAAGGAATATTTTTTACTGCTTCTTTAACCTGTCTTATAACTTCAAAATCATCTTTATTCCAATAAAAAGGATTAGTCTTGTCTGTTCCTTTTAATTTGGCAGTTAAGCTTTGTCTTCTTGAAGAAAGGTCATTAATAAAATCTGTAGCACAATTAAGCAATCCTAAAAATGATTGTAATTATTTTCTATCTTTGAGTTGGTCTGGAAACTCAAGAATCTTTTTGGTTATGTGTTCAGCTAAAGATATTTTTCCCTTATTAATATGCATTCCCACAAAATGTATTTCAGTCTAAAATAATTTCATTTTCCTTTTGGAAATAATAAGACCATGTTTATCTAATTTTAAAATAATCTTTTTAAGATGGTCTACATGCTCTATCTCAGTCTTACTGGCTACAAGAACGTCATTTAAGTAAACAAGACAAATGTAACATCTAGCCCACCTGGGGAAAGCGAACGGAGCGCTAATGCGATAAAATAAATCCAAATCCACAAGTGACAAGGTATAGAGCATCTAAAAACCCATAATAATATAAATCCACTAATCTCAATCTCTTCAATTACAACAAGTCTCTCGAATTAAAATTTCAACTAACTCGAATATAAAATACAAATCTCCAAAGCTCTATACATCAAAATAATACAAATCTTTCCCAAACAATCCTCGCTAAAATCAATCTCCATAGCGCCCCAAAATCCGCGCTAACCTGCCAACAAAAAGAAAATATGGGGAAGTACACAATACGACAAGAAAGATGCTCAACAAATATGGATTAGCATTAACTAAAGCGCAACAACATGAGTACGAATATTCAAATCAAATGCAAATCTCAATAGAATTTTATCAATAAATTTCTCAACAACACTTTAACCGGGTCACCAGGCCTCACCACATCCGTATATGGTTTATCAAGCCATAGCCTGGGAAACGGGAATTTTGGTGGGTGCCCAACATCCGTGCCATATTAAAATCTCATGACAACGTGCTCATCAACAATATAATGATACAACATGAATCAAAATAATTTCAACAATTATTTTCCAGATTTCAATGAATTTAACAATTCAAACATGAGTTCAATTAACAAGAATTCAAAGAGAATGACCCTCGTGAGATTTAAGGAGCATATTATGTAAAACCTCATACCTCAAACCATGATGAGAAATGATTCGTATCGAATATTGCATATTTCTGCCCGTTATCTCTATGCATTCTTGCACTTTTACGGTCCTAAATGCGTATAATTATGCTCATTAACCAAACAACCTTGGATTTGGATATATACATGCTTTGCAGAGGTTATTTGTACTTTTGTAGGTATTGGAACGCTAAAAGTGAGGTTCGGTTGCATTTCGGAGAAGTTCCGTCGTCGAATGCTACTTCAAGGGCAATTTGGTCTTTTTAAACTCACTATTTTTTATGTAATGAAGTTACCAACATGTAGATCATCAAATTATCTTTCCATGGACACTGACCGTGCGTCATTCTGACTCCGTATGTGGAAGTTATACCCATTTCCGGAAGGTTTCGGTATTTTCTTCTACTTCAAGGGCATTTTGGTAATTTCATACTTCATAATTTGGAGGGTTTCAAAACAGAATCATGTAGAGAATTGAATTAGCTTCGCGTCGGTTCTGACCACGCCTTATTTCGATTCCGTATGAGGGAGTTATAGTTGTTTCCGTGCAACGCATCAAAATTGGTTCAAAGTGGAAAAGTGGGTTGCCTCCAGCCCAAGGCAAATTCCAAAAGTGCGGTCGACCGGTCCCAAAACAGAGGTCGACCGGTCCTATCAGATATGGACGAAAATTGACTTATTTTGGGTTTTTTGGCTTGGTTTTATTGGGGGTTTGTTTTGGGGTATAAATAGAATGTTGGGGGCTTTTATTTGTGAGAGATATTTCATTTTAGGTTGGAGATTGGGGATTTTTGGGTGGAGCTTCTCTTCCTAGGGTTTGCACCCTTTTGGGTATTGTAAGCACTATTCATTATCTCCTCCATTGTTATTGATTGTTGTTTCTTTGTTTAAGCTTTGTGTTGTTCATTTCTTGCTTTCTAATTTAGGTTTATTGCTTTATTTACTTGCTTTCCATTTATTGCCTTCTAGTGTAGATTTTCTTTCTTTGATTTATTTCTTGCTATTTACCATGCTTTGTAGCTAGGTTAAATTAGGTTGTGTCAGATTGAACTCACCTAGGGTTGACGTGTTGCTTTGCTTTGGTGATGGAGTTCACGGGTCTATTTCGAGTGTGTTGTCCTAGTTATTACGCCTAGGGGATTTGATGGGGTATATCATGTATGCTCCGTGCTTACGACCTTGCGTGCATAATTTCTGGGATATTGTTGACACCAAAATCTTATTAAACTTTTATGCGAATTTAGGAGTGTGACAACTCTTGATTTAATTAACTGTCGAAACGAGACGCAATCTTAATAACTCGTTGACCCATGTAACCATTTTATACTAATTAACTCGGGGTGAGGTATATTCGACGCAACCTATAGTTTTTATTCACTTTGTTAACATTGTTTAATTACACTCGCCTAGTTTAATCTTTTCTCTTTATTATCTTTTCCTTTTTGTTAAAATTACCTTTTACACATTTATTTCGAAATATTAAATCTTATAAATTCTAGCAACTCGTCACTGTGGATTTTCGATACCCGACTTACCGCTATACTCACCTGTTGAGTGTAGTCGTAATTTAGGTTTTTGTATAGTTCAGGTGAGCCGAATTCAAAACGATCGGCGCATAGGTGACTCTCGCGCCGCGACAAAACCCTGTCTATCAAATGGCGCCGTTGCCGGGGATGAGTTTGTTTTAGACTTTATTTGATTTAGTATTTCATAGTATTTTCTTTCTATTTGTATTATTTGTTATTATTTTGTAGGACTTCCACATTTGAGCACTTAGAAACGCTCGAATTCTTTCCGCACGCACTTACTTTGTGGAATTCGCCACTTGAGCCATTATTGGGGTAAGCATGTCTTATTCCAATTCTTTCGTTAATCCTTGTTATAATTCTCAAAATTCTATGCCTATGACTTTCGGTGAATACTTAGAATCCCAAAGTAAAACAAATTCAAATATTACTTTGGGCGAGTATAACGAAAGTCAAAATTTAGGCTATTGGAATTTTGATGATGATGATAATGATTTTGGGCCTTTACCTCCTTATAATAGGAATTTTGAAACGAATTGCAATAGTTTTCAAAATTCCTATAATAATGAGTTTTCGTTTAAGTCCGATGGCAATTTTCAAAGTTCCCATTCTAATGCATCCGCACCTCGACCTATGACATTCGGTGAGGGTTTGCGTATGTATGAGAATGAGAAAATTGAAAATCGTTATCGGGAAGAAAGTCATTCGTGGGAACATGAGTTGGATTTATTATTTGAGTCCGACGACGATTTTGCTTCCGAGACTTTTGAAGTCGAGGAATGTTTTGAACCAAATGAGGTACTTGTACCTACTTTGGAACAAGCCATTCTAGACTTTGCCCATCTCGTAATAGATATTGAAAGTGAGGATGAAAATGACGTAATATCTATTTGCAATGAAATGATTTCTTCTTTGGCCCCCAAAGAAGAAGATTTCATTGAAAATGATATTATTTCCTTTGAAATTCCAACTTCATGAGATGATGATTCATCTCATGAGTTTGAATTTCTTTCATCCCCATTTTCATTCTCTATTACCACACCGGAACAAGTACCCGATGATTCGGTTTCGAACTTTAATGTTTTAAACCCTATCGCCGATGAGGAGTACTTGCTCGAGTCGCCCTCCACGATCGCATCTTTGCCTTTGTGTGCGCCGCCTCCCATTCCAACTTTAAAATCCTTGGGAAGATATTCAACTTTTCTCGGTCCCCACTTGTTTTTGTCACCCGTTCAATCCAAACCCCCCATCGTCCCACCAAAACTTTTAATTGGCGATGGTTCATTTCTTCCGCCTTACACATGCCTTCCGTTGTTAAAACGGAATCCATATTTTTCGGAGTGCATGCTTGTATGTGAGGGTACATCGGTTATCCTCCAAAGTTAAATTATTTTTATGGTGGACCCTCACCTATTTAGACTTCTAGTGTACAGTTAGTGTGAAGTCTAAATAGTAGGTTGTATATAGTTAGCTTTTTATTCTTTCTTTTTATTTTTTCTTTCCTTTTTAATTTAGTCTAGTATAATTAGTTAACTTTTTATTATTTGTTTTTATTATGCTCGGTACTAACTTGTTTTGTAGATTCTTTGGACTTGTTCTCATGGGGATCGCTCCAATTTTGGGTAATATCACTCTTTTCCTCTCTTTGACTTGGTTCTTAATTTACATTGAGGACAATGTCAAGTTTTAAGTTAGGGGGTGTGGGATATTCTATCCATTTCTTCATTTAGTCCATGTTTTTGCTCACATGTTAGTTACTTAGTATGCTTTTCTTAGAAAAATTCAAAAATTTCAAAAAGATTTTCTTTATTTTTTCTCCTTTTTTGGGCATTTAGCCTTTGTTTCCGATTATAAATTTCAATAATTTCCCGATCCAATAGACAACCCAATGATGCATGTTCTCGATTTTAGAAGTTATTAGACTTTAGTCTCAATTATTGATATGATGAATAACTTCATGAATTAAACTTTAATCCCATGACCACATGCACTTTCCTTGCTTTATTGATTTGGTCTAAGATTTTTATAACTAGGTAATCTTTTGTTGCATTGTATATACTTACACCGAGTAAGATTTGTACCTTTCGTCGTTTGTGAGTGTTATACACTATTCTTTCCTCATTGAAAACGTTGAATTCGTTGGTAATCTCACTATTATTTCATTTCACCGTTCATTAATTGAGTTCATACTTGAAATGTGTTACTTGAGCATGATTTTCATATATTGTTTTGATTCGAGAATTGCGTAAACTTTGTGAAATGATCATAGGCCTTCTTTGTTATATCACCCATATTAGCCTTGACCTCACCCCTATATGTTTACCCTCGTTAACCTCTTTGAGCCTAAATATAGCCTTTCGTTTCATAACCCAATTCCCATAACCAACTCTAAATTGGAGTTATAAACCATACATACACTTTCCATACCTTTGTTTGGAATGTTACTTGGGATTGAATGTTGTTGTTGTGATGTCGGTTGCAATTTAGGCATATGAGAGTGAGAAAAGTAAGTAAAGAAAGATGTGAGAAAGTGAAGAAAAAGAGAAAGCAAAAAGCAAAAGAAAAAAAAAGAGAAAATGAGAAAATGAATAAAAGAAAAAGAAAGAGAAAGTTTGTATATGTTGTATATAGTTCAATAAGCTTTGATTACTCTCTCCGATGATATATTTAATTCTGTTTTGGAACTTGTTTTCCAATTTTGATATTGCCCACATTTTCTCATTATCCCGAGTTTTCATCCCGAACACTTTGAATCCGTATATACATTCCTTTCATTTCATACCCTAGCCATACCTACATTATAACCCTATTAAAGTCCTATGTAATCTTAAATAGATGTAATTCAAAGGTTTAAATAGTTATGATAATATGTGAAAATACATTTTTCCCCCTTTAATAAGTGGTATCCTTTCATTGAGATTACATTTTTCATTTTATATATAGCGTTCTTCATCTGTGACATGTGTGTGGCCTAGTTTCCATTTACATTTACTCCTTATGCCCGCATGTCCCGTGTGTTACCTCCCTGTTTCGAGTGAATTCGCTTGATGAGCGTAATGCCCGTGAGGATTGAATATATGCTTGCTTTAATGTTATCCAATTTATATAAGTTTTTACCAAATCACACTTTGCATGTGCTCGCTTCCCTCCCACATTTTAAGGTTTTAATTCTATGAGGTGCATTCTATAATGTTAATGATTCAGACTTTTGTGTGAATTCATTCACTTTGCTAATAATGCATATAAAATCTTTTTCGCTTTTGTTGGGCTTGTCGCGTGTTGGTTTGGGCATATTTTGAGGAAACCATATGATGTTTGTGGGTATCATCCCTGAAAACCCTCACGAGACGACACTCGTCCACTAGGGTAACCTAGGGGTTTAACGGCTTATTGCATATGATAAATGCAATCGTGTTCCCTACGAAAGTGGAAATTATATTTCGATGAATATATGCATTTTGTATTTCCTTCTGTGGACTAGTTTTATTTGTTTCATCACGAGGGACTAGCAATGTTTAAGTTAGGGGGTGTGATTCGTATCAATTATTGCATATTTCCGCTCGTTATCTTTATGCATTCTAGCACTTTTACGGTCCTAAATGCATATAATTATGCTCATTAACCAGACAACCTTGGATTTGGATATATACATGCTTTGTAGAGGTTATTTGTACTTTTTTAGGTATTGGAACGCTAAAAGTGAGGTTCAGTTGCATTTCGGAGAAGTTCCATCGTCGAATGCTACTTCAAGGGAAATTTGGTCTTTTCAAACTCACTATTTTTTATGGAATGAAGTTACCAACATGTAGATCATCAAATTATCTTTCCATGGACACTGACCGTGCGTCATTCTGACTCCGTATGTGGAAGTTATGCCCATTTCCGGAAGGTTTCGGTATTTTCTACTACTTCAAGGGCATTTTGGTAATTTCATAATGCATAATTTGGAGGGTTTCAAAACATAATCATGTAGATCATTGAATTAGCTTCGCGTCGGTTCCGACCACGCCTTATTTTGATTCCGTATGAGGGAGTTATAGTCGTTTCCGTGCAACGCGTCAAAATTGGTTCAAAGTGGAAAAGTGGGTGCCTCCAGCCCAAGGCAAATTCCAAAAGTGCGGTCGACCGGTCCCAAAAGAGAGGTCGACCGGTCCTATCAGATATGGACAAAAATTGACTTATTTTGGGTTTTTTGGCTTGGTTTTATTGGGTGTTTGTTTTGGGGTATAAATAGAATGTTGGGGGCTTTTATTTGTGAGAGATATTTCATTTTAGGTTGGAGATAGGGGATTTTCGGGTGGAGCTTCTCTTCCTAGGGTTTGCACCCTTTTGGGTATTGTAAGCACTATTCATTATCTCCTCCATTGTTATTGATTGTTGTTTCTTTGTTTAAGCTTTGTGTTGTTCATTTCTTACTTTCTAATTTAGGTTTATTGCTTTATTTACTTGCTTTCCATTTATTGCCTTCTAGTGTAGATTTACTTTCTTTGATTTATTTCTTGCTATTTACCATGCTTTGTAGCTAGGTTAAATTAGGTTGTGTCAGATTGAACTCACCTAGGGTTGACGTGTTGCTTTGCTTTGGTGATGGAGTTTACGGGTCTATTTCGAGTGTGTTGTCCTAGTTATTACGCCTAGGGGATTTGACGGGGTATATCATGTATGCTCCGTGCTTACGACCTTGCGTGCGTAATTTCTGGGATATTGTTGACACCAAAATCTTATTAGACTTTTATGCGAATTTAGGAGTGTGACAACTCTTGATTTAATTAATTGTCGAAACGAGAAGCTATCTTAATAACTCGTCGACCCATGTAACCATTTTATACTAATTAACTCGGGGTGAGGGATATTCGACGCAACCTATAGTTTTTATTCACTTTGTTAACATAGTTTAATTACACTCGCCTAGTTTAATCTTTTCTCTTTATTATCTTTTCCTTTTTGTTAAAATTACCTTTTACACTTTTATTTCTGAATATTAAATCATATAAATTCTAGCAACTCGTCTCTGTGGATTTTCGATACCCGACTTAACGCTATACTCACCCGTTGAGTGTAGTCGTAATTTAGGTTTTTGTATAGTTCAGGTGAGCAGAATTCAAAACGACCGGCGCGTAGGTGACTCTCGCGCCGCGGCAAAACCCTGTCTATCAAGAAACCAATGATCACATCCTCAAGATCAACTCAAAAGATCTACAAAAGCTCCTCCAAGAACCTCCAACAAAATAGCCCCAAGAACACCTCTAATCTAAGGTTGGAACTCACAAATCTCAAGGACCAATGTGTATATAAAAAGAAGAGGAATATAAAATATATTTGCTGCCAAAATTTGTGCCAGAAGTATGTTAAAAGGGTTGCCCACGACTTTCTTTTATAATGCAAAGAAATGAAGATTTGGAATCCTAAAGACTCCTTTAAATAAGGCAAAGAAATGAAGAGTTGGAAGTCAAAACAACTCCAAGAGTTAAAAACATTTAAAAATCATTTTAAAATCCGTTTTAACTCCGTTTTCGAAACTGTTTGAAATTATCGCCTTTAAAAATAATAACCAACATATTTGAGCAATAAAAATAATTTTATCAAAAACTTTATTTTCCTCCATTTTCCAGAAATTAATTAAAATAGCCCAAAATTACGCGGGTTATTACACTTCCCCACTAACAATGGAATTTCGCCCTCGAAATTAGCCGAATGCCTAACTCTCAAAATCAGGCCACTACACTAACTCCAAAAATAATTTTGTCTCCAAAAATAATTTCCTCACATCTAATCTAGATGCCTAACACGAATATCACCTAAAATTTTCTATCTCCAAAAATTTCTAACCACGCAATGAAACCAAAACCCAAGCCCCGAGAGTTGCCGTATACCTAAGCTCCGATACCATTTGTAACACCCCGTCCTCTCGGGGAGAGCGAACGGAGCGCTAATGCGATAAAATAAATCCAAATCCACAAGTGACAAGGTATAGAGCATCTAAAAACACATAATAATATAAATCCACTAATCTCAATCTCTTCAATTACAACAAGTCTCTCGAATTAAAATTACAACTAACTCGAAAATAAAATACAAATCTCCAAAGCTCTATACATCAAAACAATACAAATCTTTCCCAAACAATCCTCGCTAAAATTAATCTCCATAGCGCCCCAAAATCCGCGCTAACCTGCCAACTAAAAGAAAATATAGGGAAGTACACAATACGACAAGAAAGATGCTCAACAAATATGGATTAGCATTGACTAAAGCGTAACAACACGAGTACGAATATTCAAATCAAATGCAAATCTCAATAGCATTTTATCAATAAATTTCTCAACAACACTTTAACCGGGTCACCAGGCCTCACCACATCCGTATATGGTTTATCAAGCCATAACCTGGGAAACGAGAATTTTGGCGGGTGCCCAACATCCGTGCCATATTAAAATCTCATGACAACGTGCTCATCAACAATATAATGATACCACATGAATCAAAATAATTTCAATCAATTTAACAATTCAAACATGAGTTCAATTAACAAGAATTCAAAGAGAATGACACTCGCGAGATTTAAGGAGCATATTGTGTAAAACCCCATACCTCAAACCATGATGAGAAACCAATGATCATATCCTCAAGATCAACTCAAAAGATTTACAAAAGCTCCTCCAAGAACCTCCAACAAAATAGCCCCAAGAACACCTCTAATCTAAGGTTGGAACTCACAAATCTCAAGGGCCAATGTGTATATAAAAAGAAGAGGAATATAAAATATATTTGCTGCCAAAATATGTGCCAGAAGTATATTAAAAGGGTTTCCCATGACTTCCTTTTATAATGCAAAGAAATGAAGAGTTGGAATCCAAAAGACTCCTTTAAATAAGGCAAAGAAATGAGGAGTTGGAAGTCAAAACAACTCCAAGAGTTAAAAACATTTTAAAATCATTTTAAAATCCGTTTTAACTCCATTTTCGAAACCGTTTGAAATTCTTGCCTTTAAAAATAATAACCAACATATTTGAGCAATAAAAATAATTTTATCAAAAACTTTATTTTCCTCCATTTTCCAGAAATTAATTAAAATAGCCCAAAATTACTCGAGTTATTACCACAAAATTCTGAATAAGGTCTAAATATATTATCCTTTATTCTTTGGAATACTTGAGGAGCATTCAAGTATCCAAATGGCATTACTAGCCATTCGTATTTTCCTTGGGGCACGTTGACGGTTGTCCAAGTAATACTATCTGGATGCATCTTAATTTGCTAGAAGCCTGACTTACAATCAAACTTACGGAATATAATTTTGTCTTCAATTAAATTGATTAAATTATTCTTTTCCGATATTTTATAAGAATCAAATTCACAATTCTTATTTAATTGTCTATAGTCTATGACCATGCGTGTTTTTCCTCTTTTTCGTTCAGATTCATTTTGAACATATAAGACGAGGCTATTATGTCTACTTTTACTTTCTCTAATAATGCCTAACTTAAGCATTTCGTCTATGGCTTTTTTTAATTCTTCCATGTCTTCTTGTGAATATCCTTTTTTATAGGTTCCACCATTAATAGTGGTGTCTGGGTTAATAGGGATAATTTCACAATAGCTTTGATCTTTATCCCACTTAGTAATGGGATTTTCTCCTAAAGTAGGCTCTGCTAATTGCCTAATATTTTCCTTTTCTACTTCTATATCCATTTTCTTCTATTTGGATATGGCTTGAACCGTCAATAAGGTTTGCTGGGCTTGATCTAAAATTTCTTGTTGTATAAGCGTTATTTGCTTATAATATTTTTGGTCTCGACACTTACATTCTTTTAGTATGGGTTTGGTTATTTCTAGGGCTTCTTGTTGGTTTTAGGGTCTAGGTCCACCATGCTCAGCTGAAGAACTCTGATGGGTCTATAATTGAGTTTGACCTATATAAAGGTCAAAGGCAATCTTGTGATCTATTAGAGGGGCTTTAATATTAAATTTTTCTTTATCACTAATTAATACCTTATCATTGTACTGAGTATAAGGATGATATTTACTAAGAAAGTCTTATCCTAAAATAATGTTTCCTGTGGAACTAGGTAGAGGATCCATTATCCAAAATCGACGATTAACAGTTTTGTTGGTCTGATTTCCTAATTTAAAATAAATAGGAATAGTCTGGAAATATAAGGTAAATGGTTCTCCATTAGCTACCTTACCATGGATCTCCTTCTTACTATCTAGAAAATATTCTTCAAGGAAGGCATTAGCCTTACAAATACTCTAAGAGCATCATGTATCTATAAAAGCTGAAAGTCTTTTAGGATAGTCTTTGTGTTTCACTAATAACTCTACAAAGCAAGCATGTGGTTTAGTAGATATTCCTAAATAATTCTTTTCTAGAATAGATATTCCTTTTTGAGGTTTATTTATAAAATCTAAGGATGTTAGGTCTTCTGTACTACTATCAGAATAGTTATCTTCTGAGTCATAGGAAATTCCTTTTCCTTTTAAGTCTTCATTTTCTTATAATCTTTTAGTTATATTTCTATCAATATCTTGTTAATATGTTTTAATATCTAGGTTTATTTGAGCATCATACTAGCTAGTATAGATTGCTCTAAATCTAATTCTCCAACAGTCTTCATGGTAGTGTAATTGACAAATGATACAAACCATAAATAATTATGTTTGTATGGTCTCAAAGCACTCTACACATTTAAAGTCTTTCTTGCTAAATTTTATTTCAAATGTGTAATAATGTTTCTCATCAAAGTAACATCTAAGTATATATGTTAGTAACTCAGGAGTACTAACTGTCCATCTTTTCTTTAAAAAGGTCCTTAATATACATTTACACCAAGCTTCTTCAAAGTCTATATATTCATCATCTAAATTGTCTTTATTAGTTTGCATCATATGTAAATCTAAGGTACCTTAGGAGTCTTCATACTCATCAATATCACTATTATGTTCTTCTGAATCACTATCTGTATATGCACTATAGATATTAGTATTATCATCACCTTCTATATCTGATATTTCTATAGCATATAGAATGTCTAATTCTTCTTGATCTCCATAGTCTAATATTGTATTAATAATCTTAATACATTCTTTATCTTTTTTATTAGGGCAGTCTTTAGCAAAGTTTCCTTCTTTTCCACAAGTCCAACATTCTTTTAGGGTAGTCTTAGATTGAGCTACTTCTTTTTCCTTCCTATAATTAGGAACCTTCTTATATTTACTAGTATTCTTCTTAAAGTATCGTCTTTGGTTGAACCTATTTTTCTTAGTCTTAGTGTTCCTTTCTCTAAAGGTAGGGGATGGTCTAAATCTATATTTCTTTGGAAATCCTAAAGGTCTAATCTTAAACTTCCTATGTTTCCATTCTAATTTATTTTTGGATTTCTTAGATTCACTTCCACATCCCCAGTGGATTGGAGCAATATCTCTTTCGTCTTTGATTGGAAGGATCTTCTTGAAAGTCTCTTCTATCAACTTTCCTTGAGTTATATCACGTCTCTTAGATATGATATAGTCTTTGGAAAAATTAATTCTTTCACCAAGGGAGTTATTCTTAACTCCAGCTACTCCTGGACAATTCCTATATTCATTCATTAGGATTTGTCCTATCGCTGGTATCTTTCTGAAACATCTCTCCAAATTCTTTAATTTGGTAGTATAGTTGTTCATAATTATTGCTATATTCATTAATCTTATCTAATTTTCAAATGCTAAGGAGGGCTAGCTTAGTTTTTGCTAAGTTTTGTTCATTGATTTGAGCTAAATGTTCAGCTCTAATGAATTTTGATGTAACAAATTGAATATACTCTTCAATTAATCTTTCTTGTAGGCTCTCTTTCATTTTCTCAATCTTAGCTAAGGATTCTACGTCTGTGGCCTTTCTTAAACTATCTAAATAATCTTTTGCAATATCTCTAATGGATTGCTCAGCGTATTGCTTACATGAAGTTGCATCCCATTGTTCATTAAATGTAAAGAACATGTTCATCTGATTATGCCAGTCGTCTAAAGCCTTCTTCCTATCTTGGACGTTGTCTAAGTTAAGGTATATCCCAATTGGATTTATGGCTTGACTTGCCATGGTCTTAACAGGAGTAAAGCTCTTGTCACTAGTTGGAAAGTCTTTTATATAATCAGGTTTAGTCTTAACCAAAGTATTCGAGTAAATGGGAATATTTATTCCTATTGGTTTACTAAAAAGTCTAGGATCATCTTCTAGCCTACTACTACTACTACTACTACTTCATATCTCTTATTTATTAGTACCTACTTGTGTAGTTGGCATTAATCTTTCTTCTCCTTCTTCTATTAGTCTTAGGTTTCTAAGAAGTTCTTTAGTATTCTTAGATTCTTTTAATTTTAATATACGGTCTTGAGATATCATATTAAATCCATCTCTTTCTTTGATCCTAACAGACTGACTTCTATTAAGATGTTCTTTAAATGTCTTCATGTCCAATTCTGAAGGATTATGTCCAAAGTTTTGGATTCTAGCTTTTTCTCTAAATAAGTCTTTTTCCTCTAATGATCTTCTAGGTCTGATTATCGGGGCTTGTCTTAGTAAACTATAGCTAGTCTTACTACTACATTCTCCTTTTGAAGGATCATTGATTATGGCTTCTCCCATATTCCTAAATCTAACTTCTTCGATCTGGATATTCTTATTGATAATCTTAGGAGGGCCAAACTGGATAGTAACATTTCCAGTGACATCGTCTTGATTAATAAACAAAGGTTTATTCTGTATAGTCTTAGTTTCTTAAAATTCTGGCAATTGCCAAAGGCTCTTAGCTTTTTCTTTCATAGGTTCAGTATTCCTAATACTGTAAGTATGATTATAATCTAAAATATTGGTTCTAACTAATATTTCTTCATTAAGTCTACCGCTAAGAATTCCCGATTTCATTCCTTCATAAGGGAATTGGGAGAAGTTCACATAGCTTTGGAATTCTATATTTATATTAGCGTCTGGGATAATATAGTCTTCATAGCCACCAACATATAAGATTAAATTAAAATGTTTGGTTGTGTCTACAGTTACTATAAATGCCAGAATGACATTAAGTATCCTATATTATCTGACATTTCTAATTGGGCTATCGTAGTAAGCCTTTTCTCAAAATCTTTCCATCTTTTATCTATTAAACAACATAATATGTTGATGTTATTTTGGGGTTTATGTAATCCCTGGATTTTTGCTTGAAAGAGTCCAAAGGTTAGGAATTAGAACATCCTATCAGTTCCTCTAGATATAAGCCATTCTGAGTCAAACACTTTAAGCTCAGTGTAGGACTTATCTAACACATTATTTCAATGATAAGTCATGTTATAATTAGGATTCTTAGGAGTGGGACCTTCTTTAAACAAGTCTATGTATCTAACGGATGGAAGTTGTCCATTATGAATGGAATCTTCAACAAGCTTCCAGTCAACTGCACCCCATTCTTTCCATTGGAGAGGGTTAGTGAAATTTCTCTCTTTCCACCATGTCCTAACATTGGAGGATGAATCTTTGAGCCTTTGGAGCATAAAATTATTTTGTCCAATATTGGGAATAGGGCTAACTATCTTACTAATCTTATCTAATCCATCATTTATGATTCTTCTAGTTATGGCTTTTCCTTCTTTAGTTCCTATATAAGGAGATTCTCTAAATTTACAGGTGGTTACCTGCTTTTATTCAAGTCTTTTTTTTAATTCTTTCTAAGGAGTCTGAATAATCCTTTTGTCTTTTTATTTGGCTAATGATTTCTTCTTTAATAGTCTTATTCTCATTTATTACATTCTTATTAATATCTTCATTATGTTTAGCAAGAGTATTAACAAGAGAATTAGCAATCTTATTAATATATTCTTTTACCTCATCATCTTTTTCTTGTCTTTACAGAGATTTTTGTGCCATTCTAGCTTCTATAGTTTCTACAGTTTTCTATTTTTTTCTAAACGAGTTAAAATAAATGGAGAGTCTAATTATGCTTGGGAAGGTTTATTATATATAAACTTAATTCCCTTCATAATTTCTTCGTATTTTTCTTCTACTTGGGCCATGTCTAGTCTAAGTTCATTAATAATATTATCCATCTTGGATTGGTTATGGCCTTGCATATTATTAAGATAATTTCCTAAATTTTGTTGAAATTTAACAAAGTCTGTGTAGAAAATGGTTAATCCTTCTGTCTTAGATTTTAAATCTAATTGTAAGTCTTTAACAAAGCTATTGTTATAGTCTTGGGTAGCTGATATAGAAGTAGAGATTAACTTTAATCTTTCTAATATGAGTCTAGTTGCTTTAACAGCGTTGGCAATCTCATTTTTATTTATCTTATAATAAAATCTATCATCATTTATCTTTTCTAGAATTCTTTGGTAAAAATCTGTTGAAGTCTGAATGGAGAGGTCTCTAGGTACCTCATTCCAGTCTTATCTAACTATATCTATTAGGTAGATAATTGTCTAATCTAGGAATAAGCTTAGCTTGCTCTTTGGTGAGTTTAATTAGCTCAATGTCTTGATTTTTTGTCAAAGTTTTAATTTCTAAAATGTCTTTGTTAAGGACTTCAATATGATTAGTATTAATATTTATTTCTTGTAATACTTGTACTAGGTATATTGGGGATTGGCTATCTATCCCTAGTATTCTGTTAGAGATATTTTTTATCTCTGATTCTAGGGTTTGAGTGTCTTTTATTAATCGTCATAAAATAAGGAGTATACACTTATTTTGGTCTATTATGCTATTGATAGAACTAGAAGTATCTTGTCTACTATCTGCGTGTTTGGCTGGGATGTGTCTAGTGTAAGAACAACCATCTATGTGAGAGGTTAAACAACCTACTAGGTCTAAATCAGTTATGGGAATAGGTTGGTAGTCTGGATTGGTTCCAAAAATATCTTTGTAAATACGAGGGATAAATCTCAATGGCATTAAAGACATTTTACTATAAGTCTGAAAGGAGCGTCTTATGGTTGTGATACCAGAATTAGGGATTGGGTCGGAATTTTGCGGGATTATAAAACTCTTAAAGGTTTGATACCAATTTTGGGTCTAAAATATAATTCTAATAATTATATAGTCTTAAAATAAGGTTTTACTATAAGACAAGAGGGGACTATTAAGGAAAATAACAAAAAAGTCTTTGGGACCACAAGGGGACCGCGTGAGGATATGGACAAAAGTCCGTTAATCCGTTCTTTAAGAAGTCCGCTTAAGAGAATATATATATATATATATATATATATATATATATATATATATGTGTGTGTGTGTGTGTGTGTGTGTGTGTGTGTGTGTGTGTGTGAAAATGTAACAATATCCGTTGCACCAAGATATATACCAGTTCTGAATGATTATGCCAAAGAACGAAGCATCTTTTGATTTATACAATTCATTCATGAAAATGGCTCATGCATATCTATAAGAGTATGAAAAAATAAGTTAAGAAAATCTTAATGTTATATGTATGGTAAACAACACTTGATGTGAGTATTATCAAATCCGATTGAGACACCTATGTGAAAATCAGTTGAGATGGGAGAAGCGACAAATTGGAAAAATAGGTTGGGACAATGCGCTAGGGCCTGTGAGACTATGTTTTTTTTTTATGGGGGGTGGAGGCGGGTTCTAATTAAATATATTAGGACTACTGTACTGACCAATTTGGGGGAATTTAATGAGAATTAAAAGGTGAATAAAGGGGCTTGGGGGATTGTGATTCTATTGGGAGGTTTAGCCGATTAAGAAGCCATTAAGGGGGTAGTTCTACATTTTTAAGTAGTAGAGATGTTGGATTGTCAAATGTTGTTGTTAGGGTTTTGAATTGTTGTTTAGATATCTCTAAGACCTATTGGGTTTTGAATTATTGTTGAGATATCTTGAATTATTTCTTTTTCATGTTTTGCTTTCGTTGTGTGATAGTGTGGTGTGTTCTGTGTTATTATATATTGTACTATTGAGTGATTATTGTTGATGTATAAATACAAATGTGTACTTTCCTATTGTATAACACTAGCACCAGTTATTGTTTATGTGTTTGTCTTAATCATTTAAATTATTCATTTATTTTTATTTTTAATTTTTGATGTGTAGACGTAAAATAAGTTTCTGAATTTGTTCTTTGTTTTTTTGATTTTTATATTTCTGTTGGATATGAGGAATATTGTAAAATGTTGTGTTTCATTTTTGTACCATGCGCAAGTGAAAAGAGAAATTACAATAAAACTAAACAAGCTTTGGAATGTAAATCTTTGTCATTATGTATTGGTCCATTCCCCCTCCACCCAAATCTAGCACCATTAGAAGCACATTCTACTTTTGTACCCGTTTATCCATGTTTCATATGTACATATCTTATTAAACAACATTGAACTACAACGGATTAATCATTTAACCCACATTTTTCGTTATGTTTTATGACTAGAACAATTAATCTTTCCATATCAAGCATGCCTCAAGACCCAAAAAATTTAACTCTTCTATTTTATTTCATTATAGATCATTAAAGTTTTCAAGGTGCAATAATACTTGTCACTAGTAATTTGTATTATTTTAAGAATGCACTTTTTTAAACCAGTGTTCTTTTAAAGGCGATCGCTCTTCTTAGATATATTTGTGTTAAACTCTTATGGATTATTTTATTACTATGTTTCTCTTCTCATCATTTTTTCGTTGATTTTTAATTTGTAATATGTCCATATAAGATGTAGTGATGACATTTATAATTTATTTGATTTATTATATTTGTTATGTTACTAATGTACGTTTTTATTTAATTTTTCCATTCTTCTTTTATTCCAGGGCAGCACCAAACATGCAAAATGACTCATTTTGAACTAGAATTGGTAGATGATAAGGTATTCTTAACCTCCATCTACTTTGTTGTTCGATAAAAAATATTTACGTATTTTTGTGTTCACAAAGTGAGATTTGATGATGATATCACTATTTGAAATATGTTGGGTGCTATGTTGTATTAAATTCATTGCACTCATTATTTGAAAGTAGAATCTTCTTCCAATGATGATATTAGGTTGTTGATTTATTTTCTTTTTAGCGTGTTTAATTTTTGGCATGTCCTACAAACAAATGTAACTCTATCAAAATTTCACTAGAAATTTATATTATTTTGTATTAAATATGTATAGCGACTCGTATACAATGAGTGTATACCACTTTTTATTTTTGAATTTCGGCCTCAGTTGACACAGTAGGGTTGTGCTTAAAGTGAGTGAACTGAACCGGTGTTTTTTGGGTTGATTTTTAAACATAAAGGCAGGTACAATTTGTAAAATTTAAAATTGTAAGATCTTGGTTCTATTGTCAGTTTCCTTGTTTATGTATCAAATTGAGGTGGCAAAACCCACAACGAAGCTCTCATATAACACTCATTTAAATTTTTTTTTTTTTGGGGGGGGGGGGGGGGGAGGATAACATACTGATTTTTCTTATTTACCATTTGTTCTTTTCTTTCAAATTGCAAGTTCCTTAGTTTAGCGATTTTCCTTAATTTTGCTAATATCTATGAAAATAAATTTGTAACGGTGTGAGATAATCAACAATCTTGTAAATGGGTATCGATAAGAGATGGATGAAATTGTCAAGGGTGTCACAACCTTATATCGCAGAAGTTCATAGGCTTCTTAATTATTCCTATGTTAATATGAACCCCGAGTCAATTATAAGGTTCCCGTGTAATAAATGTCGAAATAATATTAATTGCAAAAGAGAATAAGTTTATGAGTAACTCATCATGCATGGGTTTGTTAATAATTTCACTAAGTGGGTTTGTCATGGATAATTTGCGCCATACACCGTGGTAGTTAGTGAACCAGATAGATTACATGATTCAAACATCGGAGATGATATGTATGGATTATTCTATGAATTATTTGAAAATCAAAATGTAGAGAGTATATCTTTTAATGACCCATGCGAAGATCAAAATGAATTGGACGAAAAAGCATCAACATTTTTAAGTTTCTAAAAGATGGATAATTTTTTTTACCCTGGTTGTCTTTCTCGTTGCTTTCATTTATTGCTCAGTTGTTTCACCTGAAAACTCTTTATAAGTGGAGCATCACGAAATTTCGAGCACTACTTCAGTGCATAAAGAAGGCATTGTCGGATAGTGAGAAACTGTTGAATTCGTACTCTAAAATAACAAAAATTATTAGATATCTGGGGTTCGATTACCAAAAGATTCATGGATGCCCAAATGATTGTATTTTGTATTAAAAAGATAACAACGACTGAGGATGTGTAATTAAACCACGGGTTTTTACTATATAACAAACCGAGATGGGGTGTGAATAGGTTTGATTCGATAACATGGCTAATTTTTTATTTAATTCAAATTTGCATGCAATTTCAATTATCCTAGCAAATGGATTAGTAGGTGATGTGCTGAAAAGTTTATATCAACGCCATAAAGAGTTTAATTAGGCAAATCTAATGAAAATAACTAGGCTAAAGCACCTCATTCCAATTTTACCAAATTACACTAGGTCTAGATGTGCTCTACGTGTAATGTGTGATCAAAGTGTGAAATTGAACAAATAACAATCACAAGCAATCCACAAGACATATTTATGAGGAACCCCCTCCCCCTAAGGGGTAAAAAAACCTCTAAGCAGTCCAAGTTCTATTTGTACTTGAAAAGAGTTTTATACAAAGCAAAAAGATACCTCTCACTCATGCCCTCATCAGTAGTTACCTACTCACTTTGAATATTTTCTCTTAAAAGATAGAAATTCAACTTGAGCTCCACAAAGCGAATGAGAAATCCCACTTTTCTCCTTAGAATAACGCCATGCTCCAACTCCTCCAATGAATTAAAGTACCTATAATTTTAGATCTAGGAGTGATTGATTATGCAATTCAAAGTGTAGTAGTTTGAATTGAATAGGCTAGTGTAGATTTGAACCAAAAGAACTCTCAATTCTCTCTCAAAATCAAAGATCAAATTATATATCTAAGTTTTTAAGAATTTTGGAGGGAATGAGTGAAATTTGGTGATAGAGAATCAAGGAAGATCTATCAACCTCGAAAATGGAGTCAGGAGTGTTTTTGTTTAATAAAGTTTTTAGATATTTTGAAATGGGAGGGAAAATGACATATTTATAGAAATTTTCAAAAAACTGCACCAACGTGCACATGGTTGACTTTTGTTATGCTCATAATTTCATCCAGTGTTGAAACCTTAGCACAATCGTGCGTATGGGTTAATATTGGATGGTGCGAACGAAGCCTTGTGCATAAGTCCAAATAGGAAAATGTGAGAGGTTTAAAGAAAAATGTTTTAAAAGGATTCAAATCCCGGCAAAAGAAATCTTGTCATTTTCCATTTAGACAACAAAACCAAGTCTTGTTCATCCAATTTAAAACACATATTTTAGAAAATGTGTGTGTGTAACCTTAAATTCAATTCACAAAACTACAAAGAGGATATGTCTTCAAAGTATGTGGCAACGGAAGTCTTGTGGTTTAGAGAAGCTTGTGTTATCTTCAAGTTCAAAAGTACATCTAATATAAATGAACGCAACTCACTCATACATATCGATCATATGTGGCTTGAATGACTTAATGGCTCAAAGTTAATTTACAAAACTACCAAAATGATATGTCTTCAAACCATGTGGAAATGAAAGTCTTGTGTTAAAGAGCATCTTGCATGATCTTCAAGTCCAAAAGTCCATTTAATCCAAATAAATGTGCCTCACTCATACGTATCAATTCTACATGGCTCGAATGACTCAACGACTCAAATGTTTTGTCACGAAATTTATCCAACTTTAATATACAAATATTATATTACAAGATATTAGATTTTCAAAGACCGTGATGATTGCATAATTTTTTATATGTCAAGGTTGAAGCAATTCTGGGCTGAGTCAAATGATGAAGAGACTAAAAATTGAAAAATTACTACTAAGGTTCTTAGGTACTTTCCTTTTAAACCAAGGCTTCAAAGATTATTTATGTCATCAAAGACATCCTCATTCATGAAATGCATGCCGAGGGATGCAATAAGGATGGATTTTAAGGCATCCTGCTAATTCTAAAGCATGGAAAACCTTTGATCAACAAAACCAAAATTTCTCTTAAAAATAATCATAATGTTAGGATCGGACTAACAAGTGATGACTTTAATCCATTTAAAATAATGAGAATTTCTCATTTCACGTGGTCCTCTATGTTAACCATTTATAAATTACCTTCGTGGATATGTATGAAATAGCCTTACATTTATTTTGTCTATGTTGATCAATGGTCCATTCAGGCCTGGAAATAATATAGATGTTTATTTGCAACCTCTTATTGAAGAGTTGAAAGAATTATGGGATAATGGCATGCTTACATATGATGCAATAACCAAACAAATGTTTCATATGTGTGAAGAGTAAACATGGGCAATTAATGAATTCTCCTCATTTGCAAACTTATCAAGGTGGAGTAATAAAGGTATATTGCCTTGTCTTTATTTCAATAAGAATACTCATTCACAATGGTTAAAGAACAAAAAGAAATTTTGTTATATGGATAATCCACGATGGTTGGATTGTAATCATAAATTTAGAAATGATATGTTTGCTTTTGATGGGAGAGTTGAAAGTGAAACCAGTTCCACTCGAGTATCTGGGCATGATATTTTGAATTAATTAGAGGTAATGGAGAGAAAAAATGTGAAATCGTTTGTGCCAAAGAAGAGGGAAAAAGGTAATGTTGTCAAAGGTGATGGTAATGGTACTAGTTCACTTAATTGGAAGGAAAGAGTATATTCTTTCAACTAACATATTGATTTTATGCATGTAGTGAAAAATGTGTGCGATAACATATTGTGGGCAATGTTAAATGTTGACAGAAATTCTAAATACAATATTAAGGCGCATCGATGCCTTGAACACATGGGTATTAAAAATGAATTGTGCCTTAAAATCTTTCCAAATATCAACGTATATCTTCCACTAGCATGCTTTACAATAAGTAAAAATGATAAAGACGTATTCTATAAGGTGCAAAAGAATGTCAAAGTCCCATATGCTTATGCATCCACTATTTCAAGGTGTGTAAATATTACAAACCACCATATTTTTAGTCTCAAGAGCCATGACAATCATATTATAATGCAATAATAACTTCTAATAGTTCAAATATCATTGTCTAAGAATGTGCCAATGTCATTGCCTGAATTGTCCAATTTCTACCGACGACTATGTTAAAAAATAATTACTGCCCATGACGTTGAATGTTTTCAAGACCATGTTGCTCTCACAATTTTCAACTCAATAAAATATTTCCTCTGATATTTGTTTATGTTATGGAGCATTTGACAATTTGCATACCAGAGGAGATAATGATAGCTGGACATATACAATTTCGATGGATATATTCCATCGAGAGGTGTGTTATTTTACAAAATTGGTAAATTTCACCTATGTTAATACATATGCTTAATATTTTAGTTTGTATTCATACAATGACATGTAGGTTTTTCTTCACTCCCAAAGAATATGTGCGTAATTGTAGTCGTCAAGAAGGATCAATTATTGATGGGTACTTAGCAGAAGAATGCATGACATTTTGTTCAAGGTACTTAGGTTATGTTGAGAGTAAGTTTAATGGACTCGCTCAAAATTATGAAGGCTATTACATGTAAAGTTAAGGAGTTCATACATTAGGGAAAGGAGTAGCATTCCATCTTAATGAAATTGCATTTACACAGACACATCGATATGTATAATTAAACTCAGTCGGAATCTTTTCGTTTTGCGAGTAAAAAATCTTGAATGGAAATTATAATTTTAAATAATTAAATTTCCTAGTGTTTCATTCGATGAATAAATTTATAATCACACACAACATATGACAATGATTAAACGGGAGAGTTCTCATATAGGACACTACAAAATTAACCGCATCCACAATTAAACATTTTAAAAGTTGTTAGGGGATCATGTAAGTAAGTTTTATATACATCTAAATAGATTTAAATGTATTTATAACACATTTGTTTATTCATCCATTTAACTTAATTACTCAATCATATGAAAAATGTAAGTACGAAACCTAAATGAGAGCAAGGCATCGAAGGAAGTCTCAATTTTTTATGTAGGTCCTTCCCAATGGGCTAGGAGATACACTGGATATTATCAATGGATTTAAATTTGGCATAAAGAAAAGTGAGAGATGGACAAATACTCAGAATATTTAAATTATGCTTGATGAAACCATAGAAAGTTTTGCAAATGTTAGGGACAAATGACCAGTTTTGGGAGATATCACGTATTTTGGAGTATTAATAGATATATTTGAATTATATTATTCAAATGATTTTAAGTTTGTGTTAATCAATTGTAATTGGTTCGATAATAAATCAAGGATGGTGAAGGATGACTTGTGGTTCACATTGGTTAATTTTAAACACATATTATACAAGTATAATTGATTGTCAGACCAACCCTACATCTTAGAATCCTAGGCCAAATAAGCTTGATACGTGAGAGACCCCCCAGAAGAAAATTGGCATGTTGTTGTGAAGATGACACCAAGATATTTGTTTGATATGCATGGAAAAAAAATTAATGTAAATGCCATAATAGATGCAAAAGTTGAGTCATACAACAATAAATAACTAGATGACACTGAAGCTAACCATTATGAGGATACCACATGGGTTAGGGTTGGTATGGAGGGAACAACCGTCGAAAATATTATTGATATAGATGGCGATGATGGTATATGTGTTAATGTTGATGAGGATTGTATTGATAATAATGGTAAATATAGTAATGATGACGATTCAACGGTGAATAAAGAAGCTAACGAGAGTTATGTAGATGAAAGTGATGAGTTTGAGGATAATAAATATGAATATGATGCTGAAAGTGATGGATATGATACTAAAAGTGATGAATATGACACTGAGATTGATGTAGATGACAATTAAGATATGTTTTTTTTTATTATCATGAACGGTTGCATTTCTAATTACTGGATATTATTTATATTTATCTAAACAGTGGATTTATGTTTGTTGAACAAGTGTTTTGGTTAATAGTGAATTGGTGAGGCATTGCAAGTAAAATAATCCTCATTGGATTCTAATTTTTTAAACTGTTGTTGATGAAATTAGCTTTTAATTGTTGTTTTTAGGTATTTATATTACAGTTGCATATGTTTTAAAACTTTTATGCTCGCATTGTTTCATTACCAAGGAATTATAGCAAGTTTTGTAATTGTTTAATATAGATTTTTCAAACTTTATTAATGTGTTTCTAAATATTTAATTACCTAATTTTTGTTATGGCAGGGTGACATCACAAAGGCCGATTAAATCCCTCTCACAACCACATTCCCAATCACAATTTCGTCCATACTCACTTTATAATCTCCAGAGACACTCATGAGTGCAATCTCGACCTCTCTACCATTTCGTTTCTAATCTAGCTTGACTGAAAGATCAAACACAAATGGTAGCAAAATCAATAATGCAAGCAAAAGCTTATCAGAGAATGAACCTATAAATACCCAATATACTCATTCACATGAAGAAGGTACTTAAACTTATGTTATTGTCAGCATGAGTTAAATATGTAAATAAATATTTACATTTACTTCTGTATTTTTAAGGTTCGACTTCAGCATAATCTGCCACCAAATGTACGTTTTTTTTAAATTGGGTGATATATGGGGTACAAAAAAGCACTTAGAGCTTCACTTTAACTATCTTTATCAACTTGTTGAAGATACGGCATATACACTATCTAACTATTTAGGCATTTTAGTTCGAGACTCTAACAGTTTATGTTTTTTTACTTTTTATTTTTTGTTGATATTTTATAACACATCCTTAAAATAATCATCACAATTGATGTCAATGGCTACCGACTACTTCATTATATACCAGTGTTCAACAAATTACCGTTGATTTTCAAAGATTAGTGATGTAAGGAGTTAAAACCATATAAGGAAAGAGTTTGGGTGGATGTGAAGGTAAATGAAAGTCTCTTTAACATGTAACAAAAAGAATTAACGTGTTATATTATTTCATTAATTTTATACATGCTTGTTTATACATAACTTTTCTATTGATACATTTTAATTATGGAGGAGAACACTGATCTCCCTAAAGAACTCGAGAAAAAATGTGTTTGGAGAAGGTTGGCAAGATATGGAATAACTGGAGAGAAGAAGTGAATAGAGGATTTTATCATGGATTTGATAATGATGAAGATAGACTAAAAAATCATCCACCTAGAGTAGACAAAGATTAGTGGGAGAAACTTGTTAATGGTTGAGGAAATCGTGAGGCAAGGGTATGAACATATTAATACTAGTATAGCTATATTAATTAAAGTCAGATAAAGTATTAGTAAACTATAGAATTTGGTTACAGAAAAAGAGTCAAAGAAATCGTCGAATTCGCAAGAAGCAAAAGACACCCCATACTTCAGGAAGAAAGAGTCATGCGATTGCCGCTCATAAGGTATGTTGATAAAATTTATAAATGTGAATATTAGTTTAAGGTTATCCAACTTAATAATGTAATTAATGATTGTCTTAATTTAGAAGGATGATGATCAAGGGAAAAAGGTGTCGCTGGTTAAGTGTACGTCAAAACACACGAGAGGAAAAATGGGTCGGCCATTGATAAGGTTTCAGGTGAAGCAATGGTAATGGATATCTCATTCATTAATTTCATTTGTAATATGTCTCTTAGTATTTATTTTGGCATAATCTTATAGGAAACTTCACTTTCTTATATTAATTTGACAATTTTTGGATGGGGCACATAGCATAAGCCTAAGAGGTGATAAAACGTTCTTTGGGTTGTTGTAATTGAAAAAATGTATAGGGTTGAAACTTCATAGTTTTTCTTTTCTTTCTTTAATTTTGGAGTTCATGAGTTGATTTTTATCAGTGAAATTTGGATTGTTAGTTGTCAATTTTCTTATCATATTTTTATTTTTTATTTGAACTAAAATTGAAATTATATTGAGAATAAATACTATTAATTTATTTGTTGCAATCACCAAACAATATATAAGTTTTCATTATACTCCCAAATAATAATATTTATTTGTCTATCTACACTATACCTCTAAATGATATCGTCATGAATACAATGTTTATATTTTAGTATGTAAATATTAATACTTACCTACTACTCTAATTGTTATAGAAGCTAATTTTGGGAGATAAAGTAATATTTCCACAAACTATAGATTTTAACACATATATTGTTCTTCATTAACAACATATTTTTGTTTTGGAGTTTACTTGGTGAAGTATATAATGCATAGTTAAGGACATTTTGTTCAATGTTAATTTATTTCAGTACAACAATCAGTATTGTAACTTTCACTCGGTGTGTTTGTGATACAATAATCGTGACATTGTCATTAGTTGATTTCAAGCATGCATCCAATGATTAAATTTACCGTAGGAAAAGTTACACATATATAAAGAATATAATTATTGGAGAATTCACACGCAATCTAAATAATACACTTGATATTGAGTCCAACATCAACATTATTTTGTCGCATCTCTCTATATACATTATTAAAGTTCAATTTAGTATAATAAGTTAGCAAAGAAACAAAAATGGGCACAACTTTAGAAATATCTATTATCAACAACTTGACAACATCGAGCATATGCTTCACTAAAACCCAAAAAGGTCCATAAATGTAAAAACATAATAGTTTTGTTAATAAACCAAATCACAGATCTATCAATTTCATTTTAAAATTGACATCACTCATATCCGATCCATTTATGGTCATGTATAGTCAGTGTAGTGTCATATCGATTTTATGTAGTGTTTAAGTTGTGTACTTGAGAGTGCGCAATTATCTAATGGTGTTAACTTATAAAATCTAGATGATAATCCACACCAAATTTTAATTCCTTTAACCCTAAAACATTCACCTATGTAAATCAAAACATAAATCAAACCAAGCATGTAATCAAAAACAGAGCTTTAGGAAAAAAAATCGGGTAAAGCCTTTTATTCACTTTATAAATTAACAACCCCCAACTTACAAATTTTATAAATGAATCTACTATGATCCTCTCAAGAATCGTAAAGCCACAGCCTTCCTTCAGTTATGATCCTTGCAAGAATCACTAAAACCTCAGTCCTCCGTCTTCAGCAGTGATTCCCTTGGGTTTCACAAGTTAGACATGGACATGCCTTCTTCATAATGGTTGTATATGCAAGGATACAAACTATAGGGTTTAAACTTGATTCACTCAGATATATTCAGGGAATGATTTGTGAATCAAAAAGGTTTTTCAAACTCAAAAGGTTGAAAACTTTTGCAAAGGATATGTAGCAACAGTTTTGGCAAAAGTCTTAATGAAAACAAACACTAAACATGTATTTATAAGGTGAATACAAATTTCGAGGTAGCGACTTCATTGTAACAACTTTTGAATCTCGTTTGAATAAGAATAGCATGCTCATTTTAATGAGAATGGGTCTCGTTCAAATGACCAAGCAATCTCATTTGAACGAAGTTCAAACGACGTAAAACAGTACACCCTCATTCTATATTCAATCGAAGTAAACTTCAAACGAGACTTCGAACGAAACTGGGATCTCGTTAGAAAGAGAATCCCATCTCATTTGGAAGAGATGTGAGCATTTTTAAAAAAATTAAATAAGGAGAAACTGCCTCAATTTTTAAATAAAATCATGTTTTCAGTTTTAATAAATATAAACGTCCCAAAATAAATTCAAGGAATAAATTTAAACTTAATAGCATTATACCTTCATAGAATGGAGATTATTGAAAGTTGGAGATGTTGGGTCTTCGAACTTTGTGACGGATCCCATCAAACGGTAGCGGGATATGCCAAAAACTAAGTTAGCCTACTCTATGAGTAAATTATGCTCTTATAGTACTCATAACTTGTATAGGGTTCATGTAGTATACAACAAGTTTTTATCACCCATTCGTATAATCATGTCTAACTGGTCAATATTAACAACCCAAATCCATTAAGACTTAACTCACACCCACTCTAACTCTGTGTGGTGTTGAGTAAAAAAAATATCACATTAAAGAAATCCATGAAAATAATCACAAAGAAAAAATGCAAAGATCACACACAACAATGATATACGTGGTTCAGAAATTTCCCTACGTCCAAGGAGAGGTTATTTTTTATATTAAGTATCTCTCAAGATATCAGATTGCATCCCTTTACCACGAGTTATGGTGTACAATTTATAGGTGTATCAAAGTAGTGGTTTAGTTGTACAAGGAACTCAATTAACATGTTAGATATATCAAGGAGTACCTGAATATCTCCTCCGAGATTATTGGTAACTGTTTTGACCATATTCATAAGTATTCTAGTGTATCAAAAATAATCATGTGCAAATTAAATTATGATTTGGGTCGGTCAATGTTCTAATGGATCTAAGTTGGTCGGCTACTCTCATGGGCTATGTTAAATGGGTCCCCCCAATTGCCCCTAAAATATTTAGGTTGACAGTTTGGGCCAATATATCTTAAATAAGTCCAAGGCCCAAGGCTTGGAATCGTATCCAAAATCGGCATGGCATATTTGTAATTCATAAGGTCTGAAGGGGGTACGCTTGTCCTTAAGAGAAAATTAAGCGCTGAGATCTTCTTGGGAAAGCGCTACTCATCAATTGAGATATTTAAAACCTATTCGTGTTCATCTTAACTGTCAGTTCATTGATTTTGGTTGTTCTTGCTCATATGTCATCTCTAAGCTTCCTCACTTGTTCTCTACTTCAAAATCAGAGTTCTTCTTCTTCTGCTCTTTCTCAAAGCTTCGCCAGTACTTATAAGTTCTAGTATTCACTTTCTTAATTCTTCTTCTTCGAATTAGTTTGTAACTGTAGCTAGGGTTTCTCTCTCTCTCTCTGTTGCAATAATGGCAAAACTTGATAACAAGTCCATTTTTGAGTTCTGAACATGTTATAATATTTTGGACTGGGTAGATATTGAATGAATTTTAATTCCTCGAAATGTCTGTATAATAGATGATGGTCACTGGATTCATACTTTATTAATTTCTCAGGGGGATTTGACATTTCCTCCCAATCCCCAATTTTTGAGATTCTTCAAATATTTTGACATCATTCCTGCTTAGTGTACTCCAAATATTTAGAAAATTGTGAATGGAGTACACGGGATAAATGAATTCTATGAGACTGACTTAGGGCGTGCACAAAAGATGAACTCTTATAGTTGAAGTCTAGGAGTGCTTTCAGGGTCCTAATGGTGAATTTTTTTTATTAACAAGGACTACTGGAACCATGGCTTTATTGCTAGGAATTGGCAATATCCTCCCCAGTCTGAGGGCATAAGGTCCAGGGGACCTCGAATCCCTACCTTTGGGAAGGAATACATAGGTTGATGAGACTACTTCTTTCTTAGTTCTTTATTTTCTCACTCCTCTAGATTGCTTTTTCTGATTTCATTTCTTTTTCCTCTTATTTTGTAGTAAAGGAGAAAAAACGAGAACCTGCCCCTCACAAGCTAAAGGCTACTGATCTGCTAAAGGCTTTTAAAGTTAGGGAAAGTCTCTCTGACGGTGAGCATCCATGCACGTAAGCATATTTTCTTGAATACAAGAATACCACAAACAGTTTCATCACTCAGTCAGTGGATATAATCCCCCATTTAGAGATTCTATAGGAGGAGGTTGGTGGTCCGTCTAAGCCTATTCATCTAGAAGAAAAGGGGAAGAAGAAAGCATAAAAAAGGAAGGGCATGAAGAAGAGGGTGAAGAGGAGGATAATGAGTAATGTATCAAGGATGAAACCAGTAAAGAAGAAGAAGAAGAAGAAGAAGAAGAAGAAGAAGAGATGGCCCCACCAAAGAGGAGGTGTCTGATCATCAATTATGATGATAATGATCTGATGTCTGATCGGATGAAGTCCCTCAAAAGGAAGGATGGAGACTCCCCTATGGTAGGTAGTTCCAAGCTAAGAGCCAGGGAAAGCAAAAGTAAAGAAGAAGAAGAAGAAGAAGAAGAAGAAGAAGAAGAAGAAGAAGAAGAAGAAGAAGAAAGAAAGGAGATAAAGAAAAAAAAAGAGGAAGAGAAAAGAAGAGAAGAATAAAAGAAGAGGGCACAGATATTGAAGGCCCCTGTTGTGCCTTTTTTAATTGTTGTTATGAAAAGGATGAGTGTTGCTGACACTCCCTAGCTTGCCCTCGCACTGGTCCAAATTTGATATTAAAAACTCAATTGAAGAAGTCAATGCACTCCTCAACTCCGCCCCTATCATGGAAGTAGGAATTTGGAAATCTAAGCTAAAGGGGGCTGTGCTCAATGCTGATCGCGAGTGGTCAATAAAGATGGGGTCCGACCAGTTGGACCTCAAGTTTTCTCAAGGGCTTGCATTGGTACACGTCCCTTTCTCTCTATACTTCTTAAATTCTATTCTGGATTCTCGTAGATTGATTTGTGTTTCTCTTCATCTTATAGTTTATTTCTGATTTCACCTCGCTGCTTCGTGGTCGGGCCGACCAGTCGAAAAAAATATTGAGTTGGAAAAGCCCCTAAAGAACTCTGACAAAGCTCTGGCCAACGCTAAGGCCACTTTTGACCAGGAGAAACAGAAGGCCCTGGACGCCCATAAGGAACCGTCGGTGAAGAAGTTGGTCGACCTCCAGGCCGCTTATGGTCTGGTGGTCACTGATAAGTTGAAGGTGGCTAAGGAAATATGGAATTGACTGCCAAGGTTGAGAAGCTGGAGGGAGAGACTGGGACCGTCCGGGAAAGTGGGTACAACAAAGGTTGGGAGGTAACTTACGATGATGCCGAATGACAGATAGCCTAATTTTGGCAGGTGGGTTTTAAAAAAGGCTAGGATCAGGCTTTGGTCACAGCTATAGTTCCTGCTGATTCTTTCCTATTCTCTCATCACGTGCCAGGACCAAATATCATGGATGATGAGGAGCCTACGATTGACCAGCTTACTATTTGAGCTGAGATAGATCCCGTTGATTCAGTTTTAGAAGATCTTCTTGCTGATCAATTTGCAAGTGTCCTTGGTGCGATTGTGGTTACTAGCGACTAAGCTGCCACTGTTACTGATAAGGGAAAGGGGCCAACAACTTCTGATTAGGTGTAGATATCTATAGTTTGTTAGGGTTTATTCTTTTTTCTTTTTTTGATGTTGTGTTTATAATTCTCCCAGACTTGTACCGGTGTATTCCTTAGTTATGTTTGATGAAAAGAAGACTTTCCTTTCTCGCTGGCTTTGTCTTATTACTGATGCTTACCGAATTTTATTTCTTATTTTGTTGATTGTATCCTATTAAGTTAGATGAGTATATTCCTCCTGATTCTGGATTAAGGAAAATCTTAGGATCGAACATCAGTGTGCAAGCTCGTAAAGCTTTTATAAAAATCTACAAATCTTTAAAAACCAGGACCCAATAGTATAAGGATTAGGTTGAGAAGGTTGCCAAATTAAAAGACACAGAGTAGGAGATGGAGGAGATCGTAGCTTCAGTTTAGGAGGAAGTGGATGCCCTGAAATCCAAGCTCTTGTATGCCTCTGAAGTCAATCAAGTGGGGGAGTTAATTCAAAAGGAGAATGATGAACTGAATATGGTAATTACTCATCTAAGGGAAAACATTCCATCATGGTCTTCCCTAGTGCTTCGAGGGTCTTCTTCATCATCAATTGGGATAGCTCGCAATGAAAACCAAGCTCTGCAGAGGGAGGTTATTGAGATCAAGGGTGATGTTCAATGAGCATATGTGATCACTGTCAAACTTTGAAAAGATGTGACAAGGCAGAGGCCCTTATTCCGAAGGGGACCTCGACAGGTCTGGGCAGATGGCTATGACCAAGGTTGGACTGACGCCCCAGGAAAACTGAAGGAAGCAGAGGACCTTGCTTGTTCCTGGGGGTGGGTTAGTTCCCTTAGGGAATCAAAAACACCTAAGGAGTCTAACCTGTGGTATAAGTATCAAATCGATTGCCCGACCTATCACCACAATCCCTTTACGAGATATGATTGGTGGATACCAATGGATGTTATTCCCATCCAGCTCTTGGAACTTTACTTAGAATATTCTGAAGAAGAGTTTGTTCCTCACCCATATGATGGTCGAAGAGCGAAAATTGTGGACTACCGTGATCGCCATCCTGGGCCATCATAGATCTTTTGTGTATTTTGGTTTTGTTATAAATGTAACATCCCATTTTAGTTAATAAAAAAGTGTTATTTATCGATCTTCAATATTTTGAGCTCATGCTAACTAAACATGTGTTATTGATTTTCTAATTATCATATTTATTGAACAAATAGTATTCAATTGACCTCCTTGGGTCCTTTATTTTTTTGAGTTCTATCATTTGGAGCTTTTTAGCTTACTAAATGGTATTAAAATATAGTGTTAGTCGCACGTTGTTTTGTGCTTGAACATTCTCCTAGTCCAACATGACTTAGCAGTGTCATTCCATCTACTTTACCTTTTAGGTTGTGTCGTCACCTCCCTTAGGCGTAAGTAGGATGATGGCGAGAATGCACCTTGTAATTGGTCCATTTGCTCGATTAAGTTTTTTTTTACGACCAACACAGTTAATGACCAACCTAAGTTGGCTTTACTGCCTAAGGATGTAGGGCTTTTTATTCTTGTCGGGGTAACTCGTGAGGTCTCTCAAGTTTGCAATAAAGTTCTGAGGGACATAGTAATTTGAAACACTCATAGTGTCTTGTTTTAACTACTACAAACTCTACTCGTCATGTGAAATTTCCTGATCGAAAACAAGTTGGATAACATTGTCGGCAGGAGTAGCCATGCATGTAGCAGTTATCATTTGGAAAATGTGCGTATAAATTAGATGTAACCAAGAAGAGTTAAGCCATCAAATGTAAAATAAGAAAGTGAATGGGCCAACCGGCCTTTATTCATTAAATATGATCTGATGAGCAACATAAGTTTGAAAATGAAAATTTTCTTAAACTAAATGTGCTATTAAAAAATAAAGATGACTTAAAAATAGAACTTCTTGAGATTGGTTGCATTTCATGCTCTTGGTATCTCCCTGCGCTTCAGCATTTCCATGTGATATGCTCCTTAAAAGTCGTCTCTGATTACTCTGAAGGATCCTTCCCAGTTTGGTCCCAGATTACCATCTCATAGTTCCACGACACTACCGAGGACTTTCCTTAAGACATAATCTCCTATAAGAAACTTCCTCGGATTGACTTTCTTTCTATTTTGCCTGGAAAGTTACTGTTGATAGGAAGCCAACTTGATTATGGCATGTTCTCTTCACTTGTCTTCTATGTCAAGTTCAGTGCGTAATGCATCATCATTAAGGCCTTGGTCGACTAGGGTGGTTCTCATGGTGGGGAGTCCTGCTTTTAATGGGATGATATCTTCCATCCCATAAGCGAGTGCGAACGGTGTTTCCCGATTGGTCGCCTAGGGGTGGTGCGAGAAGCCCATAGGACATTAGGGATCTCATCCACCCAGTTTCCCTTGGCTCTTTCAAACCATTATTTATTCCATCGAGCATGATTTTGTTAGAAGCTTCTGCATATCCGTTGCTTTAGGGGTATGCCACATAATTGAAATGTTGTCTGATGCGATGTTCATCACAAAAACCTTGAAAGTAACCACTCTCAAATTGTGTGATGTTATTGATGATGATAGTCCTTGGTACCCCAAAGCATGTTATGATGTTTCTCCAGATGAATTTGGTCATATCTGAGTCACGAATGTTCACCAGTGGTCTTCCATCTACCCCTTTAGTGAAGTAATTTGTTCCCACCAGTAGATTATTTCTATTTCCAAATGCGGTACGTAGTGGTCCCACTATGTCCAGCCCCCACTACATGAATGGCCATGGGCTTGTTAGTGATTTCAGGTCGTTGGCAGGCTGGTGGATCATAGGAGAATGCTTTTGATACTTTTCACACTTGTGAACGTAAGTGCTTGCCTCCTTTTGCATATGAGGCCACTAGCAACCCTCCTTAATTGTTCAAAAGTCCAGAGATCTCCTTCTTGCGTGACTTCCATAAATGCCCTCATGAAGTTCACAGAGTACTTTCTCGGTGTCATGTGGGTAGACGCACTGGAGGTAAGGACCTTTGAATGACTTCTTGTAGAGCTTTCCTTATGGGGAGAGATAAAAGAGAGTAGACTTAACCCTTCCCTTATGGGCCGACCTCTTTTCGTCGGACAATACGTCACTCTTTAGATAATTTATGATGGGATCCATCCAACTAAGGGCCTTTGCTGTGAAGAGGACTCGCTCGACTGTGACTGCCTGGTCAACACTTAGTTGTGCGAGGAATTCTATCTGGATAGTTCTCCTTAGGTTAGAGTAGATTACTGAACTCAGGTTCACTAAGGCATCAGTGTGATCATTCTGTCCCTGGGAGAACTGTTGAATGTCTACCTTCTCAAATCCTGCCATAAGTCCTTTTGCGATAGCGAAGTAGGCTTCCATCTTGTTATCCTTGGCATTAAAGTCCATGCTTACCTACTTGGAGACTAGTTTGGAGTCACCGAATATGTGGAGGTGCTTTTCCCCCAACAGTTGGGCTTTGTGCAAACCAACGATCAGTGCTTTGTACTCAGCTTCATTATTGGAGGCTTCAAATCCCAACCTGATTCTTTCATCAATCAAAGTGTCTTTTAGAGTGATGAGAAAAATACCTACTCTTTCCCCCTTACAATTGGAGGCTTTATCAATGTATAGGGTCCAGTCCTTAGACTGTGCTTCTCATTTATTGACTGCTCTATTTTTGGATGGTCGAATGGTTGATCCTTAGTAAATTTAGTGATAAAGTCTGCAAAGACTTGTACCTTAATTTTCGTTCATGGTTGGAAGTGGATATCGATTCTACCAAGTTCTATTGACCACTTAGAGAGTCGGTCGAAGAGGTCGTCTTTTCATAGAACACATTTGAGGGGGTAGGAAGTGATTACAGTTATCGAATGAGCTTCAAAGTAATGTTTCAATTTCCTCAAGGCGACTACCAGTGCATAGGCGAGCTTCTCCAGAGGCTAGTACCGTTGTTCATCATCCAGAAGTATCTCGCTTTCTTAGTAAACTGGGTGTTGATGGCCTTTCTTTTCACACACTAGGCGGAGCTTACAACATGGTCAGATACTTTCAAGTAAAGGTATAATGGGTCTTCATCGTCTGGGATCGCCAGCAGGGGTGGCTTGCTAAGGTAGGTTTCGATTTCTTACAAAGCTCGTGAGCAATCATTATCCCATATGAGGCTTTTATCCTTCTTTAGGAATTGAAAGAATAGTCGACATCATTCTGAGGACTTGGAGATGAAGCGATTTAGTTAGAACTGGCAATTTTTAACCCGATAACCCGTTACGGTAATAACCTAAAACGACCCGAACATGATCCGACTAGCTTATATAAATTTAAGAGTACCCAAAACTTATACTAAAACAAAAATCAACGTGACTAAAAAATGACATGACTAACCCAAATTACCACCCCTAGATTTAGTGATGTGAGCATGTTAGTGAGCTTTTGAACATCTCTCAACGCCTAAGGAGGGTGAACTCTAGTGATAGCATCAATCTAATCCGAATTGGCCTCAATTCCCCTTTTACTGACTAGATAGCCTAAGAAATTTCCTGACTGAACACCGAATGAATATTTACTTGCATTAAGCTTCATCCGATACTTCCTGAGGATCTCGAAGGTTCTGGCTAAGTCTGTAATATGGTCACTCTTGTTCTTGCTTTTGACTAGCATATCATCGATGTGGACCTCCATCGTGTCTCCCATCTATTTCTTGAACATCTTGGTGACTAGTCTTTGATAAGTTTTCCTTGCATTCTTTAAGCTGAACGACATGACCTTATAGCAGTACAACCCATTGAGGGTTATAAAGGAGGTTTTATCCTTGTCGGGTCTGAATAAAAGAATCTAGAGGTAGTCAGAGTAGGCGTACGAGAAGCTCATCCTTTCGTGTGTTGATGTAACGTCAACCAATTGATCTATTTTGGGAAGTGGGAAGTTGTCCTTGGGGAAATCCCTATTAAGATCTATGAAATCAATACAAACCCTGCAACTACCATTACTCTTGTGTACCACCACTAGGATGGATAACCATTTAGGAAACTGAACTTCCCTAATGGATCATATATACAGTAACTTCCCTACTTCATTTTTCATTGCCTTAGCCTTCTCAGGGGCTTTTTAGTGAGCCTTTTAAGTGATCAGTTTAATGGCCGAATCAACTGAAAGGTGATAGCGGTCTATACTGGGATCAATCCCTGGTAAGTCATATGGTTCCCAAGTAAAAATGTCAAAATTTCTCTCGAGGAATGCAATTAACTTTTTCTTCTCTTGATCGGCGAGTGTGGCTCCGGTAAAAAATTACCTCTCTAGCAAGTTGTCATTGGCTCTAACTTCTTCTAGGTTTTTAATAACCTTGTCACTGGGGTGGACCCTGGTCTCCTCTACCCCTGGTCGGTCATACCGTAGTTGCTATTTGGAGGGTACATCCCCCTCATGGGCTTCCTCCTGAGCGTCCTTTACCATCTTCTTCTTTTTCTTCTTGGGGCGAATGGCTGCAATAAATCACTTCCTAGTTTTGTCCTAATCGACATGGATTTTGACCACGACCCGATCGGTAACACACTTTAACTTTTGGTGGTATATGGATGGTATGGCCTTCATGGCATGGATCCATCTCCTACCTAAAATGGCATGATATGGGGATTCCATGTCGACCACTAAGAATTCCATTCACTTTAAGATGTTTCCTGCCCCAACTGAGAGGATTATCTTCCCTAGAGGCATTGTGATCCTTCCAGTAAAGTCGACCAACAGAATTGTGCCTTCCTTAAGGTCGGCAATATTTAGATTTAGTTTGTGAAACAATTCCAGGTAAATCACTTATGATGAACTCCACTGGTCCATAAGCAATTTGTCAACGTCCTAATTAGCTATTTTGAGTGTGATCACCAATCCTCCAGGATATGGGGTTCTCACCCCGACCAAATCTTCCTCGGTGAAGATGATATGCTTGGTGTAGTTGATATCCTCTGGTCCCCAATGCATACCAGCTTGGGTTTTGGTAGGAATTAATCTAAAAAGCCTCCATAACGACAGTTGTCTTCTTAAGTTCCATCAGAATGACATTCCCCTGGATCTTCTTGAGGTCTTATGCCCCATGGATTACTGTAAACTCATGTCATGTATCATCATCGAGGACGTTGTCTAGCTTCTGGTCACCATTAGATGCGACCTTATCTACTTTTTTCTCGATTTACTCATTGAGGTGCCCTTCTTGGGCAAACTTCTCTAAGTGTGACTTCAGAGACTTACGATTCTTGGTTCTTTGACCGCCCTCCTTATGGAATGTGCATCTAAGCACCTTGTTCCTTTTAGTTGGGTCGCCACCCATCTTTTTGGGTCATTTGATAAATGGATCATCTTTGATTTTACTCAAAATTTTGTAAATGGGTTCCTTGAAGACTGTGTTAATAACTTGGAATGCCTTGGAGGGATCAACCTTATTCCCATTTTTAGAGCCATTCTTTCCCCCATTTTTGTTTCACTTCTTTTGAGTATGACTCTTCTCTGTCCCCTTGTTCACCTTCGCTTGCCCTTTGTCCCCTGCATTTGGTGGAACCACATCTTCCACCTTGGCGTATTTCTCAATACGAGCCATAAGGTCGTCGATGGTGTTGGCTTCCTTTTTAGTGAGGGATTAGTGCATCAAGGAGGAGTCAACAGACCAATTTTGAAGGATGTTATGACAACTTGCACCGAGCATTCCTCGATATTATTGAAAACTTCCTAATACCTTTTGGCGTAATCCTAAAGGTTCTCCTATGGGAACTTCTTCATCATAAGAAGTGCATCCATCCGCTTGGGGTGGTAGTTGATGGTTATGAAGCGAGCAGTGAAGGCCACTATAAGAGCTACAAAGTTTTTGATCAACCTATGAGGCAAACTCTCAAACCAATTTTGTATATCGTGTAGGCTAGAAGGGAAAATCCACCACATTAGTGAATCATTGTGGCTCCAATAGATCATTAATTATTGATATTGTTGAACATGGTCTATGAGATCTGTTTTCGTGTCGTAGATATTGAACGTGAGGATGAAAAACCTCTTAGGAGGATCCTCTTGTTCAATCTCCCTTGAAAAAGGGGATTTCATCTAAGTATTGAAAGCTCTCTAGGAAAGCTCTCTGGTGGATCTGGATTTATGGTGGGTTGGGTGTTGTTCCATCTCCCTGCGAACCAGAATCCTAATATCTTCATTTTATCGATCACTGCTCCTGTGGCATCTCGCTGGTTGGCCACGATCTGATTGTCCATGCTCTGACCTGTCACATTCAGTCCTTTTCTGGTCACACCTAGAGATCCTCCCTCGGCTGTGAGTGTTACTCGCCTAAAGACTAGGAGTCCTGTCTCGGCGCTTCCTCGTGCCCCTTTCGAAATCTCTCTCCTTTCTTTCTAGTAGACTTTGGAGGCGAGCATTCTCTTTTACTTGGAGGCATGTAGCCTCCTCTTGTTAACAAATTCTGGCTTCGTATGTGTCGACCAACCTAGTGATTTGAGTAGATATCAGTGGTCCTTGGCTTTTTCGAAAGGTTGCCTATCCAGAAGGAACCTGGGGTTTGTATGGTGGCGAATCTCAGACCTAACCCTAGGACGAACTGGGTCTTCCTGGACGTCGCCAGTCTGGGGGATGTTGTTGTTATGGTAAGACATTATAGGCTTTCTGTTAATGATTGTTTTTGCAAGAATAGAAATTGGTTCCCACAGACGGCGCCAATTGTGAGTACACAAAATATCATAATAAAGAAATCGACGAAAATAATCACGAAGACAGAATGCAAATATCAGACACAATAATGATATACGTGGTTCGACAATTTGCCTACGTCCACGGAGAGGTTACTGTTTATATTAAGTGTCTCTCAAGATCTTATATTACATCGCTTTTCCCCGGGTTAGGGTGTACAATTTATAGTTGTATCAAAGTAGTGGTTGAGTTGTACGAGGAACTCAATTAACACATTGTATATATCAAGGAGTATATAAACATCTCCTCCGAGATTATTGCTAACTGTTTTCACCATATCCGTAAAATTCTAGTGTATCTGAAATACTCATGTGCGGATTAAATTATGATTTTGGTCGGGCAACATTCTAATGGATCCAAACTGCCCGGCTACTCTCATAGTCTATGTTAAATGGGTCCCCACAATTTGTAAAAAGAATTGTCATTTATATAATCCTGTTAATATAATTATTGAATCACTATATGACATAAATTTCCATTTACACTTGTTAAAATAATTGTTTGATACATTATCAGGTAGTGATAACTTGGGTTGTTGTGTTGTCACTTTCCATATTTTTATCCTCAAAACATATATAAGAACCCACGATCACTCAACATTTGGCATGTGAGGCACCCAGGATTGCTACTTATCTTGGTCAATAAGTGGGGGTAATCTCTATTTTTCAGTTTTTGGTTTGGAAAGTGAGATTTGATGATGATCTCACTACTTGAAATTTGTTGTGTGGTCTACTATATTGAATTCATTACACTTAAAAAGTAGAATATTCTTCCAATGGTGATATTGGGTTGCTGATTTATTTTCTTCTTAGTGTGTTTAATTTTTGGAATGTCCTATAAATAAAGAAAACTCTGCTGAAATTTTTTTAGAAATTTATATTGGTTTGTATTAAATATGTATATAGAATCCAATAACCACTTTTGGTTTGTACTCACTCGTTTACAATGAGTGTATATCACTAGTTTTATACGATAGCGAAAATCATATGGAAATTTAAGAGTTCTTTTTTTGAGAGCCTCCGCACATGAAATAAGTTGATTTGTTTACAATGCATTCTTTTGTGGAATTTATCAAATGTTTATGCTTACGCTTATTTTTGGTAGAGAATTACAACGGGGTTTTGAATTAACTATTTTCTTTTATGATTTTTAGATAACACCATCAAAGAAGATGAAACATCACCAACACCAACAAATGGTCTCAAACGATGTAAATGGAAAGGTAATTAACATGTGAATATATATATATATATATATATATATATATATATATATATATATATATATATATATATATGATAGCGAAGTTTTTAAATTATGTATACATTTTAACGGTCAAGATGAATGCCACCTTTTTACACATTTTTACAAAATGAAGGATTGTGATCAACTCCCTCCATTTATATTCTGAATTTTGAATTTTAAACATGTTTTCTCTTTTCCCCCTTGTTTCCCCTTATATTTAGTTTCCATTTTCTTCATTATCTGACCTCGGTTCATTGTCTCATAAAAATGCAATATCTCATCTTTTCTCTCCTCTCATCTCACCACTTCTGTCACAATCATAAACCTCTTAAGGTTCTATTATTTTTCATGGCATTTTCATTCTCTTCCATCTCTTAATATTTCTATTATTTTTGTTGGTTAATTTTTATTACAAACATTTCACAATTTTTATTATATGATATTTTTTTGTAGGTTAATTTTTATTACGGTCTTTGTTCATTAGTGTTTTTCATAGGTGTTCTTATTAGCACCTATAACTTTGTAATTTTTTTTTTGCAGACTTTAATAAAGTTTATATTTTCTCTACTCTATGCTCTCTCTCTCTCTCTCTCTCTCTCTCTCTCTCTCTTACTTAAATATTTGGGGGTTTTGCTTCTGATGATTACTATCTGTTTTTATTTACATTTTTATTTACTAATTCTTTCCAATACAAACTTGGTACTTTGATTGTAAAACTCTCTCTCTTCTCTCATGGCGACGTCACCACAACCCAAACCACCTAATCGTAACTAGGGGTGTGCACGAACCCGAATGGACCGAAAAAACCGAACCGGACCGAGCCTACTTTTGCGGTTTTTTTTTTAATTCGGTCTTAAAATGTGAAGGACCGCATGTTTCGGTCCGGTCTCGGTCTTTGGTCTTAAAAAGCGGGTCTGGATCGGACCGGACCGCATTTATTTTATATATATATATATATATATATATATATATATATATATATATATATTTTTTTTTTTTTTTTAATTTACTAACTAATACACACGCACTCTCTCTTACTCTTTGACAACCCAACCCAACCCTAGGTTAACATAACAACATCTCTTCCTCTCTCTCTATCTCTCTCTACCGCCGACATCTATTAGTTCAAGAAACTCTTCTTCATCTCCTCCCTATGGTCTCTCTCACCACCCCCTGTCTCGGCTCGCGATCGTCGGTCTGGTCCACCCCCTGTCATGGCTTCACAGCGACCTGACGGAGAAACCCCCAACCTGATAGCTGTCATGGGTGAGTCTCCCATGTTTCTCCTCTCTCTCACCACCCCCTATTAAGCTGTCACGAGTTGTATTTTGCAAGATGACTAGGTTCTTGATTTTACAAGATGATTGGGTTCTTGATTTTACAAGATGGTTGGTTCAGTTCAGTGATTCATGATTTCTATCAGAATTTTTTATACAGTTCATAAAGTTCATAAATATGATTTTATGTAGTTCATAATTTGTTCTCATTGTTCCTCATAATAACCACATGTATCATTTTTTTTTGTCAGATTTTATATTGGAAAATGGAGGGGCTCAGCCACACTCATACTAATCACACGTATCATTTTTTTTTGTCTAAATCTATTTTTTTTGTGTGTGTGCATCTGTTATATATATTTGCTTTGTATAATTTTTTTTGTGTGCTCTGTTTTTAATATTAGTTGTCTATAGACCGAATAAGACCGAGACCGAACCCAGACCTTCATAAAACTGAATAGGACCGAGACCGATTATTCCGGTCCGGTCTCGGTCCATAATTTTTTAGGACCGATTAATGCGGTCCGGTCCCAAAAATACCTCAAAACCGGACCGGACCGAACCGCGCACACCCCTAATCGTAACTCTCTCAAAAGCTTTGCTTCCATCTTTCTGATCAATCTCTCCAAACTGACCTTTTTTCCAAACCTAAAACTTCATACAAAGGTGAACCTTATATTGAGTTTTCTATTAATGAAACAGTCAACCTCTCTTCTCCTTATAGATTCTCTCTTGTTGGCAGATTCACTCATAGTCGGCCTTCCATGGAGTCCATTCGCAAGGCTTTCCATGGGTTCTCTTTAAAAGAATCTTTTTTCATAGGCTTATTGGATGAGCAACATATTTTAATTAAACTATTCTGTGAGGAAGACTTTATGTGTCTATGGTTACGCAATCAACTATTTATTTTCAAAGCCCCGTTGAAGGTTATGAAGTGGAATCCTGATTTTATTCTAGGATATGATTGTCCTATATTTCCAGTTTGGGTTAACTTGCCTCATCTTCCAGTCTATATGTTTGCAAAAACTACTCTTTTTGCTATTTGTTAGAGGATTGGTACACCTTTGAAATTGGATGAGTCGACTGTTAATGTTACGTGTCCCAGTCAGGCTCGTATATGCGTTGATGTTGATGTTCTCAAATCTCTCCCACATCGCATCTGGATTGCCAATGGTACTAAAGGCTTTTGGCAACGTATTGTGTATGAAACCTACCAAAATTTTGTGGCGAGTTTATGAAAACTGGTCACTCTTCAGCTGAATATGTAGATAAAGAATTAGGGTTTGGACTAATTCTAATAATGATCAAAAAAACTCTGGCATCTCGCAGACCGTCAATATTCTGAACACCCTATAACTATTCAGTTGGCTGTTCTGTCCAACAAAGTAGGAATGATTTGGCAAAAAAATGCTCCTCTCAGCCAAGTGTAGTTATCCGAGAAGCAGTTCCAAATAATACTCCTTCAGTTAAGGAGCTTCCAAAAACTGGAAACACCAATATTGCAACGTGTCAGCTGGCAGTTAATGAGTCATACTATATTCTAGGAAATAATATTGGGGTCTAAGAAATCACTCCACATGGCCTAGCCTCTACATCGGATATAAGTACTTATATTTACGCTGATGTGAAAGAAAAAGAAAAGATTCCTACAATTGAGGAGGACTGTTCTACACATGATTCGAATGAGGAAATCCCAACCCACAACCCATTTGCTATTTTGGAGGTTTTTGATTCAGAAGAAGGTGAAGTCATTCCAAATGGCAAACTATTTTCTGATGATATGCATCCTCATTCTCCTGTTAAGTCTGATTCTTCACTTCAACCTAAACCCTCCACATATTCCAAACAGTGCCTACTTCCAGCTTGGAAATCTACTGATGACATTCCCACCCTTTATAATCAGTCTTTATCTACTGAAGAGCATCGTGCATTTTCCATGCAACTAAGGAAAAAAAATTCTTGGATTGATAAAAGTCCCAGCCAGCCAATATATTCTGATGCACCCTCTCCAGTTCCTGCAAAAGGGAGGAAAAAGAAAAAGAAGCCCAGGAATATTTCTTCTTCCTCTATTGTAACCAGGCCTCACTCTAAATCCTCTAAAGCTCAATCCCTTAATCATCTAAATGTTTAGCATCCTCTTTTGGAATATAAGAGGTGTGGGTACTAACTCATCTATTAGAAGGCTCAAAAGAATCATCAATAAATATAATAACTGGATGATAGCTATTCAGGAACCTAAAATTGATGAAGAGGACATTCAATCTCTAGCTAGAAGAATTGGATTTGTTGATGGATTTACCAACTGTTCCAATAAAATCTGGATTCTTTGGAAGATGAACTGTTCTATTAATGTCCTTAGAGATATGGATCAAATTTTAACAATATCCGTTCATATTCCTAATTCTCCTATCCCATATATTGTCTCTTGTGTGTATGCTAAATGTAACATAGATGATCGAAGAAGTCTTTAGGAGGAAATTAATACTCTTTCTACTTGGGGTTTCAATCTTGGATTATTAGGGGAGATTTTAACATTGTTTCTAAGCAAGATGAGAAATTGGGAGGTAATTTTATTGATAGAAAGGCCATTTTACAATTCAATTCTTCCATGGCTACTGTAGATCTTCACGAAGTGCCTTTTTCAGGAGCTAATTGTACTTGGTGTAATTATAGAGATGGGGATTCTAGAATTTGGGCCCGTCTTGATTGGGTGGTTGGTAACGAAGGGTGGTTTAACAACCGATTTTCTTCGTCTGTTGAACATTTGCACCGCACTAATTCTGACCATGCTCCGTTAGTGCTTAAATTAATTTCTAAAATTACTTTGGTTCCAAAACCATTCCGTTTTCAGAATATGTGGATCTCCCACCATTCTTTTTTGGACACGGTAGAAAAATCTTGGAATATTGAAGTTATGGGGTCTCCTATGGCTAGTTTTGCTCAAAAACTAAAAAATGTGAAACATTCTCTTAAAGTTTGGAATACAAATGTTTTCACTAACATTTTTTCTAGAGTGCAGAAAGCCAAAGATGATGTGATTCTCAAGGAAACGATATTTGATGATGATCCTTCTTCCCCTAATAAGGAAGCCTTGCACTTAGCCCAAGAAAAGTTTAAAAGAGAGCTTGAAATTGAAGAAACTTTTTGGAAGCAAAAAGCTAGGCTCAAATGGGTTAAAGAAGGTGACCTCAATTATAAATTTTTCCATTCGGTGATTAAAAAGAAACAAAATAAACTTTTTATTCACCATATCCAAAATTCAGCTGGAGATAAATTATGTACTCCTTTAGAGGTGGAGAATGAAATTGTATCGCACTTTGAAAACTTACTTGGGACTCAATCGGCTTGTGTTGATGACTACTCAATTTTGGATAATATTCCTAAATTAATTGATGTGGAGGACAATCTCTTATTATCAGAAGTCCCGAAAGAAGCTGAAATCAAAGAAGTTATTTTCTCCATGGATCGAGATAGTGCGGCGGGCCCTGATGGATTTAATGGTTTTTTCTACCAAACTTGTTGGAAGATCATTGACAAAAACATTATTAGAGCAGTTAAATCATTTTTTTTTGGTAATGATATTCCAAAAAGTTGGTCCTCTACTAATATTGTTCTAATTCCTAAGGTTGAAAATCCTAAAAATTGTTCGAACTTGAGGCCTATAAGTTTATGCAATTTTTCAAATAAAATCATATCCAAAATTTTATCTAATCGTGTTGGTGTTGTGCTTCCTAAATTAATTTCAGACTCACGAGAAGGTTTTATAAAAGAAAGAGAAATCTCGGATAATATCCCTCTTGCACAAGAGATAATGACCCAACTCAACAAAAAAGCTAGAGGCTCTAATATTATCATCAAACTGGATATGGAAAAAGCATATGACAGGATTTCATGGATATTCATGACTTAAGTGATCCGAGCTTTTGGTTTCTCTGAAAATTGGATAGACATGGTTTGGAGAGTCCTCTCAAATTGTTTGTACTCAATTATTTTTAATGGTAAAACCTGTTGATAATTTAATTCTGGTAGAGGGGTGCGTCAAGGGGACCCCTTGTCACCTGCCCTCTTTGTTCTTGCTGCTGAAGTTTTGAACCGTGGTATCCATAATCTTTTTATGCAAGGAAAAATTGACCATTATTCTATTCCCAGTGGCTGCCCTCCCGTATCATCACTGTCATTTGCAGACGACATAATGTATTTCTTAAATGGTAACGCAAAATCTGTTGCATCATTCTCTCAGTTCGTATCAGCCTATGAAAGAAGCTCTTTCCATCTAGTCAATTTTTCTAAAAGTGGGATCATCTTCTCAGGTTTTTGCTCCAGAAAAAGACGGTATGCTATCCTTAAGCAAACAGGTTTCAAGTTGGTCAACTTCCCAATTCATTATTTGGGAGTTTCAGTATTTACAGGTAGGAAAAGAAACCATCTTTTCAACTCTATTTTGAATAGAGCAATGGACAAAATTAAACTTTGGAATCATGCATCCATATCTCAAGAAGGTATACTTACACTCATTAAAGCAGTTCTATAGTCGTTAGGGCTGTATATGATCGCTGCTCTTCAGCTCACCAAAATTTTTATCAAGGACTTTAATTCGCTTTGTTCAAACTTCTTTTGGGGATCTACGGATGATATCCATAAATATCATTGGGTGGATTGGGAGATTATATCGCGTTCGAAATCAGAAGGAGGCCTTAGCTTAAGAGGTCTTAATGACATTTGCAATGCTTTTGCTTGTAAAATTTGGGTTCGCTTTTTTTAGAATAATTCTTTATGGGATCGATTCATGCACAGCAAATATAAAACATTTGCTTCGCTAAATTTCAGAGGGCTACCGACTTTTGCGAGTGTTACATGGAAGCAAATGCAAATGGTAGGTGATATTTTTTAGGGTTATGAGGCGTCATCTAATCAAAGATGAATCACACATGGCTTCTCCATTTCGAAAGCGTGGGATGTTATTAGGGAAAAGCATTGCAACCAATTCTCTTTCTCTATGATATGGGATGCTAGAGTTCTACCTAAAATCTCACTTTTATGTGGCGTATTTTGCATAAAGCTCTCCCTCTTGATTCTAATATCAAAAATATATTTATCCCATTGGCTTCTAAATGTAGATGTTGTGACTTATCCCAATAAGAAAATGATGATCATTTATTTATGTCTAGTGAGATTGTGCGGAAGGTTTGGAATCACTTCAATAATTTGATGGGCGTCCGAAATCAGAGTTTTTCTCTTAGATAAAAAATTATGAGCTGGTGGTTTAAGTGTCGCGGGAAGAACATTCGATCCATTCTTTGCAAGATTCTCCCCTCCTATATTTATTGGAGAATTTGGTGCCCAAGATATCATGCTACTTTTGACAATTCAATTATGAATGCTAAGATTATCATCCGGGACATCCATCAAGACATTTTCTTGATTTTCAAAGCTTTTCTTTTAAAGATCCCATTTCTATATTTTTTTAATCTTATATTGATGATTTTGAGATCTGTCATATTTGATTGTTAGCCACCGGAGGAAGGCTTTTTTCCCCTTTTTCATCAATAAATTTATCTCTTTGTTTAAAAAAAAATAATGGCCTGAGCTCTAGGATCAATAAAACAAATTCTGTCTTTTTGTTTTCTTCAACTCATATTCATCATTATCGAAGGCATCCACACTGCATCAGATATGTTATATTTATCTCCTATGTCATTTTATTTCCCTCCTATCATTCTAACATTTGGTTTCACCCTTTTCATTGTTTTGGGGGCAAGGTTTGAAGTCTGGCCTCGATTATTCATCCTTGGTAATTTCTGCGTTTTTTTCATTTTGTGATGTATGGATTTTTATGCATTTTTCAATAACATTATCATTTTTTAGGTCAGTGGGATTAGTGATGAGATTGGTTTTGAGTTTGGATTTGATTTCATCAATCGATCGATTCTAGAAGTGGTGGTATTTGATTTTGAGTTCTAGCGTTCACGTCATTTTGTGGTTCATGAAGTGGGTTATGTTTAACTAACCATTGTTAATTTTTTTCCAGTCAATCGTGGACATTTGTCTATAAATTTTCAAGAAGATCTGGTACTGAAATCATCATAGTGGGGTGAGGGATTCACAATGTGAGATGGTGTAAGTAATTATCTCTCTCTCTCTCTCTCTCTCTCTCTCTCTCTCTCTCTCTCTCTCTCTCTCTCTCTCTCTCTCTCTCTCTCTATCTATCTATCTATCTATCTATCTATCTATCTATCTATCTATCTATCTATCTATCTATCTATATCTATCTATCTATCTATCTATCTATCTATCTATCTATCTATCTATCTATCTATCTATTGATACCAAATTTATTCTGCTGACGTGGACCAATTACATGGAGACACGTGTCAATCTACATGGCACTCGCAAACATTTTTTGAACAACACCTTGACTCCAAGGAACTCAACCCCCCCGACCAACTCAGGCGCTCCGAGCAACAAGTGTTCTCCGAGGAACTTTATTGTACCGAGCAACTCATATATACCGAGCTACTCAGGGGGTTAGAGCAGCTTAGGCGGTCCGAGCTGCATCTCGTACAGAGCATTCATATCCGGATAATCAAGAGGATGACTGCGCATTAAATGCTCATTATTATCACACAGATGTACACGCCTATTGGACAGCTATGTATTATTCTTTCGCATGTACAGGCTTAGGGCTATAAATACATTGTAACCTCCTCATTAGCATGGGACTCAGAATTTCTTGGTAAACCCATTATCGAGAATTCTGCAAACAGTCAGCAATAACACAAACAATGGACGTAGGCCATTCTTTCAAGGCTGAACCACTTTAAAAATCTTTTGTCTTATTTATTTTTATCTGTGATTAAAAAATTAGGTCAGATCTAGTTTTTTACGTCAACAGATTGGCGTCGTCTGTGGGAAACGACTGTAATTATCATTTTCACTAAAACAATTCATCACCAATGGCTAATAATCCTGAATCCAGTAATCGAAACGCTGGAAACCCCCCAAATCCATCCACTCCTCCAAGTGTCCAAGATCTGGCTGGAATAATGGCTAATTTATCTCAGGGCCAGACCGCCATGCAAGAAACCATGCGATAACTCATGCAGGGTGGAGCACCCGCCCAGTCAGGGCAACGAAGCATTTAGAGAAATACCCGATTGCCTTCTTCACGAACTAGACGAACGTCACTCCTAGAAGAATCTCATTCTAGACGCACTGATTCATATCGTACTTAGAGATCCAATGATACTTCTTATCATCCTGGAAGGACTTCCTCGGTACGAGCTACAAACACTCAATAAAATGTCACTCTATCTCCAGAAAGGACCAGTGCTCTTGAAAGATTAAGTAGAGTTTCTCCCTTTGATCGTTTGGGTCCTAGGAGGAATAAAGTCCCCCTAGGATGGTGTCGAGGAACTCTCAATGATGCTCTGATTTAAAGGAAGGTTCTGCCCAATCCCGACTAGCTGCTCATCGTGAAAGATCCCAAGAGGCAAATTCAACACGATCAGTTGCTCGGACCAACAGGCCCGAGGAGGGAAATGATGCATGGAAAGGCTCTATTCAGAGGTTGGAGGATAGACTAGGGGAAATGGCTAAGGCAAAAAATCCTCTACAAAGAGCTTTTGTCCAAGGGGCACCTTTTATCCAAGCAATTGTGGATTTTCCCACACCATCAAAGTTCAAAGCACCTGTTGTGACTCCTAAATATGATGGAAAAATAGACCATGTCCTTCATAGAGAACAATACCAAGATGTTGCCGATATCTATGCCGTACCAGACCAGATGAGATGCAGGGCATTTTCAGGAACTCTTACCGGATCTGCTCAAATATGGTACAATAATCTTCCTCGGGGGAAGATTTCAACTTTCTTTCAACTGGCCGAGCTCTTTATTGGAAATTTCTATTTTGGAGCAAAACTAGTTAAACGAGTAGCACATTTGTTAAATGTTAGACAAAAAGCAGGAGAGAGCACCAGGGATTACATAACCCGTTTCAATAACGAGAAACTCGAAGTTATTGATTACGAGGAAAAGACAACAACAACTGCTTTGATGAGTGGACTATTGCCAAATAAATTGTACTACACTTTGGCCAAAGATCCACCTAGAACCATGCCAGAATTAATGGCAAAAGTAGCCAAAATCATGAATGCTGAGGAAGCTATGGCTGCAAAGAAGAGCATGGACACTAAGGAGACCAAAGTTGAGGCCGAGAAGATTGAGAAGAAGGATCAGAAGAATAATGGTGGTAACAAGCAGTCAAAAGCAAAGCAAGCATTGGAACAGTTGAAGAAATTTGGAAACTACACTCCTTTGAAGGTAGATATAAACCACGTTCTGGAAGAGATCAAGAACAGCGAGGAGTTAAACTGGCCTGAAAAAATGAAGACAAATCCTGACAAAAGGGATAAATCCAAATATTATGAGTTCCATAAGGATCATAGTCATATGACCAAAAACTGTATAGCTCTCTAAAATGAAATTGAAGAGCTCATTAGGCGAGGAAAATTGAACAAGTATGTGGATCATCGAAATGGTGGAAAAAGCAACGACCGAGTAAGGCAGAGGTCTATATCTCCTCGACGAACAAAAGAAGATAAGAAGAGAAATCATGAAGAAGACCTGGATGAAGATCAAGATGACCCCGATCTCCCCAAAAGATCAAAATAGTCAGAACATGAGGTATTTTCTATCCATTTTGGATCATTTGATTGCAATGTTATCACTGGTGGAGATGCAGGAGGTGGAGACCTTACTGCAGAGAAGAAAGCTTACCTCAATGAGGCTCAAACTTGTTCATATATTCAAAGGATAATTCTAGCTGAGGATGATCGCCCGAGGAAGGTAAACAAAGATAAACTGGTCATCAGTTTCTCTAAGAATGACCTCGCAGGTGTGTTATATCCTCATGATGACCCATTGGTGATCAAAATGAGGATGAAGGAAGTAGTGATTTCGCGAGTCTTGGTGGATAATGGCAGCTCGGTAGATATTATGTTCTACCCATGTTTTGATAGTTTGAACCTAAAGCTATCCCAGTTGGAGCCATATCATCGTCCCCTCCTCGGTTTTACTGGCGAGAAAGTTTTTCCACTTGGGACGATCAAGTTGGATATGTTCATCGGTACATGGCCTTCTTGTCGAATAGAAATAGTGCACTTTTTTGTGATGGATAAGAATGTCCAATCAGATTACAATATCATATGGGAAGGGTAGGTTTGAAGAAGTTCGAAGCAGTCCCATCTACTGTACATCAATGCCTAAAGTTTCCAACCAACTTTGGAGTAGGAATTGTGAAGGGTGACCAAAAAGTAGCTCGAGAATGCTACTATTCGTCTGCTGAGCAAGAAGAGTGTGAAGAATCCAGAAAGAAGACTACTACTTATCAGGTTGATGAGATAGAAGACGCAGAGATTAAGACTTTAGACCCAAGATATGAGTCTCAGCTCGTTAAGGCTCAGGTCATGGAGTCTACTGAAAATATTGTTCTGGACGACGAGCATCCAGAACGAACAACTCAAATTGGTGCCTCACTAGATGTGTCAATAAAACAAGAGCTGATAGCATTTCTAAAAAGCAGAAAATAAACTTTTGCATGGAGCCATGAAGACATGCCAAGGGTAGACCCAAATTTCTTATGTCACGAGCTCAATGTGAACAAGGAAATCAAGCCAGTAAAATAAAGAAGAAGAGTGTTCAGCCCCGAAAAGAACCAAGCTATAAGAAGAAGTCGAGAAGCTCCAAAAAGCATGTTTTATTGAGGATGTCAAATATCCTGATTGGCTAGCTAATGTGGTAATGGTGAAGAAGAAAAATAACAAATGGAGGATGTGTGTAGACTTCACCGATCTCAACAAGGCATGCCCAAAGGATCATTTTCCTTTGCCCCGAATCGATCAACTGGTGGATTCTACCTCGGGACATGAATTGCTGAGTTTTATGGATGCTTACTCTGGTTACAATCAGATTATGATGAATCCTGAGGACAGGGAGAGTACCTCTTTTATTACCCTAGGGGAACTTATTGTTATAATGTTATACCTTTTGGATTGAAAAATGCAGGTGCAACATATCAGAGGCTGATGAACAAGGTGTTTGTAGACCAAATCAGTTACAACATGGAAGTTTATGTTGATGATATGCTAACGAAGAGCAAGAAAGCTGATGATCATCTAATTGACTTAGGCCAAACCTTTGATCAACTAGATAAATATCAAATGAAGTTGAACCCTACCAAATTCATATTCGGAGTACGAGAAGGCATGTTCCTTAGGTATATTTTCAACCAACGAGGAATTGAAGCAAACCCTGAAAAGATCAAGGCTCTATTGGGACTACGATCTCCAACGACGAAGAAGGAAGTGCAAAGTCTCACAGGGCGACTTGCAGCACTTAATAGATTCGTATCACGAGCAACTGACAGATGTCTACCATTCTTCAAAACACTCCGAAAGACTTTCGAGTGGAATGATGAACGCGAGAAGGCCTTTCAAGAGTTAAAGAAATACCTGGGAGCACCTCCACTGTTGTCCAGGCCAGCGATAAGAGAAAGATTGTACTTGTATCTGGCAGTTTCGGAGAATGCAGTTAGCTCGGCATTGATAAGAATGGAGGATGGAGTGCAAAAACCAATTTATTGCACTAGCAAAGCCTTTCGAGGAGCAGAGATAAGATATCCAAGACTGGAAAAGTTGGCACTAGCGTTGATCGAAGCGAGTAGAAGAATGAGGCCATACTTCCAGGCTCATACCATAGTTGTGTATACCGATATGCCGTTGAGGCAAGCTCTTCATAAATCGGAGAAATCAGGGAGATTGATGTATTGGGCAGTAGAACTTGGTGAATATGACATAGTTTACGAGCCTAGATCGTCGCTTAAAGGGCAAGCAGTAGCAGATTTTATCACAGAATTCACTTATCCTGACACCTCCGAGGAACAAAAGCTGAATACCGACCAATCTGTGGATATCACAGGATCGTCAAATTTAAACTCTGACCAACTTAAGTCGGTTAACGATCAAGAGGAGATGGTCGACAAGCAGTAAGAAGTGTTAGGGGAGGATATAAAGAAGCAACAAATATTCCACCGAGGAACTCTTTCCGATAAAAAAATTGAGGATGAAGTACCTATATGGAATCTGTATGTGGATGGCTCATCTTATAGTACAGGTTGTGGGGCAGGGATTGTTTTAAATAGCCCAGATGGAATCGATGTGGAGTATGCTCTGCGCTTTCAATTCAAAGCCTCTAATAATGAGGTTGAATATGAAGCTATGATTGCAGGTCTTAGTTTAGCAAAAAACATGGGGGCAGAGCAGGTCATCGTATTCAGTGACTCACAGTTGATCATAAATCAAATGCTGGGAGTGTACATAACAAAGGGAGAATTGATGATCAAGTATTATGCGAAAGCGATGGAGATTGTATCGAGCTTTAACGCTGTGCAATTAATTAGAACACCAAGATTGGAGAATTGAAGAGGAGATGCTTTAGCTCGGTTAGCCTCAGCCACACGCACCGAGCTACGAAGAACAATCCCAATAGAAATTTTGGCTAGCAGGAGCATCGACGAAGATCTGATGATGAACTTTATTACCCTTGATTTAGGACCATCTTGGATGGATCCCATCAAGGCATATATTGAAGAAGGGGTTTTACCAACTGATAAGCTCGCGGCCAAGAAACTGAAGTTTAAAGCTGCTCTCTATGTAATAACTAATGGCATTTTATATAGACGAGGAATTATAGCAGGTCTGCAAAGATGTGTGCATCCCTCCGAAGTGAAAGATTTTATTGAAGAAGTTCATGAAGGGTCCCGTGGAGCTCATGAAGGCTGATTGTATAGCCTATGCCAAAAAATGTGACAAATGTCAACGCTTCTCCTCTATCCGAAGAGATCCCCAAGCATTGCTAACACCCATTACTTCCCCTTGGCCATTTGCCATGTGGGGAATAGACTTGGTCGGGCCACTCCCAATGACCAGAGGAAGGTTCAAGTACCTCGTAGTCGTTGTGGATTATTTTACTAAATGGGTAGAAGCTGAACCTCTTATTGATATGACATACAACAAGGTGTATCAATTTATATGGAAGAACATCATTTGTAGATATGGTCTTCCTCATGCATTCATCACAGACCATGGAACTCAATTTGATAACGAGGAGTTTGCTGCATATTATCGTCAGTCAAACATATTGAAAACCCACCATGCGCCAGGCCATCCCCAGACCAATGGACAAACTGAGGTGACAAACTGAATGCTACTGAATGGTTTAAAGAAAGGACTGGATGATGCAAAGGCAAATTGGATCAACGAGCTACATTCTGTGCTGTGGGCTTATCGTACTACACCACGAGCAGCAACAGGAGAATCTCCATACATACTGGCATTTGGAAGTGAAGCTGTTATACCTGCCGAGCTGGGCCTCCCCACACACAGAGTGCTGAATTTCAATTCTCCCATCAGTGTCTTAATGAGAAGATTATACTTGGATATGCTCGAGGAAGCTAGAGAATAAGCAGCAATCAGGAATGCTGCATACCAACAACGAACAACTCTGCTCTACAACAAGAGGGTAAAAAAGTGTGATTTGAAGGAAGGAGACTACGTGCTAAAGAAAGTAATTCAAAAGCACAATAAATTGGAAGCTAACTGGCAAGGACCCTACAGAGTAACATAAGTTGTTCGTCCAGGAACTTACAGGATTGAAACCTTGGAGGGGGAAGAATATAAGAATGCATTGAATGCAAAACATCTACGCAAGTATTATCAGTAGAAGGGATTCCTATGTAAATGAAGTTTTCTTCATTATGAATAAAGTGTTGAAGTTTTTATCCAATTCTCTCTTTTTGATGAAATTTTTTCGAAGTATTAGTGCTACACACTATGCATCAAGTTCAGAACAAAAATCCACCAACTACGGTTGGTCGGTAAAATAAAAACCCCCAACTACGGTTGGTCGGTCCACCAACTACGGTTGGTCAGTAAAATAAACCCTCCCAACTACGGTTGGTCGGTCCACCAACTATGGTTGGTTGGTAAAATAAACCCTCCCAACTACGATTGGTCAGTCCACCAACTACGGTTGGTCGGTAAATTAAACCCTCCCAACTACGGTTGGTTGGTCCACCAACTACGGTTGGTCGGTAAAATAAAACCCTCCCAACTACGGTTGGTCGGTAAAATAAACCCTCCCAACTACGGTTGGTTGGTCCATCAACTACGGTTGGTCGATAAAATAAATCCACCAACTACGGTTGGTCGGGAATAAAAATCCACCAACTCCGGTTGGTCGAAAACAATTGTTTAAGCAATATCATGGGATGGAAGTCGTTTCGTGGCTTATAATTAAAAAGTGATTAGTCACTATAATCAAAAAATAAAACAGAATTTATTTACTTATAGCATATCAAATTACCACCAACTCTAAGTTGGTCGGGAAACAAAATATCACCAACTTCGGTTGATCGTCAAATAATTATCACAAACTCAGAATGGTCAACAATAAATTTTCACCAACTCCAGTTGGTCGGCAATTTAAAGTAACACAGTAAATTTTTGTTTTCTTACAAGATATACATACACATTCATCAGAGAATACAATAGATATTTTACAAAGTAATGACAAAAGACAAACGATGTGAGACATGTATTTCATTACCAAAACTTTTCATTCAAATTGAGAAGGATTACATATGCTGTGGAAAGTAGAAATCATTACATAAAAATCCTATTCTATTGGCTTTTTCCCTTCTGCCTTTGAAACAGGCTCTACTCCAGCAGGAGGATCATCTAAGGCGTAAGGAAAATTTATGAAGTTCAGATCTCTAAGCATCCGGACATTCATATTGATGGCCGATCAAGTAACTGCTCCGGGCGAGATATCTCAAAATTAGAATGAAGACTGTAGTCGCCAAGATACTTTGAGATCAGACACTGAGGAATTGCCCGAGCAGAAATCCAACTTATGTCAAGCTTAAATGGAGGCACTGGAAAATCAAGCAAACTAAGATCATAATAGTCCCACAAATAGTGACCATGTTCCAATTGTAGCACACCCAGGGCATTCAGCCATCCTTACTTGTACCCCTCGTTGTTTGACTGCTGGATCCGGTCATCAAGGTGGTAGAGGGCTTCATTATATCCAGCCATCCAAAACTCTCTGGGCTATTTTTGAAATTGATAGGTCAACCTCTCTAGTTGCTCGTGGAGGTTCTTCACTAAAATTTCTTTATTCTCCAAGGCAGAGATTTGTGCAGAGAGTTGCTCGTCGAGGTTTAAAATCTTTTTGGACATTTCAGTTAATGCTTGATTGTTCGCCACCAACTGGAATGCTTGATTCTCCAAAGCTGCTTGAGTTCTTGCCTCTTCAATAGTAACCCGAGCAGCTCTTGCTCATCCCCGAGAAGCTCTTGCTCATCCATGAGCAGATGTAGAAGGTCCAATTCTCTTTAAAGTTTCCAATTCGTCTCTCAAATTGGCATTTTCAACGTCCAGAAATGAGAAACCTTCGTCATTGACAGGGACCAAAGTTCCTGAGGTAGATGCTGCAGATTTCAGTTGGGATATCTCTCCTCGCAAGTTATTGTTTTCCTGCTCCAGCAGTTTCGCGATTTGCCTATGCTCTTCAACCTCGGTCTTCAAAGTCCTCTCCTTAATATCATAAGCAGCGACGAACTTATCATATCCTTTGTCAGCATTTAGTTGCTGATACTTTTTCTCATACCCTTGATGCAAAAGGGCAGAAGATTCCTTGTATTACTGCTAAAGTTCCTCGATGATACCCCAGAGATCATCAATCATCTCATAATATGCCACATTATTGGCAATTTCACGGTCGAGCAAGCACTTCAAATATTAATAGGCTTCGACTGCTCGTTCCGAAGTGTCTGGACCAAGGATGTCGATGATTTGAGCTTCAGTCAAGTGAGCATGGCCAGCCTTAAAGTAGTCATTGCATTTTTTTACCAGTTCAATATCGTGGGATGATAAGAGATCCATTCTAGCCATAAACTAGTAAAGAAAAGAGACAGAAAGAATCAATAAAGATGCAAATAGAGCAAGTAGAAGAAAAAGTCAATATGAACAGCTGAAAGTTTGAATTTTATTATATCATAAAGAGATGTACATAGCCCAAAATTACATTCAACAAAAAAAATACAAAGAGAAAGGTTCGAACAACTCTACACCTTCTCCTTGCTTCCTAAGACTTCCTCAGGAGGCTTAGACGAAGAGGTAGGTTGCTCGGAGGGCAGTGAAAGCTGATCAGTAGACATATTGGTTGGCTGGGGCTGCTCGTATGGAAGTTCAATAGTAGGGACCTGATCCCCAATCATCATTAAAGACTCTTCAGAGGCAGCTTCGTCCTCTTCTTCTTCTCTAGGAGAGGGAGGAGGACCATGAACATGGCGCTGTAATAGGTCGGAAGTCTCAGCGACCTTTATCTCCTGCAGAGCTGTAACCCATCCATCTCTGAAGTATTTAACACAAGCAAACTCCATCTGGGAAGACATGGCAGCTAGACCTTTGTTCCATCCCTTATCCCAGCCAGTGCTAAAGGACTTCTTAACAGCAAGTTTTCTCTTTGCCTTTTCTAAGGAAATCCTCTCAGTATGAAGTTCCTTGGCAGCCTTCATCTTCCCTTCTATCTCCTGCTTCTGACGATCAACGTCACGGAGTCTAACAACTTCCTCTTTAATTTTCTTAAGCTTGTTTTCAAGCTCTTCAGTGTTCTTGAGCTTTTACTTAAGCTCATTGTTCTTCTTCTCAAATTCTTTCACTTTCCTCTCCAACTCCTGGGAGGCATGCATAGCTCGATCTTTTTTTTGCTCGATGGACTTGAGTCGTGTCTCCCAGGCCTCTTTATCTTCTTCATATTTCTGACGAGAGTCCTTTAAGGACTGAGTCAGACCTAAAAAAGCTTCCTCCATACCTCCCGAGGATCTCGAAGCTTTAATAGCTTCATCCTTTTTCAGAATAGTGTTGAAACAGGTTACCAGCTGGAAAAAGAAAATAATTGTAAGTCAGTGCAGGGACATAACATTGAAAAATGAAAGTTTAGATTAGTAATACTAACTGAGGTAATATGTTGAGCTGCTAAGGTGGTAACCCTATCCCGAGAAAGAATGTCCTCAACACCTTGGATCTCGAGAATAATCCAAGACTTCACTAAGCTCATAGTAGAGCTCGGAGGAACAAAGGTGGGAATACCACCTCCAACATTTAAAGACTGAGAGACTGCTTCAACTGGTCTCTCAAGAGACCTTTTCTTGAACCTCCTCATAGGGGCAGGAACATTCTCAACCAAGGATGTTGTCTTGGTCGGTGATATAACGATAACCTCGCTTGGAGGAGAAACAGCTACAACCTTGCTCGGAGCCACAGGGGGCTTCTCGACAATCTGCTTAGCAGCAACAGGAGGGGATGCATCAATATTTCTCGTCCCTTCTTCTGGGACATTTGGATTATTTTTCTTTGCCTCTCCAGCAGTAGAGGCAGACTTATCAAAGAAGGCAGGAGCTCTTCTTCTCTTCATTCTGTCACTCAGAGGAATGTTTGATTCAGGGGAAGAACCTTCAGAAGCTGGTATTGGGTCGATGTCGCCTACCACTGGATGAGCAGTAAAAGACGAAGTGTAGCTCTTGTACTTCAACAAGTACGAGGCTGATCTGATATGTTCGTCAACAACAGTTTGGTGCAAACTCCAGATAAGTTTCAAGTGTCTCAAATTGACATCAGTCTCTTTGGGGGATTTTCTTTTGCTATCAACTGCAAATAAACAAAAATTAAAATGTCAATGACGCATTTTATTAAACACAAAGAAAACACAGTCTCAAAAATAAAATAAAATAAAAACAACCTATCCCATTGCCATAGGGAGGGCATCTAGGACCCTGATACACATCATTTCCATTTAATGGAGCATGTTGCCAATTTTTCATAACAACTCCATGCTCGAAGTAATCCATGTTGGCATCTAGGAGATTGACAACTAAAGCCCTATTTAAATACCTAGTTTTTAAATAAAAAGTACTATCGCTGACAACCCATCTATAACAAAACATAATTTCTGGAATTCCTAAACGGTTTCCATGAATTTGATTAAACCTATGAACTCCATTAACTATTCTCCAAGTGTTTGGCGCTATTTTTGCAGGAACAACATCAAAAAACTGACAGAACTCCAAACATAAAGGATTTGGAGGAAAAGAAAAGCCGCATTTGGCCACAAAGAGACTGGGGAACCAATGTCTCTCAGCCAGACGAAAATAGTCAGAAGGTTCAGAAAGTTCTTCCAAAGTAACCCATGAAGGAATAGAAAAATCAGAGCGAAACTTATCAAGCGACTCAACTAGGTAAACCATGATGAACAGAGAAAATAAAAAAGAAGGAAGAAGATCTTACAGGAAAAAGGTGGATCAGTTGACAACGAACAATGGAAGAAATGAATGCACAAGATAGAGAGGAAGTAAAGAAGTTCTAAGATGCAGATTTGAAAAAGAAAAAGACGATCGAATTTTCTGAAGCGTTTAAATACTTTACCTCTGGAATAGAGAAAAACAATGATTACCAGGATGGACGATTGCGTATCCGGCGGCTAAAAAGAAGAAAAGGGCACAAAAAATGAAGCGGTTATGGAAATTCAAAATATTTATAAAGACCGATACTGTTCATTTATAAAGGAGTTGTATACAACGAATGCTTTCCTAGAAACCATAAAAATCGAAAATCTAAGTAGCAGAATGTTCCATACTTTTCTTCAACATCAAACTACGAAACATTAGGGGCTTCAAATATGTTGAAGACAGAAAATGGCCACTGCCATTTTAGTGGCGTCAACAGCAGATAAATGATGAGGATGAGATTGAAGATGAAGATAAACATTCACATCAATCATATAAGAGACAAAGGTTTTTAAAGTGGTTCAGCTATGAATAAAGCCTACGTCCACTGTTATTTTATTCCCAAGGGTTTATAATAGCACAATATGGTGTAGAGAGAGAGAGGATGTGTATCTTGTGTATGGTGTTTCTTAGTTTTCTCCCACCGTCCCCCCCTTTTGGCTAAGGGAATACATGTATTTACAGTGATGGGAGATAAAGATATACAATGTCTTTATACATTCAGACATTTATGTCTACATACAATGAATCTAATTGTTGGCCTTCTATGATGGTTTATCCTCCTTGAATTGCTTGGTATGCTATGTGTTGTCATCTATTAATACAGTATAAATGTACATTAAGGCTCATTAAATGCGTTGTCATCTTCATTAATGCACATTAAATGCATAGTTATCCTTTGATCTTCCTGGTTGGTATGCCGACCAACTCTCCTCGGGTGCCGACTAACTCTCCTCGGGTACCGACCAACTCTCCTCGGGTGTCGAATATTGCCACGTAGGATGACATGTGTCCTTTTCTGATTGGTCCTCATAGATGGAGAATTTTTTGCGTCAACAGAAGTCCCCAATGCTCCATGCTCGATGGTTTACTGAAAGGATGGAGTATTTATTCTGCAGCGTTGCTCGGTGCTCGTGAAATTCTTGATTTGTCTTCTTGATTTGTTCAACATAAAGTGCACAATCTCCTGGATGACATATGATGCAGGCTGATCGATGGTTGCTAATATCTCTTTTGAGGAACTCCGTTCGTTAAGTGAACGCGTGCTATGTATCACCCCTGGGAATTTGGATGCAGCCATGCCATAGTATGCAGCTTGTATCTTGTCATAATCTTCAAGTATGTTGATTGGTTTGCCATCCGACCAACTGCTTCCTGTGTCGAGCAACTGAATGCTAACTTTACGTGCTTGATTTTTCTGATTTATGCTCCTCTGAATACTTTGTCGAGTAACATACTAGCTTTTGAACCCAACTCTTTAATCTTGTTAGTACCAAGCTAGTGGTGGACTTTGAAACATTTTCATACAACCTCTTCTTCATTATTGGTCGGGAAAGTAGTAGTAAAGATCTCAGTGCTGTAGATGCTGAATTTGACTCCTGAACTTCAATATGCCTCCGTGTAAGTTTGTGGAGTTGAATTTGATACTCGACTGCATGATGTTATGAGAATGTGCCACCGAATGAACAACTGAATTTGTAATAGAAGCCCCCAAGTGTGGAATATGAACTTTGAGTACTTTCTTGGCCTTGAAATATGTTGGTCTTGCTGGAAAAATAAGCCCGAGGAAATATTCCATGAAATGGCTCCCTGAGATCTTTGCATGTTTGCATTTTCTGGCTTCTATTATTTAACTCAGTTCAAGTGTTTAAGAAGAATATATGTTGGCATTTCAATTATGAATTTCTACATTTCTTCCATCATATGACTCTTGTCGGCTTTTGAAGAATCTGTTTGAATTCCAACTTGGGAATTTCTACATGTGTTCTTTAGCTCAGTACGAGTGTTTGAGGAATAGATGTTTGAGTTCTTAATTAGAAAGGCCTACATGTACCTCTTCTCTTAACTCGATTAAGTCAATTATGAAGCTCTATGCCCAGGATTGGGGCATGTATGAAATGAATCTGATGGTGCCAATTGAATTGTTGTTTGCAGTCTTGCTGTTGTGTTGTGTGCAGTCTAGCTGCGTTGTTTTTGTTCGGTATTGACCTTTTAAGGTCTTTATGTGCTGTTGATGAGCATCTAAGAATTGTATTGGGCAGATAATTTTGCCTGAGCACCTATTGAGGCTGAATCATATAAAAATTACGATTAGAATAATTATTCAGCCGACCAGTATATAGTGTGCATCGGCTTCAATATTGGACAATTTAAATTTTCAGATAATAATATGTCATGTGAGCAGATTTTTATCAGATAGATGCCCTATGTAAGACATAATTGTGTAATCTAGGATTTTTGTAAAATTATTTACAATCCCAATAAATATTAAAAATTAGTTCATTTTTAGAAATATTTATTGATTTTAAAAATATTTTTGAGGTGGGGTTGTAAACTATAGATACTTGGTGTAATAAACCAAAAATATCTTTAAGCACTATGTGGATAAACCAAGAGTCCTTTTTTGAACAAAAAAAGAAGTCAAAAAGTGAGACTTGGGCCCCAACTAGACACGTATGATTTCAGTTGTTCTTGCTTGGCCATAACCGCCGACCAACATTAGAATTGCGATTTATCTTTCCTGTCATCGATTAGAAAATGGGTGGTTTAAAATTCTAAATCTGCACAACATCTTCCGCCGACCAATCATGATAACCTTGTAGTTACAGAAAATTGAATTTCAAGTCACCGATTAACAATAGGCGTCGCCGACCAAGAAGTAGATGATCATCGACCTGTTTTGCTGGTTCCGACCAGCGATGGATGGTGCCGACCACCAGTTGATTTCCCCCGACCAACTATATATAACGCCGACCATCATATAAGATCTACCGACCAACATAATGACCTGTTGACCCAATAGGCTTTGGTCGACCATTGATGCCGATCAAGAAATAAATATGCCAGACTAAGAATAAGGTATAGTTGAGCAATCATATATGATCTCCGACCAGTGATGGCCTAATAATAGGTGTCATCGGCTGTCGCCGACTAAGAATAAGGCTGCCGACCAGGTATTGGATAGCGCCGACCTGTGCAGGTGCGGTTTGAATACCAATCGCCATTTTTAAGATCTGGCATCTCTTAAAGAGAGAAAGACGAAATCGAGAGTCTCAGTTTCTTCTAATAATCAGAATCTGACTTTTAGAGCCTCAAATTGATACACATGAGAATCAAACAAATATATATTCTTGACTCGTTGATGACTATCTCCTTCAACCATCACAAATATTTACGAAGGCATTAGATCCATTATTGAAATTAGATCCGCAATTCATATCAAGACGTGGATGTCCCCTATTTCTGTTTTATCAAATCTCACTCAATAATGAAAATTATCGTGTGATTCACACAATTGGTAGATGAATTGAATTTGAATGGTCGCTTTATCAAAACTAGTAAAATGAAACAGTGTGTACATGAAAAATATTAAATCGTTCTAAAGTTTATCCCCATTATAAAGTTTAGACTTGGGAATCAAATAAAAAATATGATTTTAAATCTTACTGTTTTACAGATTTCTCAATAAAAATAATCTAACAGTTATGATTTTAAAATCATGATATGCAATATTTTGTAGATTTCCTAAATAAAAATTGGACAACTAATTTCTGTATATAAACATAAAAATCATGGCTGAATCAAAAGATGTATGCACAGTATATAATTGATTATACATATAGAAAATAAAAACTTAGCTTTTGATGGAGAACAATGCTTGTAACACGTTCCCACAGACGGCACCAATCTGTTGAAGACAAAAAATGGCCACTGCCATTTTAGTGGGGTCAACAGCAGATAAATGATGAGGATGAGATTGAAGATGAAGATAAACATTCACATCAATCATATAAGAGACAAAGGTTTTTTAAGTGGTTCGGCTATGAATAAAGCCTACGTCCCACTATTATTTTATTCCCAGGGGTTTACAATAGCACAATATGGTGTAGAGAGAGAAATGATGTGTATCTTGTGTATGGTGTTTCTTAGTTTTCTCCCACCGTCCCCCCTTTTTGGCTAAGGGAATACATGTATTTATAGTGATGGGAGATAAAGAGATACAATGCCTTTATACATTCAGACATTTATGTCTACATACAATGAATCTAATTGTTGGCCTTCTACGATGGTTGATCCTCCTTGAATTGCTTGGTATGCTATGTGTTGTCATCTATTAATACAATATAAATGTACATTAAGCCTCATTAAATGCGCTGTCATCTTCATTAATGCACATTAAATGCATAGTTATCCTTTGATCTTCCTGGTTGGTATGCCGACTAACTCTTCTCGGGTGCCAACCAACTCTCCTCGGGTGCCGACCAACTCTCCTCGGGTGCCGACTAACTCTCCTCGGGTACCGACCAACTCTCCTCGGGTGCCGAATATTGCCATGTAGGATGACATGTGTCCTTTTCTGATTGGTCCTCGTAGATGGAGAATTTTTTGCGTCAACACTATCTATCAATCTATCTATCTATCTATCTATTTATCTATCTATCTATCTCTATCTCTATCTTATGTTTAAGGGGTGATTTCGTTCCCAAATTTCGATTCTATGATTAAATTAACCACACCCCACATTAACTACAGCCAACACCGGATCAAAATCTCAGTGCTATTTTGGGCGAAAACGGTGGGTGTTCTTTACTCCTCTGTTGGCCGGACCTAACTTCGTGGTGGCCATGGTAGCCAGCTACTTTCTCAGGCTCTTTACTCCTCTCTTTGTTGTTGTTGACGAAATGGGTGTAAGATGTATTTTTCAGTTAGTGATTTTTGGTTAAGTGGTTTTCAATTTATTTCGTTTTGTGTCATAACACGTGTTCTGTTTTTGTTGGGTTTGTGGAGAGCTTGGCTCTACCTGATATTTGTAATCGGTTCCATGTTGAAATTTATGTATTAGATGTTAAAATTTATAAACAAAGGTATTTTTTAGCCCAATAAATTTTTCAAAAATCGTGGGTTTAAATTATTTTTAAGGCTCTAAATCGAGTGAGACAGTTTATTGGGATAAAAAATTGTTTGCTGAGCATTAAAAATTATGAACATAGTTAGATCATAAAAAATAAAGTTTGTTCTGCATAAAAAAAAGGCTACCCACACAGTTTTGTTTATATATTATTTGATAATAATTATGAAATCTTAGGAATAAATTATTTTTATGGTTACATGTTGAGTGAAACAATTTAGTGGGCTACAAAATGTTTGTTGTGAATAAAAAATTTATAAACGCAGTTGGCTCATTAAAAAAAGATAGTTTGTTGGGCATAAAAATGTCAAAACAGCACTGTTTTGTTTATATAATTTTTGGGTTGATATTTATGAAATTGTGGCTTTAAATTATTTTTAAGGTTTTAAGTTGAGTGAGACAATTTGCCGGATAAAAATAGTGGTACCATAAAAAATGCCAAAATGACACTGCTTTTTGTATTTTTTTAATAAGTGCTTGGAGATTTTGAGTTTTGGACCATTGTTTAATAATGGACATCTTTGAAGGGTTGAAATCTAACCCTAGAGGGATCCCATCACTATTGAGGGTGTTATGATAGTGAATATGGTGATAAAGTTAAAGTATTTGAATGTTCTGCAAAATGTATCTTTGTACTGAGCATACTGAACAAAGCATCATGAGCACATGACTCAATGCTATACATTTTTTTTTGCCAAAACGATTTTAATGTCTATTAGTTGGACCCATGGCTTTCAAAGATTGGGACTCAAATGGTTTTCACCTATGAGATTGAAAATTAATACAAGTTAATAATCATGGTTTGAGGTTAGTAAATTTTGTACATAGGTGTAAAACATAACTAGGGGTGAGAGTTCGTGTTTTGGACCGTATTTCTAGCCGACACGACAAAACACGATATGGATTTTTCGGACACTAACACGATATGACACAAATTCGTGTTTTTTTAATTAACACGAATACGACCCAAATAAAAATGACAAGAATAACAAAATTTCCTAAATTTCACACTAAATTGACACGAACATGACATGATACGAATTTGTGTTTTTTTAGTTGACATGAACACGACCCAAATAAAAGCGACATGACACGATTTCTTAAATTTCACACTAAATTGAACATAAATAGACACGATAACCCGAATAAAAATACGAGTAACACGATAAGACACAATAACACGACTCATAATGTTTCCACGAACACGACACTACTTCGTGTAAAAAATATATATATAAACATGGCATGCACACAGCGTAACATGTCGTGTTTTCATGTTGATTTTAAAACTGTCACCCCTAAACATAACGAATGGGTTGTCATGTTTTAAAGTAATAGAAATGTTTTTTTCGAGCCATCTTTTTTTATTTACTTAATAATTCTCATATGGGACTGACATGAGCAGAACATGAGGCTTGAGGTAACCTAAAAACATATTTGTATGAATAGGTTGGTGGCCATTACTCCGTGAAAATGACAACAAATGAAATCTTTCAAACAATTGATATTTATAAAAAAGCAATATATAATAATAATAACTTTTATATATTATATTTTTATCATGTGGTTTTTGATAGACTACATTGACACACCTCATTGACAAGACTAACACGAATGGTGATTTCGTGCTAGGAAATCTTGACGTTAATACAACACTTTGTATTAGTTTCGTGTTATCATATTGTATTTATAATTCTCACCTCTAAAAAATATAATAAATAATATATCATTAAAAACATTATAAATTATTTTATGATTTGGAAAATAAATTTCCAATTTTAAATTATTGTCTCAAATCAGTGTTTTCATCACACATTTTTTTCAAATGCAATACATTATTTTCTTTTTATATAAAATTATAATATGGAAAATAATTTTTATTTTCACCGTGCCATTAGCTTTGTAACTTTTGACCGATCTATAAGGGTGATGCATAGTTTTTTAAATTTAGAATCATTTGTGTTATATAAAAAATCTTTTTGTATTAAATTATATATGACTTAATACTTTGAAAAAATTCCTTCGTGCCTTCAGGCACGGGTTATATGCTAGTGTGTGTGTGTGTGTGTGTATATATATATATATATTGAAGTGACATGACTAAGAATGTGTCTCGGAAGTGCGTACTCTCTAGGCTCAAGTGTAAGCATGTCGTTCAAGTAATAATCCGATAAGTCGGGTATCGATCCTCAGGTAAATAGGACAACAGAGTTGTAACGACGTTGGACAGACGAAGGAACCCTAACTCTGACTCTAAAGAAAAAGGAAAATATGATCTAACTAGTAAAATAGCTACAACTATATGCAATTTTGAAAATGTTTAACTAATGAACTAAAGTACGAATGGAATGCAACTATTCTAAATTACTTGAAATACTAATGATGATTGAATTAAAACTCGAACTATATGATGAGGAAAACAGGACAGGAATACAATCCCTCAACCCTAGTGTATTGATGGTATAAAACTAATCGTAAATTTAAGTGATTATTTAGACCCAAAATTTAGTACTCCCAATCATTACATATATGAGGTTCAAGCCCGCACCATACATAATCAGAGGACGAGTAAATCGGTTTTACGATAATTACATTCAAATTGCATTCTGAAGCATCCCGGTTACCCTGAAGTAAATGAGATCTAGAGATCTACAATTGTCGTGTTTCTATGCAATACGATCATAATCAAATCATTAAATTTAGAGGATTAATTTTATACACATCAGGTTGAGTTCATGCATCCCGACCTTAGAAATTTAGCCTGACATATAAAAACTTGTAGACAACACGTTTGGAATGAAAGAAAACATTTTTAATACTGAATGAAGATGAAGATAGATGAAGGTGTTATTAGACAAGAAATTACTGCAGTAAAAAAAGAATTAGAATGGTATTACTTGAATTGCAAAACTGAAAGCAACTAGGGTTTATTGTTCTTCTTCTCTAAAAGTGATTACAGAGCTTCCCTAATGAATCAGAAGCCTCTTCCTTAATGTTGGGAGGAGTTTAAAATTTATCCTCTACAAAATAAAAGAGTTTGAACCAAGTAGGATTCTAATTTCTTACAAATGGATAAGTACGGATCATCGAGAACATAACTGATCCTGTTAAGGGGTTCAGTTCGGTTCTGTCTTTGACAGCTTTTATAGAGAATTATTCAAGCATCGGATCGATCCTTTATTTCTCTACATCGTCTCGGTTCCATCTTGTTGACTCTTCACAGGAACTTTTCCAGGTGTAGGATCGGTTCATTTTTCCCTCCCTTCGGTTCGGTTCTGTCTTAACAGTCTTTACAAGAACTTTCCCAAGATGGATTCGGTTCTTTTTCTTTCCCTTGGGTTCGGTTCCATCTTATCAGCTTTTGCAAAAACCTTTCCTTCTTGTTCATCTTTAAAGCTTTTGGTACGGAACTCGAATCAAATCACTGAACACCTGCGAAATATTTGGAATATACACGAAACTCGGCGTACTCGTTAGAACTTGTCAATATCAAAGATATGATATAAATCCACTTGAATTACACTTCACGGCGCGATAAAATCCTCTAAATTAAAGGGATAAATGGGAAGAATTTATGCCTAATCAAACCCCCCAACATAGAACTTTGATCGTCCTGAGCAATGTAAAAGAATCAAAACATGGTTTAACTTGAAAATGGGATAGAATACCTCTTTCGCGAGCGAGCGATTGCATTTAGCGTATGCAATAAGCCTTTAAACCCCTAGGTTATCCTAGTAGGACGAGTTGTGTCTCGTGAGGGTTTGCAGAGAATATACCCACAAAATTCGACTAAAAGAAAACTCAAAATATGCAAAAATTTTATAATTCAAACTTTTTTTGAAAATAGTCATCATCAATTCATGTCCAAGAATCTCAAATCATAGTGCGCATGTGTGAAGCCGAAGATTTAATCGTGAATTTCCACCGATTGACCATTGTGTAACTTATCCGAAAATTCATTTTGATTTCAAAATCTCACGGGATGCTCTCACAAACGAATCACTCGGAATGTGGCTTTTCTCTCGGTATACGTGATTTATAAAGATTAAATGTAGTGGAACCAAGTTCACGCATACAAGTAGAAAGACAAAAATTTATGGTAATCGGATCTCATCATTGGATTACGGATAGAAGGAAACGGGAACATTGCCTCTAATTAGTATCTTTGATCTCTTTTATTATCTTTTTGTGTTTTAGCTCTCCACGCGGTAACCAAATTCGCAATTTTGGACTCGGTTAGGACTTTTTTGGTCTAACGGTGTATTGGGTAATATGAGAGTGGTACAGGAAAAACTGGAATGGGAACGTTTTCTTATGATGTCCGTTAGTGCGTTTCTAGGCTTTTACTCATTTTTTCTTCTTTTTCTATTTTTTTTCTATTTTTCATGCTTTTCTTTTCTTGCTATTTTTATTGAGCATAGCTATTTTTCTTTCCCCTTTTTCTGCACTTTCCGAACTTAATTTATGGGATTGTCCCCTTTTCGCAATTTCGGGCTAGTTGGGGTTTTTCGGGTTGTCAAACGAAAGGGAAAAATTTATTCGGCTCAATTTGGGTTACAATAGGGATCATTTTTCACTACTTTTTCTGGCCAATATTTTTTGGGGACAAATGAAGGCCTACTTCAGTGTCCAAAATACTAATTGTGTTACCATATGCGTTTCGAGATGAATTAGGTTTAGAGATCTATTTGGCTTGTTTTTCAAGGCAATATCACACACATTTTCCATAACCGATCAAAGTGAAAGAATTGAGATCCTCGATGACTTATTTGACACTGAAAAGAACTTTTGAGTTAATAATTAACTTGGATTGATTTATAAATTTCACAAAAATGAAAGCCTCGAATCTCACCGGGGTTGTTAATCTCCACACTTATTCGTTAAGTCGTCTACGTTCGCTCAATTTCCATCTTTGGTCAATTTCGGCTTTGTACATTTGAATTTTACAATTTGAGACTTTAAACCGACTTTTGATGATATTTTCAAAATTTTGAATTCCAATTTTTATTTATTTTGAACAAAAAATATTTTTGGGTTTTTCAAGATTTTATGATTTTTTGAAATTTCTGTGCATTTTTGAAAATTTATGAAGTTTTAGAAATACGCACTTGTGACCCCCCCTAACTTAGACTTTTGCATTGTCCTCAAGAAAAAAGGACTAAAATCTAACTCATAGCGAATTAAAAGTGCGAGAAAATAAAACAAAAAAATGAAACATAAATGTAGATTTTTTATAGATAGATAACATCTGAGTTACAAAGGGTAAGAAAGAGCACACAACCAACACAATTTAAACAACAACCAAAAACACACACAAGCAGTTAACACAAATAGGGGCTTTATTGGGGTGACGGATTGGAGGGCCTGGGTGCGCTGGGATCCTAGGCATCACACATAAGCTCGAATGGTAAGGACCAATCTAGAACTTACATGATGGGAGCGGACACAAGCATGGTTTTCAGTTTTTTAAAAGTGTTATGGCATGCTTCTGTCCACTCAAATGGGGTGTCCTTCATAAGAAGGTTGCTTAAGGGTCTAGCAATGGCGCTAAAGTCCTTAATGAACCGTCGATAAAACCTCGCATGGCAGAAGAAGGAGCGCACGTCTTTGAGAGATTTTGGTGGGGGTAGATCGGCTATGACATCAATCTTAACTCTATCGACTTCAATCCATTTGGATGAAACTATGTGGCCAAGAACTATTCCCTCAGTGACCATAAAATGGCATTTCTCCCAATTTAGCACTAAGTTCTTCTCCACACACCGGGCAAGTACTTTTTTCATCTTTCCCAGACAAAACTCGAAAGAGGTGCCAAAAATGAAAAAGTCGTCCATGAACACTTCAAGTCCTCTCTCAACCATGTCGCTAAATAAACTCAATATGCACCTTTGAAAGGTCGCGGGTGCATTAAACAATCTGAATGGCATACGTTTGTAAGCAAACCTACCAAAGGGGCAAGTGAAGGTCGTTTTCTCCTGGTCAAGTACATCTACCTCAATTTTGTTATATCCAGAATAACCATCAAGGAAGCAATAATAAGGGTGGCCCGCTACTTGCTCAAGCATTTGATCGATAAATGGTAAGGGGAAATGGTCTTTTTTAGTTCCCGCATTGAGTTTTCGGTAATCAATGCAAACGCGCCACTCGGTGGTGGTACGTTGGGGAACTAGATTTCCCTTAGTATTTTCAATCACTGTCATGCCTGACTTCTTCGAGAAAACTTGGATAGGGCTCACCCACTTGCTATCCGAGATTGGGTAGATAATCCCGGCATGCAATAACTTATTGATTTCGGTTCTCAGTACTTCTTTCATATTGGGGTATAGCCTTCTTTGCATTTCTCTAGAGGGCTTTACATCCTCTTCGAGATGAATCTTGTGGGTGAAAATTAAAGGACTTATCCCCTTCAAATCAGCAATACACCAATCGAAAGCACTTTGGTGCTTCCTCAAAATCTTTAACAGTTTACCCTCCTTCTCTTCGTCTAGGATAGAGGAGACCTCAACAAGAAATATCTCGTCCTCTCCTAGGTATACATATTTAATATGGGAGGGTAGTTTCTTCAACCCGAGGTTTGGAAATTGTTCGCTAGAGGGAACCATGTGTGCCTCCCGTGGTGGTAACTCCTTGAATCGAGAAACCCAACTTACATCTCTCGCGTCCTCGTCCGACGCTCTCTCATTAAGTAACGCTATCAACTCTTCAACTTCCCTCATGAATTCAGTATACGTCCCCTTACTCTCGTGGCTTGACACTAAACAGGACCCTAGGTCATCTCCACAATAATTTTCCTTAAAGTACTCCTCTACGATCTCGTCGATTAGGCTCACCGCGTGAATATCATCTTCTTCCCTCGTATGTTGGGCTATATGGAATATGTTAGTCTCTAAGGTCATGTTCCCAAAGGTGAGTTGCATCTGCATATTTCAAGTATTGATAATTGCATTAGCCGTAGCTAAGAATGGGCGCCCAAGAATGATGGGAACATGATTGCTCGAGGCGAAGGAAGGTTCCATGTCCCAAATGACAAAATCTACCAGAAAGTAGAAGCTGTCAACTTGAATGATCACGTCCTGAAGTATACCTATTAGGATCTTCATGGTTCGATCCGCTAACTCGAGAGTGATCTTTGTGGGCTTAAGGTCGCCCATATCTAGTTGCCTACAAATGGCGTAATGGAGGACATTGACACTTTCTCCCAAGTCAAGTAAGGCTTTTTCAATTCTATTTTCTCCAATAATGCAGGAAATGGTGGGTGCATCGGGATCTTTGAATTTTTATGGGAAATCATTATGTAGAATGGAACTCACGTTCTGTGCTAGAAATACGCTTTTCTTTACCTTCATCTTCCTCTTCACTGTTAACAAGTCTTTGATGACTTTTGCATAAGCAGGAATTTTCTTAATGGCATCGAGGAACGGTGAATTTAGCTTTACTTGCTTTAGCACATTTAGCACTTCATCACGGGGGTACCCTTTGTGGGAAGGAACCAGCCTTTGAGGAAATGGTGCCGCGATGGGTGGTTTCACTACTACCTCGGGCTCACTAGTGTCTTCTTCATCACTATCTTTCAAGGGGACATCTTCGGCCTCTTTTGTGTCGGGTGAAATCTCCTTATCTTTGGTTGCGTCGTGTGGGGGAGGTAATAAATCAATGATTATCCAACTACAAACAGAGGTCACAACTTGACATTGCTCCTGATGTTCTGTAGAGGTGGAGCTAACACTAGTTTGACCTTGGGGAGATCTTTAGCCCTGGGGAGGAAACTTGCCCTTCTCTTGGACACTTAGCAATGATTGTATCTTTGAAATATTTGCGTTTATGTTACTGATCATGCGATCATACCTAGCATTTTTTGCATTCTGGGTATTGATAAATTGGCTCATCATATCCTCGAGATTTCTTCGCGGTGGAGTAATATATGACCCTTGACGTGGTGGTGCTTGCACATGTCCTTGCATGTGTGGAGCTTGTTGAAAGTGCGATGGTGGAGGAGGGGAAACATGTGAATTAGGATTCATCACAGCATGTTTTTTCCCATAGCTAAAACTAGGGTGCTTTTTCCATGAAGGGTTGTAAGAATTCTCGTGCGGTGCACCGAAATTTCCCTTGAATCCTCCTATACCACTTACTTATTCTTGAAGCATCACTTTGTAGGCTGGTATTATCGATCATTCCTCTGTTGAATGACCCGCCTCACAAATTTCACACACCTTCTCAATGGGGTTTGGGATGGATCCAGTTGGTCCTCTTCTACGTACCTCCAATAATTCTCGCATTCCCTTCTCAAGTAAATCGAGTCAGCTATCCATTATAGCATTCATATTCACGTGAAATATGCCGGACACCGATGGAGTGGTGGAAGCTTGACGAGTTTAATTTTGAGCACTAGGGTCAGATGTATCTCAAGATTGGGTAGTCTCGGCGACATACCTCAGGTGAAGCTCAGCATCATTGGCGTCTAATTCTACAAAGGGGCCATCACACATAGTCTCAACGAGTTGTTTGGAATACATATTCACCCCGTTATGGAAGAAGGAAAAGATTTGTAGTTTATCAAGTCTATGATGCGGTCACGAAGTGACTAACTCATTGAAACACTCGTAACATCGATCGAACGACTCATTTTTTTGTTGTCGGAATGTTTGAATTTGAGCATTGATGGAGTTCGTTCGATGTGTAGGAAAGAATTTCTTGAGAAATTTAGATTGTAACTCGTTCCATGATGTAATCGAGTTTGGAGGTAAAGACCATAGCCAGGTTTTAGTCTTATCCTTTAGCGAGAAAGGGAAGAGTTTGAGTCGAATCACATCTTTTGTACATGTTTGATAGCTGAGGGTCTCGTACGCCTCCTTAAATTCCATGATGTGGAGATATGGCTTTTCTGAATCCATTCCATGGTAAGTGGGAAGTATTTGGATCATCCCATTCCTAAAGAGAAATTGTCGGCATTATATGGGAGTAAAATGCATCCCGGAGTGACTGTGCGCTTGGGATATAAGAGTTCTCGCAACGAGCGATACGGGGCCTCTTCATCACCGGCGGAGGCACTACCGTGTTGTGACATGTTTCTTTTACTCAAAGACTTTGTGTCCTCACTTGGTATACTCGGGGTGTTCTCTGAAGTGTGTCCTAAGAGGGAAAACAGAGTGTTATTTGCAATTGAGTGTGACGGTGTGGGAGGTGGAACCCAGAATTATGGAGCGTTAGGAGTGTGAGGGCTATCGGGGTCGTACTCAACTATTGGGTTTTCGTGAATGTGGGTAGGAGTATTATAGGGAGTTGGAGCGAGTTCAGAATTTTTCATTAACACGCTTATGAGAGATGATGAGGAATATTTTTGTGCTTTTAAATTTTTGTAAGTTTTTAGATTTTTTGGAATTTTGGTCAAAGCTTTAGATTGACTTGATCTAATCCTAAGTCTACCTAAGTCCTCGGCAACGGTGCTAGAAACTTGACACAATTAAGAATGTGTCTCAGAAGTGCGTACTCTCTAGGCACAAGTGCAAGCCTGTCGCTCAAGTAATAATTCGATAAGTCGGGTATCGATCCTCAGGGAAATAGGACAACAGAGTTGTAACGACGTTGGACAGACGAAGGAACCCTAACTCTGATTCTAAAGAAAAAGGAAAAGATTATCTAACTAGTGAAATAGCTACAACTATATGCAATTTTGTAAATGTTTAACTAATGAACTTAAGTATGAATGGAACGCAACTATTCTAAATTACTTGAAATACTAATGATGATTGAATTAAAACTCGAACTATATGATGAGGAAAACAGGACGAGAATACAATCCCTCAACCCTAGTGTATTGATGGTATAAAACTAATCGTAAATTTAAGTGATTAATTAGACCCATAATTTAGTACTCCCAAGAATTGCATATATGAGGTTCAAGCCCGCACCATAACTAATCAGAGGATGAGTAAATCGGTATTGCGATAGTTACACTCGAATTGCATTCTGAAGCATCCCGGTTACCCTAAAGAAAATGAGATCCAAATATCTACAATTGTTGTGTTTCTACGCAATACGGTCATAATCAAATCATTAAATTTAGAGGATTAATTTTATACACATGCAACTACGACATCAGGTTGAGTTCATGCGTCCCGACCTTAGAAATCTAGCCTGGCATATGAAAACTTGTAGACAACACGTTTGGAATGAAAGAAAACATTTTGAATACTGAATGAAGATGAAGATAGATGAAGGTGTTATTAGACAAGAAATTACTGTAGTAAAACAAGAATTAGAATGGTATTACTTGAATTGCAAAACTGAAAGCAACTAGGGTTTATTGTTCTTCTTCTTTAAAAGTGATTATAGAGCTTCCCTAATGAATCATAAGCCTCTTCCTCAATGTTGGGAGGAGTTTACAATTTATCCTCTACGAAATAAAAGAGTTTTAACAAAGTAGGATTCTAATTTTTTACAAATGGATAAGTCCGGATAATAGAGAACATAACCGATCCTGTTAAGGGGTCCGGTTCGGTTCTGTCTTTGACAACTTTTGCAGAGAATTCTTCGAGCACCGGATCGGTTCTTTATTTCTCTACTTTAGTTCGATTCCATCTTATTGACTCTTCACAGGAAGTTTTCCAGGTGTAGGATTGGTTCATTTTTCCCTCCCTTCGGTTCGGTTTTGTCTTGACAGTCTTTACAGGAACTTTCTTAGGATGGATTCGGTTCTTTTTCTTTCCTTTAGGTTCGGTTCCATCTTGCCAGCTTTTGCAAAAACCTTTCCTTATTGTTCTTCTTTGGAGATTTTGGTACGGAACTCGAATCAAATCACTGAACACCTGCGAAATATTTGGAACATACATGAAACTCGGCGTACTCATTAGAACTTGTCAATATCAAAGATATGATATAAATCCACTTGAATTACACTTCGCGTCGCGATAAAAAGCTCTAAATTAAGGGGATAAATGGGAAGAATCTATGCCTAATCATGAAGATAAATTTAAGTTTATTAAATTAAGTTATTTTTTGGAAGTTAAGGACCAGTTTATTTTTGTAGGTGAAAGACCTCATTACTCCTGGACTTCCAAAAGTAGTTATAGCACATGGATTCATTGTTCTTACACCATATTATCACAGTACCATGTGTGCTTCCATGTGGGATTATAAATCGATAATAACTACTGGACTATAATAAACAAATTCAAGGCAATTGACAACTCGCATGCATGACACCTATCACAGTTTGGACACGGTGTAGAAATTAAAGGAAAATAACTTACATGAAGGCGTTAGTGCACCTACGCGGGAAAATTTTATATGAATAACCAACCAATGGTTATCAAAGTAGTTACATTTCATGGCAAGAAAATCTATAAATAAGCAACAACAATGGAAAAGAGGACTCCCTCAACAAAAAATTACATTTACTCATTTTATGCTTTCTTCCTTTATTTTCTTTTCTTTTCATTTATTTACTACATTTCTTTTGTAGCAAATTAAAGAACAAATTTTCATAGAAAAATTGATTTAATCCCTAACCATCAACTACCATTCAAAACATAATACTTTCTTCCATTGATTACCCACAAAGGGAAATACAACAGTTAAAGAGAAATACAACATCACACTCCTAGAAATGTGTAATAGTGAGGAAAGAAATAAGTTGTAAAATGGTGGAAAGAATTCCATGGATAATTAAGATACTTTTTCTCTAAACCTAGGCATGGTTTGGAATCAGTTATTTCTCTAAATAAGGGCTCATGGGATTGAAAATTCACCATGACCTCTTGAGCTTTGTGCTTCAACTCCTTAGATCTAAAGAGAGTTGTATCTAATGATAAAAGGTATAAGCCTATGTATGTTGGATCCATCGGGTCACCCATATAAACTCTCTTAAAAACTTTATTCCTCCAAAACTCAATTGGAAAGAGAGTAAAGTTCATCACAAGTATGAACCCATCTCCTATAAGCTTCAAAGTCAGTAGAGAGTTTCTTAATCCTTTTTACAAAGAAAGGATAATAAGTAAAAAATAGAAAATATAGGTGTTGGTGTGCCAGGATACTTGGGAATATTTTTAATGATCGTGTAAGCCCAAGAAAAATTATTCTTTGCATGACCCTTCAACAGAGTGGAAGGAGGAAAATGGGAAAAGGCGTGAAGGACCTCCTGAACCTTTCCAACATCACTAGATGAGGATGGATGCTGTAAATGAGAACCACCAGTGGGAAAGACATTATCTATGCATTTTTCCAAATTCTTGAAGGGATAATCCTACAAGTTATGAGGATAGGATATGAGTTCGTAAAGAGGATCAGCGGATAAAATGGTCATGTGATCAAGGATTTAAAGGCACCTAGGTCGAAGTTATCCTCAGATAAAACAAAAGAATTAAACATACCATTTGAAACAACTTGGTATGATGGATGAACAAAAGTGTGAGGAGGAGGGGCATCTATGTCATACCTAAAAGGGTCATAAGTGGCTCAGTTTAAATTTGCTATTATTGTTCTCTAAAAGGGACATTATTGTAATACCCCGTAATTTTATTGATTTTTATTTAAGGAATTAATTGAATTAAATGAGAATTAGTTGGGAATTAATCCGGATATAAATACTAGCGAGATGTGAGTTGGTATTTGATTACGATATTAAAATTGAATATATCAGAGTATATATGGTAATATATGAGTATTGAATATTAGAAATTGTCACGAGGCAGAAATATGACAATTTGGAAATTTAGTTGGGACGCGCGTGTCAGTCGTGACAGGAATGAAATGATTTAAATTAAAAAGTGAATTATATTTTTATAAACCGAATGTTCATTTTGAGTGCACCAACGTGTCCGGAAGGGTCGAAATAGTCAGAAAACACTAGCCAGGGGTTTAGTTTGGGTCCCGCGGCATTTTTAGGCCAAACCGGCAACCTAGAAGGGTATTTTGGTAATTTTAAAAATAAGGAAATTAAAACCCACGAAAATTAGAGTTTATATTTATATTTTTAAAGGGGCCACTGAGGCCATTACCATCCAAAAGCATTAGAATTGGGCTACGGGAGTTAGAGAGGAGTTATCATAGAGTTCCAAACCAAAAACACCCACCACCATCATTTTTGGAAGAGATTGTGACCATAAAGAGGGAAGAATCAACCTTGAAACACTGGAAACACATCTGAAGAACAAATTTGAGGCAAGTGATTTGATATTTTTAAGTGCATTGAATATTTCTTCCATGTTTAGTGTAGGAACTGTTTTGCCTTGAAAGTTTTGAGGAAAACATAATGAAATTGTTGTAGAAACTATAAAGCTGGGTTAGGAATTGCATGTAGAATGGTTATAGACGAACTTGGTATTCAAAGACTTAACTTTGATGGTTTAAAAATGGATTTATGATGAGTAATTAGGTATAATAAAATTATGGGTTCATGTTCACAGGGTTTGGGGTAATATTTGGGGATTAATGATAATTACATGTTGATTAGGAGGATTTGACCCCAAAAATATGTTAAGAAACGACCTAAGAGGATTTAGTGAAGTTTAAGAACATAAAAAAATGCGATTGGGATGATCTTAGGATGAATTTAGAGAAGAGAAATATTGAGAAAATGAATTGGAAAATTTCTGGGCGTTTACTGCCATCTCGTTAGAAGACCTGCCCAGGTCGTTCGAACGACCTCGTTCGAACGGGACTTCTAACGAGATGACAGTACCCCTTCTAAGGAGTTGGTAGTTCATTCTAAGCCATTCATTCGAACGACCTCGTTCGAACGAGATTTCTAACGATTTGACAGAATGTCTTTTTAGGCCTAATTTTATTTAAAACTTCTAGTAGACTTATACAATTGAGTGTTAACCTTCCCTTGTTGACTAATGGATATATTTACGAGATTGGAAGCACGTTGGGGATTAAAACTTGGAATTAAGCAGTAAACTGGATGACATCTTTGGGTTAGGGTATAAGTAACTAAAATTTCGATGTGAGAAGAGTTGATAACTTTAACGTATATAAATCGGGGACTTGTAAACGTGTAACATTAAATGACGGTACAGGAATGAGAAATATACCTCTATTAATATTATGGGATACCGATGATGTGTGAATGCTTGGTATATGTAGTAATTTGTGTATAACATACCTACCATACTTGCTATCACGGGAGGTCGGCGTTCGATCAGGGCCATCTAATCTTTGTGTGCCTACGGGGGGATTTAGATTGGTACCTTGAGGTCATAGGTCAGAGAAGGACTTATTGAGAAGTTAATAAGTCTGCTGATCATGGGAGCGTAGGTATGTGCGTGACCCATGTGATGTGAACTATGTTCGCCTCCATTATGTGTGATTGTTGTTTATTGTAAATGATTCCTGAGAGATTCGGAATACGTGGTCCTTATGTACGTGACGTACCGGGATTGGATAGCAGAGTATGTGTGCACCGCAGCTTAGTCTCGGGGTGACAGTATTGTATATTTATGATGAGAATAATATACTGATAATTGAAATGAAGGGTCATGAATAAATGTAAGTGTGAATAATAACAACATTTTAGTAGAGTTAAAAATGGAAAATCTCTAGTGATTAGCATGACTAATATGGGAACTAAGAAAGAAAGTAAAACTCTCTCTTAAAATTAATATGTCGGGATTTAAATCGTGAATCGTATAGAAATGTTAGATTGTGTATTGGACTAGTTAGATATGGTAATAACTAGAACGGGTACGGGTACGATAGGAGTGCACAATTAGTTGTGAGGTGAGGAACTCATGTGAGTGCACGCACTATCATGTACTTTATATTCACTGTTTAATTATATTAAACACTTGTTGTATTTTAAACTTTTTTCACAATCGGGCTCTGACCCGTTTGCTTTCAAATCTATTTTTGTAAAAACCTTTTTAGGTGCCCAGCCCCAAGGACACCAAGCATAGGAGTTCTATTCCCGTGACGTGTTGTAGCTGCTGTGGAAGTTACAGGACCTCGATAGTAGACGCCTCCACTCTCTACCTTGACTCTATCTTACTTATCTGTAGGGCATGTGGCCCCTTTCCTTTCAGAGACATCTTATTTGCTCAGTCTTTATTTCATATTTTGGGTTGTAATTAAATTAAGGATTCAGGCTTGTATTTGTTCATTTCAGTATTTGGATTATTGTGAGGTGTATTCCTCCAGATTTAGTTTATTACATCGTTATTTATTTGTGACTGTGATGTGGTTGTGGTATCAGTATTTCATAATTTAAGTGGATTGTATGTTAATCGGAATTAATTAAAAATTGACAACTCACTTTTTAAATATTAGGTGGCTAGTAATTATAAAAAAAATGTTTTCGACAGTGATGCTATGAACTGAACCAACTTGGCATTTTGTATTAATTTGAATAAAGAAGTAGCTACCCGGTATTTAATTAGTCGGGGTGTCACAGGTGGTATCAGAGCATTAGGTTCTAGTGTCCTTAGGATCTGTACGGCTTGTTGTGTTTCCGCTAAGCTTTCTTTGATGTAGAGCCCTATATTTTAGGATTGTTGTACTCTATTATGTATGTTTCGCTCTTCAGCTATTTTGAGATAATAACTGCGAACTTATAAGATTTTACTCTCATTTCAGATGCCTCCATGACGTGCACAGTGAGTTCCCAGGGATGCTCAGCCCGAGCCACAGCCTGCACTAGTCTAGGACACCATGAATGCCGCAGAGGTTGCTGCTATTGTAGCCCAAGCGGTAAATTCCGCCCTCGCAGTTGTACAGCAGGCACCACCTCAGACGCTGGCAGTAGCGCCAGTTCAGGCTCATGCATTCCCGTCTGCTTGGGAACATGTTCGGGATGCTTTTCAGAAAGCACACCCTCCGGAGTTTGCATGTAGCTCCGATGTTGTTGTGTCCAGCCAGTGGAAGAAGGACATTCAAAGACATTTGAGGATGCATGAGTGCACGGAGGTACAGAAACAGATACTGGCTACTTTTAAGCTAGTAGGATCAGTGTTACAGTGGTGGGAGTCCATTACCACCCCGGAGGAGAGAGATGTCCTTTCTATACAGGAGCTCTGGGTGCGGTTCGACCGCAAGTATTTTTCGTCAGTCATTCACACTGAAATGAGGAGGAAGTTAATGAACCTCAAGCAGGAGGGGAAGACCATGGCCGAGTATGAGGTTGAGTTCACTAATCTCTTGAACATCATTCCTGATGAGATTCCAACCGAGGAGAAAAATATTCAGAAGTTCATGGATGGATTGACTTGGAGGATCCGTCAGCACTTGTTGGGAAATCTCTCGTTGGCCACTTATTCTGATGTGGTTAACGCGGCACTGCTTCACTGCCAGGACCACCGCTTTCACATGTCAGAGAGTAAGCGATCAGGAGAGTCCAGCCATCAGGGCAGGACAGTGGAAATGGTGCCAGCGGGGCACAATCTGCTCAGGGTCAGCATAGGCAGGGAGATCAGGGTTCCCAGCAAGGGGATTTTAAGAAGTTCAGGTCTGGGGGTTTCAGAAATGGTCAGGGAGGTTTTCGTCAAGGCCATCAGGGACAACACGACCAGCATTGCCAGCAGCAGCAGTTTCATCAGGGCCATAACGGCTAGGGGAGGAATGGCAACGGCCACCAGGGCTGTGGGCAGCAGGGTCAGAGAGGGGGGAACTTTCCGGGGAAATGTTTCATTTGTGGCAAGATTGGCCACAAGCGCCAGGAGTGTCCTGATAGGGGCAGGGTCCCACAGCAGCAGCAGGGTGCTCAACATGAGCCCCAGAGACCTATGTTTCCCGCCGCCCTCCCAGCACCCCCACAGATGCCAGCTTTTCCACCCATCCCAGCAGTCCCAGTCCAGCAGGGACATCTACAATACGGGCGAGTTTATCAACTCCAGCATGTCGTAGTCCCATAGGATCCACCTGCTATCGAGGGTATGTTCTCTATTCAGGGGACTATGGGGCGTATTTTATTTCATACGGGGGCCACACATTGTTTCATTGCCATGAGATTTGCACGCACTTTGGGGTTGTTAGACACTACGGAGAACATGATTACTTGCATAGATTCACCGTTGAGTAGGGGTTCCATGATTTCCCTTATCTGTAGAGGTGTGGGTATAGATTGGGAGATTTACTTTACCCGCTGATATGTTAGTATTAGAGATGACTGAGTACGATAAGATTGTTGGTATGGAATGTCTAGTTGAGTACCGAGCCATGATTGATTGTTTCAGTAGGAGTATTATTTTTGCCATTCCTGGGCAAGAGATGTTTTTAGTGGCGATGCCTCGCCCCGAGGGAGGATCGTCCACACACTTGTATTACATATAGGAGGAGAGCTATAAGGAAGTGGTAATACCACTTGATTCAATTCCCATTGTTAGTGAGTTCGCTGATGTATTTCAGGATATACCTGGATTACCTCCTAGTAGAGAGATAGATTTTGTTATCGATTTGACACTGGGCACTCGGCCAATTGCCCGCGCACTGTACCGTATGGCTCCAGCGGAGATGAGAAAGCTAAGGGACAGATAGAGCAGTTGTTGGGTCAGGGGTTTATCCGAAGGAGTACTTCATCGTGGGGTACCCCTGTGTTGTTCGTAAAGAAGAGGGATGGATCGTTGAGGTTGTGCGTAGATTATCGGGAGTTGAATAAAATCACGATACGGAATAAGTATCTGTTGCCCCGAATCGATGACTTATTTGACCAGTTGAGAGGAGCTTGCTTCTTCTCAAAGATTGATTTGCGATCGGGATACCATCAGTTGCATATCAGGGAACAGGACGTCTCGAAGACTGCTTTCTTGATGACATATGGTTCCTACGAGTTTTGGGTTATGCCTTTTGGCTTGACCAACGCTCCAACCGTGTTTATGGACTTGATGAATAGGGTATTCAGATAGTTCCTAGACCAGTTCGTCATTGTCTTTATTGATGACATTCTGGTTTACTCCCAGACAGAAGAGGAGCATGCCGAGCATTTGAGGCAGGTATTGCAGACGCTATGTCAGAACTAGCTATATGCAAAGTACGAGAAATGTGGATTTTGGCTGAAGGAGGTGCAGTTTTTGGGGCATATCATTTCAGACCGGGGGATATCTGTTGATCCGGGGAAGGTATCCGTGGTGAGGGAGTGGGGACATCCCACGACACCGACTGAGAGCCGTAGTTTCTTGGGCTTAGCAGGATACTACAGGAGGTTTATTCGGGGTTTCTCAAAGATAGCGGGTCCTTTGACACATCTGACTCGCAAAGGTGTACCATTCATTTGGAGCGATGCCTGTCAGTTGGCATTTTATGAGTTGAAGGACAAGTTGACATCAGTGCATGTGTTAGCATTACCCAGACCGGGAGTTGAGTATGTAGTCTACACCGATGCGTCCTTACAAGGACTTGTGTGACACCCCGCCTAATTAAATACCGGGCGATCACTCCTTTATTAAATTAAATCAAGGTAAACAGTTGGTTCATTCTCAGCATCACTGTCGATAAAAATAAATTTTCCAATTTAACACCCTAGATAATTAAGCTAAGTGTCAAAACCATTTTCATACATACTTTCCAAATTTTATTTAAAGAAAATCATTTATTTTATTAACAACATTCAATAAGTAAGAATCACACCACATTAAATATTTGCAACATAGTCCAATTTATTTAAAGCAATCTTCAACCGAATGTCACATGCGAAATATAAAGTAACACAATCACTGAATAAAACCCATAGTAACAATACTGGAAATAACTGAAATACAAATGTCCCAATAATAATGGAATAATGGAAAGAGCTACACATGCTCAACTAAATGAAAATACTAAGAGTGGATCTGAATGAACGAAGTCGTCTAATCAAGAGACTTGCCACTCCCACCTAAGCTGCAGCGCGTTCCTTCCAAGAGATCCTAAGCAAGACGCCCCTGTGGCTGGGCACCTGTAATACATACATATATATACAAGAGAGAGAGAGAGAGAGAGAGAGAGAAACGGGTCAGAGCCCGAAAGTGTGTTTGATTTAAAATACGTTTAGCAAGTATTTAAATTGATACAGGCCAATGCAACAACATATTAGAGCGACACTCTCTTGAGAAATTCTGACCTCTCTTCTAATGTGCACGCCTATCGTACTAACCTTCCCAGCGGTTTATCTTATCATTTTATCATACTAACCTTCCCAATAATTTAGCTTATCTTAACTTACTCATAAGATTTCAAAACCGAACAATGTCATTGTTTAAAAAGAATACTTCCAATTAGTAGCACAACTCTCGTTTTAGCTTTATTAACTTATAAAGTTTCCCAGTGTCATATTATACTTTCACAAAACAAGTATTTACCATTTGAGTCATCAACCATGTCCTACTTATCAAATCACAGTAGGCAGTTTCAAATTTCCAAATCTCATATATATATTAACTACTCGTATAATATATATAAAATAACAGCACCCCACACAAAGCTATGGTGCGTGCATACTTCTACTATCCAAACCCCATACCACTCATATCAAGGGGAATACCAATTCGGAATCACTCTCGAATTGTATTAAAACATACCAAACAATATCGAGGCGAAGCATAGATTCCAAGTCTCTAAGAGGATGGCACATACTCGCGTCTCTTAGGACCGTCTGAACTATCAATTCGATAGCCTGTACCAAGGATATCTATCTTCTAGGGTACAAGTCAATATCCCCCATAAAGGTCCCATCGAGATAAGACTGTCCCAGCGCGGTAACCTCAAGGATAGCAAGTAGCGCGGTATGTTTTTCACATGTATATAATATATGTACACACAATCATATAAATATACCACTTTCATCATATTAATATAGGTTCCTCTCATCACCCAATATTACAACATTTATCCTTAATTTCACATTATTAGTATTATGTATAAGGTTTCATCTCTAACCTTACCTCGAAGAGTTTTCTCACTTATTACGTGACACTCGTGGACTCTATCCTTCCAAGTTGAAAATTCAGTAGGTGTCATTATTACGTTTCAACGTAACTCTCTTATGCGCCTCACCCTTTAATATATCAATTCACTAAGCCTAAAGTAAATATCCCATAAATACCATTCTCGTCGAATATTAATGATCCCAACATTTATTCATACGCCCTAATGGTCCTCCATGTCTCCCAAATCATTATACTAAGAATGCCCAAGAATTATATCATGACAATTCGATTTTTAAATCATTTACAAAGGAAATAAGAGTCTGCCAGGAGGGGTCGATCGATCGAGGTTTGGGGCTCGATCGATCGAACCTTCGATCGATCGAAGCTCTATGCTCGATCGATCGATCAAACAGGTATTTCGATTTTCTGCAGAATTGCAGTTACGGGTTCTACCAATTTTCTTCATCCAAATACATGTTTTCCAACCCCAAACGTCCAAGAATTATACTACTAACATTATAACAGTATACCAGATGTTTCTAACGTAAGGCATGTACATATTCATCATTTAAACATGGAATTTCCACCCAAAATTTCATCTAATTATCAAGAACCCAAAAATTTTCTTAAACAGTTTTCTAACAAATTTTTCTCCAGAATTTCTTTCTTATAATCATCAAAATTTCGTGGTTAATGTCCTCTACATGGAAAGGGTTTCCAGAATCATCATATCAACCAATACTACATGGATTTTCCTATCACAAATTGGGTTTTCTTCTACATAATTCATCCCTAATCATTCCTAAACTAATATGAAGATTGCACCAACGAAAATAGCAAGTTAATCACTTGCCTGGGATTTCTGGTATTCTGATTTACGGCTGATTTTGGTATGGTTGCGTTCCTCTTCTCGCGATCTACGCGTTGGTGGTGGCGGCGGTGCAAACCGGTGACTTTTTGGCCTTGAATTGCCTTGAGGGCTCTCTCCTCTCTTCTCCAATAGCCGTTCTAGGGTTATAAATATTCTAACCCTAAATCACTAACCTAAATGGCTGATATAGGTTGCTAAATTTCGTGGGTTTAATTACCCAAATATGTAAAATGACTAAAATGCCCTCCCGGGGTACTAATTAGGCCTAAAAACGCCCTGAGACCCAAACTACACCCCGGGTACACTTTTCTGACTATCTCGACCCTTCCGGACGCGTTGGTGCACTCAAAACGACCATACGGGAAACTTATAAAACATTCACATTTTATTTATCAAAATTTAGTCCCGACGCGACACGAGCACGTTCCGACTTAAATTTCCGAAATTGCCATTTAACTCACTCATGACATTCAATATAACCAATATAATATATTACTTTGCTCATTAGTAATATTCAACAAATTTCCCATAATTACTAACTCTCGTCACGTTAATAATTATAACATAATTAATTTCCGGATTTTTTTATTAAATAAATCACTCACATTAAATTCAATAAATCCCCAAATTAATATAGCATAAAAATACGGGGTATTACATACTTCCCCCCTAATAACATAATTTCATCCCGAAATTCAGAAAATAAGGCATACCTGGTAAAAACAAATCTGGATATCCTTCGCGCATATCTGCCTCGCGCTCCCAAGTGGATTCCTCCACATTATGATGCTCCCACTGGACCCGCACAAGTGGAACTATCTTCGACCTCAATCTCCTCGTAAGAGCTATCAGGCCGTAAGTCGATCTCATCTATCGCAATGTGAGTATAGGCCATATCATCTCGAAGATATCGTCTCAACGACGAGATGTGGAATACATCGTGGATGCGATGTAAATGCTCTGGCAGTTCCAACCTGTATGCAACCGGCCCAATCCTCTCGATGATGGGAAATGGTCCCACGTACCTCGGATCCAACTTCCCCTTCTTCGCGAACCTCATCACTCCCTTCATAGGAGATACGCGCAATAACACTTGGTCCCCCACACTAAACTCCCGGAAGAACCATTTCGCATCGGCGTAGCTCTTCTGCCTATCCTGGGCTACTCGAATACGATTCCTGATCATCTCAATTCTCACGGAGGTCTCTTGAATCACTTCTGGTCCTAGCAACTTGTTATCCCCCACTTCGAGCCAACAAGCTGGGGAACGACAAGGCCTGCCGTACAAAGCCTCAAATGGAGCCATACCAATTGTAAACTGATAAAAGTTATTTTAGGCAAACTCTACCAGTGGAAGATGTGGCTCCTAACATCCTCCAAAATCGAGAACACACATGCGTAGCATATCCTCTAAAATCTGATTAGTACGCTCTGTCTGTCCATCTGTCTGTGGGTGGTAAGCTGAACTCAACCTCAACTCAGTACCCATAGCCTCCTGAAAGCTTTCCCAAAAATGTGACACGAAAATCTTGTCCCTATCTGACACAATATTCAGGGGCACCCCTGGTAATCTGACGATTTCAGCGATGAACAACTGAGCATACTGACCCATGTTATAATCTGTCCGCATCAGCAGAAAATGAGCCACCTTGGTCAAACGGTCCACAATCACCCAAATAGAATCGTGGCCTCGCTGTGAAGTAGGCAACCCTGTAATAAAATCCATGTAAATACTCTCCCACTTCCACACGGGTACTTCCAATGGCTGAAGCAATCCTGACGGTTTCTGATGGTCCACCTTTACCAGCTGGCAGGTAGAACACTTGGACACGAACTCAGCAATGTCCTTCTTCATCCCACTCCACCAGTATTATCGCCTCATATCCTGGTACATCTTATCGCCTCTCGGATGCACTGCAAATCGGGACCCATGAATATGAGTCATCACTGCATGACGTCATTTTGCTTATTCTGGAACTACCAATCTCCCATTAAATCGCAAATCTCCATCAGAACTAACAGAATAGGACTCAGCACCCTCGACTAGAAGTCGCACAATCTGCTCCTGGCAAAACGGGTCTGTGCCTGTATCACCCTCGTAACAATCTCGGGTGTGACTGACATCACGGATATGAAAGAACGTGCTACTGCGTCCTAGTGACCCAACTCCTTCCACTTTTCTTTCCAGACGTCCACTACATCGTCTACCGGTCTACGGCTCAACGTATCAGCAACTACATTGGCCTTCCCCAAATGATACTGTATTTCGAACTGATAGTCCTTCACAAACTCTAGCCATTTGCACTGACGCATATTCAGCTCTTGCTGAGTGAACAGGTACTGCAATGACTTGTGGTCTGTCAACAAACGGAATTTCTCTCCCAACAAATAGTGCCTCCATATCCTCAATGCAAAGACGACTGCTTCTAACTCCAGGTCGTGGGTGGGGTAATTCTTCTCATGTGGCTTAAGCTTGTGGGAAGCAAAAGCTATAGCCTTCTCTTCCTGCTGAAGTACTCCCCCAAGTCCCCGTAAGGACGCATCGGTGTAAACCAGGTACTCCACACCCGGCTTTGGTAACGCAAGGACTGGCACTGAAGTAAGCTTGTCTTTCATCTCGTCGAAAGCCAACTGACAAGCGTCATCCCAAACAAATGGTACCCCCTTGCGAGTCAGATTTATCAACGGACCCGCTATTTGGAGAATCCCCGAATGAATCTCCTGTAGTATCCAGCTAACCCCAAGAAACTACGCACTTCCGTCGGTGTCGTGGGTTGTCCCCACTCCCTCACCGCTGACACTTTACTCGGGTCAACTGCTATTCCCTGCTCAGAAACAACATGCCCCAAGAACTGTACCTCTCGCAACCAGAATCCACATTTCTCGTACTTAGCATACAACTGATGCTCTCGTAGAGTCTGAAGAACCTGCCTCAAGTGCTCGGCATGCTCCTCCTCGGAGTGTGAATATATCAAGATGTCATCTATGAAGACGATGACAAACTGATCCAAGAACTCTCTGAATACTTGGTTCATCAAGTCCATGAAAACGGCTGGGGCATTTGTGAGTCCGAACGGCATCACCCTGAACTCATAGGACCCATATCTCGACAAGAAGGCAGTCTTTGAAACATCTTGCTCTCTAATACGTAACTGATGGTACCCCAACCTCAGATCTATCTTCGAAAAGAAAGTTGATCCCCTCAACTGGTCGAATAAATCATCGATTCGAGGCAACAGATACTTATTCCGTATCGTGACCTTGTTCAGCTCCCGGTAGTCCACACACAATCTCAGTGAACCATCTCTCTTCTTCACAAACAAAACTGGAGCGCCCCAAGGTGAGGTACTCCTGCGAATGAAGCCCTGACCTACTAGCTGCTCTATCTGATCTCGTAGCTCTCGCATCTCTGCCGGAGCCATACGGTACGGTGCGCGTGCTATAGGTCTCGTATCTGGCAATAAATCTATAACAAAGTCTATCTCTCGACTAGGGGGTAGGCCTGGTATCTCCTGGAACACATCGGAATACTCCCTGACAACTGGGATCAAATCTAAGGGAATCACAACCTCCTTAGAGGTATCCTTCTCTATGTAATACAAATGAGCGGTCGAGCCTCCCTCTGGGCGAGGCATCACCACTACAAACATCTCTTGCCCCGGAATGGCAAAAACAATGCTCCCACCGAAGCAATCAATCATGGCTCTATAAGCTGCGAGCCAATCCATACCAATAATCACATCATGCTCGTGTATGTCTAAGACTAACATGTCCGCAGGTTATACCAAACTACCGATCTCTACCCCCACTCCCCGGTATATAAAGAAAATAAGTGACCCACTCCCCAGTGGTGAGTCCACACACGTCACTGTGCTCTCTGCTGTGGCTAACAACCCTAAGGCCTTCGCAAAATGCGTAGCTATAAAATAATGTGTTGCCCCCGTATCAAACAAAACCCGACCCATAGTACCATGGATAGGAAACATACCCTCAATCGCGGGTGGTGCCTGTGGAGCTGCTGCCTGGTGGACGTTATAGACACGTCCATACTGTAATTGCCCCTGCTGCACTAGAGCTGCTGGAATGGCTGGTAGGGCTGGCACCTGGGCTGGAGCTGGGAGGGCAGGTGGAAATAGTGGCCTCTGTGGCTCATTACGGGCTCCCTGCTGCTGTGGGGCCCTATCGCCCTCTGGACAATCCTGGCGCCTATGGCCGTGCTTACCACACCCAAAGCATTGGCCCTTGAAGTTGCCTCCCCTCTGTCCCTGCTGACCACGGCCCTGATGGCCGTTGCCTCCCCGCCACTGGCCCGGCTGGCCCTGATTAGCACGATGCTGGCCCTGCTGTCAATGTTGGCCCTGCTGGCCCTGCTGATTAGGCTGGCCCTGCCTATAGCCCCCATATCCCTGCCTAGAATCACCTGAACGGAATCGCTTAGCAGGGTCCCCCTGATGGGAACTCTGCTCGTGCTGACGAGTCTGTCCATGAGATGGTGCCCCAGTGGCACTATTACCCCCGGTCCTGCCCTGCTGGCTGGACTCTCCTTCTCTCTTGCTTCCCTGAAGATGGAAGTGGTGATCCTGGCAATGTAGTAACGCTGCATTGAGTACATCAATGAAAGTACTCAGAGATAAATTCTGAATAAGGTGCTGACGGATCCTCCAAGCTAACCCGTCGACAAACAACATAATCCTCTTACTCTCAATAGGTGCCTCATCTGGCACAATGGTGAGAAGTCTCGTTAACTCCTCCTCATACTCAGCTACAGTAAGGTTCTCCTGCTTCAGATTTAGTAATTTCCGCCTCATCTCAGTCTGAACGGCGGGTGGAAAATACTTGCGGTCAAACCGCTCCCAGAACAACTGAATAGGGATCGTGTCCCTCTCCTCCAAAGTGGTAGTGGACTCCCACCACTGCAATGCGGCTCCCACCAGCTTAAAGGAAGCTAATAACTGCTTTTGAACATCAGTGCACTCATACATACGGAGGTGCCGCTGGATGTCCTTCTTCTATTGGCTAACTGTGACAATATCGGAGCTACCAGAGAACTCAGGGGGATGCGCTTTCTGAAAAGCATCCCGAACCCTCTCCCATGTAGATGGAAGCTGTGCTGGTACTGGCGCCACTGCCTAAACCTGGGGTGGAGCCTGCTGAATCACTGCTATCGCGGCATTCACCGCCTGAGCAACAATGGCGGCTACTTCATTTGCATTCATTGTGCTTGGTGCCGGAGCTGCTGGCTGCTCGGCCTGGGCACGCCCATCTTTCGGAGCACGTCTCGGAGGCATCTGAAATGTGAACAAGTTTATTAGTCTACAGTTATTATCAAATCTCAAATAGCTGAAGACTTAAACGTAAAAGCAAGAGTACAAAAAATCCTAAAAATAGGGCTCTATAGCAATAACGTTAAGCTGAAAGCGAAATAAGCCGTACAGATCCTATGGACACTAGAACCTGATGCTCTGATACCACCTGTGACACCCCGCCTAATTAAATACCGGGCGATCACTCCTTTATTAAATTAAATCAAGGTAAACAGTTGGTTCATTCTCAGCATCACTGTTGATAAAAATAAATTTTCCAATTTAACACCCTAGATAATTAAGCTAAGTGTCAAAACCATTTTCATACATACTTTCCAAATTTTATTTAAAGAAAATCATTTATTTTATTAACAACATTCAATAAGTAAGAATCACACCACATTAAATATCTGCAACATAGTCCAATTTATTTAAAGCATTCGTCAACCGAATGTCACATGCGAAATATAAAGTAACACAATCACTGAATAAAACCCATAGTAACAATACTAGAAATAAGTGAAATACAAATGTCCCAATAATAATGGAATAATGGAAAGAGCTACACATGCTCAACTAAATGAAAATACTAAGAGTGGATCCGAATGAACGAAGTCGTCTAATCAAGAGACCCTCAACTCCCACCTAAGCTGCAGCGCGTTCCTTCCAAGAGATCCTAAGCAAGACGCCCCAGTGGATGGGCACCTGTAATACATACATATATATACAAGAGAGAGAGAGAGAGAGAGAGAGAGAGAAACGGGTCAGAGCCCGAAAGTGTGTTTGATTTAAAATACGTTTAGCAAGTATTTAAATTGATACAGGCCAATGCAACAACATATTAGAGCGACACTCTCTTGAGAAATTCTCACCTCTCTTCTAATGTGCACGCCTATCGTACTAACCTTCCCAACGGTTTATCTTATCATTTTATCATACTAACCTTCCCAATAATTTAGCTTATCTTAACTTACTCATAAGATTTCAAAACCGAACAATGTCATTGTTTAAAAAGAATACTTCCAATTAGTAGCACAACTCTCGTTTTAGCTTTATTAACTTATATAGTTTCCCAGTGTCATATTATACTTTCACAAAACAAGTATTTACCATTTGAGTCATCAACCATGTCCTACTTATCAAATCACAGTAGGCAGTTTCAAATTTCCAAATCTCATATATATATTAACTACTCGTATAATATATATAAAATAACAGCACCCCACATAAAGCTATGGTGCGTGCATACTTCTACTATCCAAATCCCATACCACTCATATCAAGGGGAATACAAATTGGGAATCACTCTCGAATTGTATTAACACATACACAAACAATATCGAGGCGAAGCATAGATTCCAAGTCTCTAAGAGGATGGCACATACTCGCGTCTCTTAGGACCGTCTGAACTATCAATTCGATAGCCTGTACTAAGGATATCTATCTTATAGGGTACAAGTCAATATCCCCCATAAAGGTCCCATCGAGATAAGACTGTCCCAGCGCGGTAACCTCAAGGATAGCAAGTAGCGCGGTATGTTTTTCACATGTATATAATATATGTACACACAATCATATAAATATACCACTTTCATCATATTAATATAAGTTCCTCTCGTCACCCAATATTACAACATTTATCCTTAATTTCACATTATTAGTATTACGTATAAGGTTTCATCTCTAACCTTACCTCGAAGAGTTTTCTCACTTATTACGTGACACTCGTGGACTCTATCCTTCCAAGTTGAAAATTCAGTAGGTGTCATTATTACATTTCAACGTAACTCTCTTATGCGCCTCACCCTTTAATATATCAATTCACTAAGCCTAAAGTAAATATCCCATAAATACCATTCTCGTCGAATATTAATGATCCCAACATTTATTCATACTCCCTAATGGTCCTCCATGTCTCCCAAATCATTATACTAAGAATGCCCAAGAATTATATCACGACAATTCGATTTTTAAATCATTTACAAAGGAAATAAGAGTCTTCCAGTAGGGGTCGATCGATCGAGGTTTGGGGCTCGATCGATCGAACCTTCGATCGATCGAAGCTCTATGCTCGATCGATCGATCAAACAGGTATTTCGATTTTCTGCAGAATTGCAGTTACGGGTTCTACCAATTTTCTTCATCCAAATACATGTTTTCCAACCCCAAACGTCCAAGAATTATACTACTAACATTATAACAGTATACCAGATGTTTCTAACGTAAGGCATGTACATATTCATCATTTAAACATGGAATTTCCACCCAAAATTTCATCTAATTATCAAGAACCCTAAAATTTTCTTAAACAGTTTTCTAACAAATATTTCTCCAGAATTTCTTTCTTATAATCATCAAAATTTCGTGGTTAATGTCCTCTACATGGCAAGGGTTTCCAGAATCATCATATCAACCAATACTACATGGATTTTTCTATCACAAATTGGGTTTTCTTCTACATAATTCATCCCTAATCATTCCTAAACTAATATGAAGATTGCACCAACGAAAATAGCAAGTTAAACACTTTCCTGGGATTTTTGGTATTCTGATTTACGGCTGATTTTGGTATGGTTGTGTTCCTCTTCTCGCGATCTACGCGTTGGTGGTGGCGGCGGTGCAAACCGGTGACTTTTTGGCCTTGAATTGCCTTGAGGGCTCTCTCCTCTCTTCTCCAATAGCCGTTCTAGGGTTCTGAATATTCTAACCCTAAATGACTAACCTAAATGGCAGATATAGGTTGCTGAATTTCGTGGGTTTAATTACCCAAATATGTAAAATGACTAAAATGCCCTCCCGGGGTACTAATTAGGCCTAAAAACGCCCCGAGACCCAAACTACACCCCCGGGTACACTTTTCTGACTATCTTGACCCTTCCAGACGCGTTGGCGCACTCAAAATGACCATACGGGCAACTTATAAAACATTCACTTTTTATTTATCAAAATTTAGTCCCGACGCGACACGGGTACGTTCCGACTTAAATTTCCGAAATTGCCATTTAACTCACTCATGACATTCAATATAACCAATATAATATATTACTTTGCTCATTAGTAATATTCAACAAATTTCCCATAATTACTAACTCTCGTCATGTTAATAATTATAACATAATTAATTTCCGTATTTTTTTATTAAATAAATCACTCACATTAAATTCAATAAATCCCCAAGTTAATATAGCATAAAAATATGGGGTATTACAACTTGGAGGTGTGCTGCAACAGGAGAGTCAGGCTATAGCTTATGCTTCCCGTAAGCTTAAGCCTCACGAGAAGAATTACCCCACCCACGACTTGGAGTTAGCGGCAGTTGTGTTCGCTCTTCGGATTTGGAGACACTATCTCCTGGGGGAGAAATTTCGGTTGTTTACAGACCACAAGTCTCTGCAATACCTCTTCACGCATAAGGAACTGAATATGCATCAACGTCGGTGGCTTGAGTTTGTGAAGGATTATCAATTTGATATCCAATGTCACCCAGGGAAGGCTAACATGGTAGCAGACGCATTGAGCCGTAGGCCAGCAAATGAGGTGGCCGAGGTGTGGAAAACTAAGTGGAAGGAGTTGGGACACCAGGATGCAGTGGCCCGATCGTTCATGTCTGTGATAACTGTTACACCTCAGATTGTTAAGAGAGTAATAAAGGCACAGGCAAATGACTCGTTCTGTCAGGAGAAAATAGTTCGATTACTAGCAGAGGGAGCCAAGTCCTATACCGTTAGCTCAGACGGGGGATTACGCTTCAATGGGAGACTGGTCATTCCGGAAGGGGATGACTTGCGACACGAGGTAATGACAGAGTCGCACGGCTCACAGTTCACGGTACACCCTGGTGGGGATAAAATGTACGAAGACATGAGAGGACAGTACTGGTGGAGCGGGATGAAGAGAGATATCGTCATGATCATTTCTAAATGCGCCACTTGTCAGCTAGTAAAGGTGGATCATCAGAAACCGACAGGACTTCTACAACCGTTAGAGGTTCCGATGTGGGTATGGGAGAGCATATCCATGGACTTTATCACGGGGTTACCTACGTCATAGAGGGGTCACGACTCCATATGGGTAATTGTGGATAAATTGACCAAAGTTGCTCATTTTCTACCCGTAAGGACAGATTACACTACGGGACAGTATGCTCATATTTTCATTTTGGAGATAGTGAGACTTCACGATGCGCCTCTAAATATCGTGTCTGATCGAGACAAGATATTTGTTTTACAATTTTGGGAGAGTTTACAGGAGGCCATGGGCACGGAGCTGCGGCTGAGTACGGCTTATCACCCGCAGACTGATGGGAAAACGGAGCGAACAAATCATATGTTGGAGGAAATGTTGCGTATGTGCATCCTAGACTTTGGAGGTGGTTGGGAGCAGTACCTTCCACTGGTGGAGTTTGCTTATAATAACTCCTACTAGTTCACCATTGGCATGGCTCCATTTGAGGCATTGTATGGGAGACCTTATCGTTCCCTAGCATGTTGGTTAGAGGTGGGGGACAACAAACTCCTTGGGCCGGAAGTGATTCAGGATACTTCGACAAGGATAGAGATGATACGGGGCAGTATTCGGGTAGCTCAGGACCGATAGATAAGCTATGCTGACGCCAAGAGGTTCTTCAGAGAGTTCCAGGTGGGGGACCAGGTGCTACTCAGAGTATCTCCAATGAAGGGGATTATGCATTTTGGGAAGAACGGGAAACTGGAACAAAGATATGTGGGGCCATTTCCTATTATCGAGCGGATTGGGCCAGTTGCGTATAGACTTGGGTTACCGGAGAACTTGCATAGGATTCATGATGTGTTCCATATTTCCTCGCTAAGGAAATATCTTAGGGACGATTTGGCCCATACTCACATTGCTTTAGAGGACATTGATCTTCAGCCTGATAGTTCCTACGAGGAGGGGTCGATTGCTATTTTGTACCAAAGCGAGCGGAAACTGAGGTCAAAGATAGTACCATTAGTACGTGTTCAGTGGCGACATCATAATGCTGAGGAGTCCACATGGGACCGCAAGGACGATATGCGCGAGCGTTATTCGAAGTTATTTCTACCAGGTACTCTTTAGTTCTGAATTTCGGGATGAAATTCTGTTATTAGGGGGGAAGTATGTAATACCCCGTAATTTTATTGATTTTTATTTAAGGAATTAGTTGAATTAAATGAGAATTAATTGGGAATTAATCCGGATATAAATACTAGCGAGATGTGAGTTGGTATTTGATTACGATATTAAAATTGAATATATCAGTGTATATATGGTAATATATGAGTATTGAATATTAGAAATTGTCGCGAGGCAGAAATACGACAATTTGGAAATTTAGTTGGGATGCGCATGTCAATCGCGTCCGGAATGAAATGATTTAAATTAAAAAGTGAATTATATTTTTATAAACCGAATAGTCATTTTGAGTGCGCCAACGTGTCCGGAAGGGTCGAAATAGCCAGAAAACACTAGCCGGGGGTTTAGTTTGGGTCCCGGGGCATTTTTAGGCCAAACCGGCAACCTAGAAGGGTATTTTGGTAATTTTAAAAATAAGGAAATTAAAACCCACGAAAATTAGAGTTTATATTTATATTTTTAAAGGGTCCACTAAGGCCATTACCAGCTAAAAGCTTTAAAAGTGGGCGACGGGAGTTAGAGAGGAGTTATCATAGAGTTCCAAAACAAAAACACCCACCACCATCATTTTTGGAAGAGATTGTGACCATAAAGAGGGAAGAATCAACCTTGAAACACCGGAAACACATCTAAAGAACCAATCTGAGGCAAGTGATTTGATATTTTTAAGTGCATTGAATATTTCTTCCATGTTTAGTGTAGGAACTATTTTGTCTTGAAAGTTTTGAGGAAAACATAATGAAATTGTTGTAGAAACTCTAAGTTGGGTTAGGAATTGCATGTAGAATGGTTATGGATGAATTTGGTATTCGAAGACTTAACTTTGATGGTTTAAAAATGGATTTATGATGAGTAATTAGGTATAATAAAATTTTGGGTTCATGTTCATAGGGTTTGGGGTAATATTTGGGGATTAATGATAATTACATGTTGATTAGGAGGATTTGACCCCAAAAATATGTTAAGAAATGACCTATGAGGATTTAGTGAAGTTTAAGAACATAAAAAAATGCGATTGGGATGATCTTATGATGAATTTAGAGAAGATAAATATAGAGAAAAATGAATTGGAAAATTTCTGGGCGTTTACTGCCATCTTGTTAGAAGACCTGCTCAGGTCGTTCAAACGACCTCGTTCGAATGAGACTTCTAACGAGATGACAGTACCCCTTCTAACGAGTTGGTAGTTCGTTCAAATCCATTCGTTCAAACGGCCTCGTTCGAACGATATTTCTAACGAGTTGACAGAATGCCTTTTTAGGCCTGATTTTATTTAAAACTTCTAGTAGACTTATACAATTGAGTGTTAACCTTCCCTTGTTGACTAGTGGATATATTTTCGAGATTGGAAGCATGTTGAGGATTAAAACTTGGAATTAAGTAGTAAATCGGATGACATCTTTGGGTTAGGCTATAAGTAACTAAAATTTTGACATGAGAAGAGTTGATAACTTTAACGTATATAAATCGGGGACATGTAAACGTGTAACATTAAATGACGGTATAGGAATGAGAAATATACCTCTATTAATATTATGGGATACTGATGATGTGTGAATGCTTGGTATATGTAGTAATTTGTGTATAACATACCTACCATACTGGCTATCACGGGAGGTCGGCGTTCGATCACGGCCATCTAATCTTTGTGTGCCTACGGGGGAATTTAGATTGGTACCTCGAGGACATAGGTCAGAGAAGGACTTATTGAGAAGTTAATAAGTCTGCTGATCATGGGAGCGTAGGTATGTGCGTGACCTGTGTGATGTGAACTATGTTCGCCTCCATTATGTGTGATTATTGTTTATTGTAAACGATTCTTGAGAGATTCGGAATACGTGGTCCTTATGTACGTGACGTACCGGGATTGGATAGCAGAGTATGTGTGCACCGCAGCTTAGTCTCGGGGTGCCAGTATTATATATTTATGATAAGAATAATATACTGCTAATTGAAATGAACGGTCATGAATAAATGTAAGTGTGAATAATAACAACATTTTAGTAGAGTTAAAAATGGAAAATCTCTAGTGATTAGCATGACTAATATGGGAACTAAGAAGGAAAGTAAAACTCTCCGTTAAAATTAATATGTCAGGATTTAAATTGTGAATCGTATAGAAATGTTAGATTGTGTATTGGACTAGTTAGATATGGGAATAACTAGAACGGGTACGGGTACGATAGGAGTGCACAATTAGTTGAGAGGTGAGGAACTCATGTGAGTGCACGCACTATCATGTACTTTATATTCACTGTTTAATTATATTAAACACTTGCTGTATTTTAAACTATTTTTCACAATCGGGCTCTGACCCATTTGCTTTCAAATCTATTTTTGTAAAAACCTTTTTAGGTGCCTAGCCACAAGGACACCAAGCATAGGAGTTCTATTCCCGTGACGTGCTGTAGCTACTGTGGAAGTTACAGGACCTCGATAGTAGACGCCTCCAATCTCTACCTTGACTCTATCTTACTTATCTGTAGGGCATGTCGCCCCTTTCCTTTCAGAGACATCTTATTTACTCAGTCTTTATTTCATATTTTGGGTTGTAATTAAATTAAGGATTCAGGCTTGTATTTGTTCATTTCAGTATTTAGATTATTGTGAGGTGTATTTCTCCAGATTTAGTTTATTACATCATTATTTATTTGCGACTGTGATGTGGTTGTGGTATCAGTATTTCATAATTTAAGTGGATTGAATGTTAATCGGAATTAATTAAAAATTGACAACTCACTTTTTAAATATTAGGTGGCTAGTAATTATAAAAAAAAAGTTTTCGACAGTGATGCTATGAATTGAACCAACTTGGCATTTGTATTAATTTTAATAAAGGAGTAGCTACCCGGTATTTAATTAGTCAGGGTGTCACAATTATTGGGCAGAAGAAAAAAATGATGAGCGGGTGAGTCGCTCATATTAGAAGACCAAAATGTTAATTTATTGGGATGGAAATGTTCTCACTGACACAAAATGCATACTTACGCTGCAGAAATAATGATGATCATATGTGGAGTGGTGACGTGAGAAGCTTAACAGTCCACTAATTATTTTTTTCCTAAAAAGTAATTAGTGTGGGGGGTATGATTACATTGCAATATCATGTCCCAATGAGTTGTTGCTACATCAGATTATAAATCGATCATAATGACAAAACTATAATACACAAACTCAAAGCAATTGGTATCACGCATGAATGACACCTGTCACAATTTGGATGTGGTGTAGAAATTAGAGGGAAATAACCTACATGGGGGTGTTAGTGCACCTAGGCGGAAATGTTTGAATGAATACCCAACAAGCAGTTATGTTGCATGGCAAGAAACTCTACAAATAATCAATGAGCAAATAAAGGAAAAGAGGACTCCCTCAATAAAAAAACTACATTTAGTCGCTTTACCCTTTCTTTCTTTTATTTACTGCATCTCTTTCAATTCGAAGTATATTATAAGGTAGATTATACTTTCTTTCAATTTTATTAAAAGTTTCTTACCTTTACATTTGGTTTCTTTTACTTTCTTTCTTTAACTTTCATAGTGTAATCCTTTACTTTGAAGCATTTATTTTCTTTAATTTCAAAGTTTTACTTTACTTTATGCACTTTACAGCTTCTTTTGTTGTAGTTATTCGTAGTAATTTAGCACTCACATAAAATATTTCCTAAGGGAAGCATAAGTCTTATTAATTGAATCATCTTACACAATCGTCAGGTATAATCACAAGTCTAAGATCTTTTGGTTAGCAAAACCTTAACCTTGCCTAGCACGCTCCCAATTAAAATTAAACCTATTAACCAAGCCAAGTGAAAATCACACAAACACACGGTGAGCAAATACCCTTTATTAAATTAAGGGGGAATGATATTGGGTCAAAACTTTTGAAAAATATATCTTGAAAAGATATTTGTAGAAAATGAACCCTTGCCTAAACCTTATGAAAATACGTGGACACTTGGAGATGCGTATCACACAGCTGTAGTGTGGCCTATAACTAATGTACTAATTCTTTTTAAATTATTATTTACTTAAATTATCTTAATAATTGTGTATTAATGACTAATTACACATTTTATCTTATTTTAGATGGAAGAGGATGTTTGATCTCGATGGACGAGGTTAGACTTTGGAGTTTCTTTTATCCCCATTTTTAACATCATTATATGTAATATTTTACACGTGATAGGAAATTTTGTCCCAGTTCAAATATTTCTATGCATGGTGATGTTATTAGTTTTAACCTCTTCGTAATTATTTATTTTAATGTTAGTGTTTAAAATTGCTTTGGATATATATGTTATGTGTACAAACTTACATGTGGTGTTTATAGTAAGTAAACATTATAAAATATTTCAACAATAAATTAAAATGGTAAAATATTAAATTCTATCAAAAAAACCACAACGTTTAAATAATGTAATAAAAAAATTTCCACGTCACTAAGGATTTTTTTCCCCCAAATGAATAATGTCGTAAATAATTTGTCAGCATTTGGCATATAAAAAATGTAGTAAACAATTTTCCACAAAAAATGTATCTAACAATTTCTTAATGCCGCAAAATATTTACCTACATTTTTTGAATTTCCATAAAATTTGCTCGCCAACATTAATATTAGTGTCGTAAAAACTCTTTTTTGCAGCATTTTAATAAAATATCATCTAAATTGCCATTATCTTTTCCTGGCATTTCTAAAAATACCGTTAAGATTGTACGACATTGCTCGTTGCAGCATTTACACGAATGCCGAGAAATTTTCTTTTAAAAAAAATTCGGCATTTATGGTGTCTTTCTCGGCATTTAATTTATGTTGAAAAAAACTATTTTCTTGTAATGTTTGAGAGGTATAAATATGACATTCTATCTCTACACCCCTTCATAAAACTGTGAATAGTACTTGTGCTCTCCCTCTTTAATCCTTGATTATGTTTCATATAACTAGAAAACTTAGCTTGAACACACACACACACACACACATATATATATATATATAGGAAGTGGGATTGGGAAAATTTTGGGTCTTTAGAGAATTTGGGCCTGCTACTTGGGTAAATGGGTTATACTATAGACCCAAGACTACATAATTAAATTGTCTTCCAAATTGATTCTCAAAAATATCAAATTACATCTTTTCATTTTATTTATTCTTTTCTTCTAATCATAATTAATTCCATTAAATAATTACAATTTATCTCATTTGTTTATCTAAAAATTACTTGAATAGCGAGGTCTTATTTGAAAAATTATAACGGTACATAATATTATTCCCCACATTAAGCATACCCACTTGGCCAAATCAATTTTTCATTAATCGATTTTAACCAAATTGAGATGATTTTCTTTAAGCAAAGAGTATTAGTTTAAAGTATTTAACCAAGTGTGTTAAATCAAGAAATAAATTTCTAGCCAAGTAAAGGGAGGTTCTTTTATAAGATTAAGGAGGATTAATCGGAATAAGTAGCATTTTTAGGATAAAACAGATTAATGAATTATGGTTTATATATATATATATATATGGGGGTGCGTATATATCTATATATATAAGGTAGCATCATGTGCACATGGATATAACGCGTTAGAGTCTCCTTTCTACCTTTCGTATCTATATTGCATTCTTGTAATTTTTCACTGGGCATTTGGCTCATTCCCTCGTCTTTGTTATGGCAGGTTGGTACATATTTGATATTTTTGTACAAGTAAGTATTCTTTTTACTTTACGTTAGTAGCTATGTATGCTTGGATTTCGAGGACGCTTCCCACGGGTCCCTCGCGTAGCTTGATTTGAATGAAAATCGCATGCTAAACCAGTGAAATATTAATTAAATAAAACTGGACTAGCAACATTATGTAGGTTGTTTCATTACATTTCACACCTAATGCTCGGGTCAGACCGGGTTGACCATGGGTAACCCATGAATCCGGATCGGGGCATTACAAATGGTATCAGAGCTCTAGGTTCAAGGTTCCTTTCGAGAGTGACATGGTGAGGTCGGTAGTAGATCTTTCAACGTCTGTGTTGATTTGGGGTCGGTAAACTATATTGGTGACGGTTTCAGTTCGTGTTCTCGACAGTAAAGTCAAGGATATTTGCAGGATGGGTACCTCATTAATTGTGGTTAATCGCTTTTATGCTTCTGATTTAGGTATGTTAGTAAATTATGAGTGTTTGTGCGAGCTGATAGTGGTGACACTGAGGTTTTTAATGTGAGGTGCTTATGTGTCATTCCTTGATGATGTGAGAGGTCAATTAAGATGCTAATTATGGTAAATAACATCCACTGAATTAGAAACATGAATTTTATGAAGCCAACTATGGAGATTAGGTGACTAGAGTGTCATGCCTAAGCAGTAGTGATTTGTGATAAGGATGCATTAAGTCTCGCGGTGCGGTACTTAAGGGTAGCTAACACTGATGATGTGATTAGGAGAACTTCATCATTGGGGCGATGTCATGTCGTAGGTAATTGATAGTTTGATGGGTATGTAAAACCGTGTTATTCAATATTCGAGGATATGTGGACTCAATTTTTAGTTAATAGGATGATATCCCTGTGATGAGTGCCTTAGTAACGGTCAACCAATTATTGTATCTTGTAATCCATGATTAGAGCTACGGGCGATTGATGATAAACGTGTCACGTTTGTAAAATGAACCCTATGTAGCCTTCTATGACATAGTTTTGGAAAGTATGATGTAACATTTAGTGAATAGGATCTTTAGCGGCATTGGTAATGTGGACCTAAAGACTTACAGGTTATACACAATGTCATGTATCCTACCAAAATCCTTAGTAGTGTTAGTCTGTGGGTTAATGTGTGGTTTAGAGCACCAGCCATTTGAAAGAAAGTTTTCATGCCTTATTGGATATCGAGAAGGGGTTCATAGGTTAAACCTATGTTGATGTTTCAGATTAAAATGTAAATGAGATTGTCTATCTAAACATCATAGCCCATTTTAACGGCCTAAGTATTGGATGGATGCGAGGCAGTTTCGGTGTGAGTATGATTTAAGAAAGTCGACTTGTTGTGATGCCTTAAGGTGATCAAATGTTAAAGTGCCCCATGCGTATAGGCTTGTAGACTAGTTTCTTAGCGAGTGTTTGATAGTCATGATGTAAATATTAAGAAATTTGTAAAGCGCACATACGATGAGAGAGTCATATAGGTGATGAGATCTTGTTGGGCTTTGATGACGTTTATGTGGGGTATGTTTGGCGTCCTTAGGAAACGAATCAAATTTGGGCTCATGGAGTATTAGCATTCTAATTTTAGTGGTTTTGAGAGTCATATGATGATCTTAGAATATTGATCATGGTTTAAAAAGAGTCAAACAATGCATGTATAGAGTATTGTCATTCAAATTGGCACAAATAGGTGATGTGACCTTCTAAGAGAAATTGGGAGCTCATCTTGTAATTGGGCGTGATGCTCGGGTTTCATGGGATGACTATTGTAGGAACATAATACTTAATTTTGAGGAGTACTAGGAAATGCATTTGAGAAAGATCGATGATGTCATGTTAGAGACTTGAAATTGACACCCCAATGAGGATATCGAAGCATGATTAGAATATTAGCGTGTGTTGACAGCATAAGTTAGAATTGCCCTAGCAAGGTAGGTACTAATTCTTGGCATATCTTTCCAAATCGGTACGGATTAGGAGATGTAGCCCTACGTGGTACTTACTACCCTCAGAATACTAATAGCGACTGATGTGGTCGTAACATAAGTTCAGTTTGGGTAGAACCTCGAAATAATCTTAGTGACAACCTCTTGTAGGTAAAGGTTATTGTAAGGTGAATGTTTCTCTTAACAGGTAGTTCCTAAGGAGAATTTGGGACACGATCATGGTATGATAATTTTGACAATAACCTGGGCGCATTAGGTTGGTCACGACGTCACTGGAAAGGTGGATAAGGTCAGCATTTACGAAGTCATTAGGCATTCGCCAACCAAATTTGTTCGTATATGTCAAGGAGGTAAAAAGGGGAAGCCTTACCCCTAAGGAGGTAAGTCTAGTGTTCGTCTTCCCAGGGGACAATAGATTCGTAAATTTCATTTGTCTTGTGAATATGGATGGTTTTTTATCCGATTCGTCACAGTTGGTGACTCAAACCAGGGTGTGTGTCTAAGGTTAGTACCCAATGAGGATGTCCAGGAGGAATCACAGACTTCTAAGTATGTGGTGTGGGTTCACCTTTCGTATACCATAATCCATTGCATGTGGGTGGAATTTTATCAGAACGGTCGTTTGTTCCTTCTGATTCTTATGTGGGCCTTTCAGTTCCAATAAATCGAGGAATAGTATTCCCATGGCTGTGGTAGCTCAAATTTGTACCATATCATTGTACAACGAGGTTTGGCCCAGTAGAGAGCGAGTGGACCTGATATAGTCAATGCAGCTCGGTAACTAGGTGATCCTTTATTAAAGGTATCCTTGTTATTGCACAAATTTCAATGTGTGGGTGGTCGCGCCTTCGGTCGCACAGTTTGTTCATAGTATTCGCTTTTCTTAGGATTAGCGACCTTAGGATTGGTCGGCATTACAGTCAGTGTATCTGGTTGTAATGAGTAGGATAATGACTTGGGGACATCATATAATGTTAAAACTTGAGGAAATATAACCCTAAGTGTTTTTTTCCACGATGAGTGGATTAATTTGGCAATTAAATGAGTGTTCGCTGGTACTACACTTAGGGTGATCCTAGGTTCATATTAGGATCCTATGGAAAGGTATTGGTCAGATATATGGTTTGTGACTTAGTGGAATGATTTCCCCTCGATGAAAGTGACTAGCGATAAGAGGTTACTATCAAGCCCAAGCGAACTGGTGTGGTTAGGACGACCCGAGAATTTGTGGTGACATAAGATGTGTAGTCCTATGATTTAAAAATTTTCTTGGTGATGAATCGGATGTTATTTGTATTACGGTTAATATTTGAGTGAGCATCGATCGCTTGTGAGGCTTGCCCAATAGAGGCGTCGGTATGCTTTGGGTATTAGCAAAGGTAGTTTTAATACTTGATTGATCATGGTCACTAGACTCAAAAACTGTTAGGTGACTTTAATGGCTAACCTGGTGGTGAGCATTAGGACATATTAAGTGTTGAACTTTTGATGACAACCTCTGGGAAAGAACGTATGATGACATCTTGGATATTGAGGACTTTTTTTATTTAGTCTTGGAGTATTTCTACGACTTAGGGTAAGAGTTAATAAACCCCATGGACTTAAGGAATTTGTGAATCGATAATTTCGGGGATGAAATCTCCTAAGGAGGGGAAAATGTAATACCCCCATCCAATATTTTATTCTTTCCCCTGAGATTTGTAATCATATGACCTCTTCGGAATTAGATCATTAATCTATGGGGTTTTCCTCTATATTTTATTATTTTTTGGACCTTGATGTTAATCGTTAGAAGTTATTGGGTGAAATTGGAGATTTAAGGAATCTGGGTAGTTTGAATGAACTTGTAAGTTGTTCGAATGAGGTCCTTGTTTCGTTCGAATGAGAATACTAGTGGTTCGAACGATAAGCCCATCTCGTTCAAAGTGAACATCTAATGATGATCGGACGAACCACCACTATATAAGTGCACAACCTCATTAGAAGGTCGTTTGAATGGATGATCAAACGAGAATTCGTCTCGTTCAAACGATGTCCCATTCTCATTTGAGCGACATAGGAAGAAATATTTTAAATCATAATGCCCTTGTGCGCTGTCACATTTTGGTCCATTGGATCGATGAGGTATAGACTCCTTATGATACCACATGACCAAAATCGAGATTTTAGTGTTGGTTTTGTTTATGGGTTAGAAGAGGAGAGAGTGGGGGTGGGTTTTCGCAACCATTTTCATCATTTCCCCTCTATATTTACATATAAAGACTCATCTTCTTCCCCAACCATTTTCCCCTATAGACACACCTTTCCATCTTGTCCAAACACTAGTATGCTCTCATTTCCTCCATAGTTGAGCTAAGATACAAAATTTCGGGATGTTTTTGGGGGTTTTCTGAGGAAGAAGAATTGAAGATTGATGGAGTTTGAAGGGCGTTTTTGCTTGGAGCTTTCATGGAGCATGCTTGTGGAGTTAGGAAACTTCCTTGAGGCCACCTTAGGAGGTTGGGGTTACTACCACCTTCTTCCTTATCCAACCATTTTTGGAGCTCCATTTGAGGTGAAAACCCCTACTCTTTAGTTAAAAACTCTATTTTTCCATGTGTTGGTCATGTAGTTGAGTAGGACGCATTTATGATATAAGAATGATATTTCTTATGATTTGTAAAATGGGTTTAGAGAAGGTTTCAATGGTTTTCTATAAAATGATAAATTTCAAGAAAACCTGGTATTAAAAAATTTTATGAAATAAAAATGCTGGAAGAATGTTATTTTACTGGAAGTAAATTATGAATAAATGTTTCAAAGTTTTCTTGTGAAAAAATAGGATTTTTATGGAAATGAACATTTATTCAAGTTTTGAATAAATAAAAATATCTTTTGCCATGAAAAGTATGTTTGTGCAAACATTATGAAATTTCTAGAATAAATTACATGTTAGACCCTTTTAATAGTATTTTTGAACTTTAAATCCATCTTCTCATGCATATAAACTTGTAGTGTTTTAATAATGAACATATAAACAGGTTTGATGAAGATTTATTGGGTTTAAACATGAAATAAAGAAAATAGAAATTTTGGACCTTAAAGTATGTGAAAAAGGTGTTGAAAATGTGATAAGTGTAAGGCTTCAACATGAATTAATAAAGGAAATGGTATTTTTCTTATAATGTTGTCTTTAAATGTTCAAGGATTTCTTAGAAAATAAAGTAATGAGAAAAAAAGATTTGCATCTTGAGAATTATGATGCTCCAAAGTGTTAAATAAGTGTTAATGAATTAAAATCACTTAAGAAGTTAGTATGGCTAACTTAATTGTGTTTGAAAAATAACACTTGTGAAAATGGAGGAAAAGACAAGTTTGAAAACAAATGGGAAAAATGGTAATTTTATGTAAAGTGAAACATTTTTATGAAATAAAAATGTTGGAAAAGGTGTTACACAAAATGGTCCTAAGTGAACATGATTTTTGGAATAAAAATCAATGTAAAGGTATAAAGGACAAGAAATGATTATTTTAAAGTATAACATAAGTTGGGGTGAAACTCCGGGTTTTTGATTTTGGTTGGTAAAGGAAAGCAGAATAATGTAGAAATTTGTAACATATTAAAACTCATTAATATGGAATCGGATGACACCAGGATAATTAAGGAGGTCCTGGAGCTCTAGGGAGAAAGACCTAAAATCACTGGCCAGAGCATATGGTAGCATAACTGGCGGTGTGGAGCTCGTTAAAGTATGCGAATATTGGAAGATTCTAAGAAAAGATAATGAAAATCGAGCATGTCAAGAAATGGGTTGTTTGATGAAGACGTGAAAAGACAACCTAATTTGAATGAATTAATAAATGTTCGAGGAAAGGATAAAGTGGACAAAAATTGTGAAAATTGTTTCATGTCCATAAGGTAAAGATACGGTAATATGCATTGACTAAATGGGTAGTAAGCAACCTAAAGACGTTTAACCCATAATTAACACAAGGGTGTGTTTATGAAAGGATTCAAAAGAAAAATAATTATTTTCTAACATGGTGTTTGTGTGTGTTGAAAGGTGATTTTCAATGAAAATACTAATGTGAATTCACCATGAACAAAAAAGGGGTAATGCGGTGACAGAAATGATTTTCCTTAAACAAAGGATATTTGTTTAAAATATTTAGTCATGTGTGCTAAATCAAGAAATAAATGTCAAGCCAAGTAAAGAGAGGTTCTTTTATAAGATTAAGGGTTATTAATTGGAATACGTAGCATTTTTTTGGATAAAAATGGATTCATGCATTATGGTGCACAGATATATATATATATATATATATATATATATATATATATATATATATATATATATATATATCTATGCATGTGTGTGTGTGTGTGTAAGGTAATTGCATGTGCTCGTAGACATAACATGTTAGAGTCTCATATATGCCATTTGATTATATATTGCATTGTTGTAATTTTCCACTGGGCATTTGGCTCATTCCCTTGTCTTTGTTACGGCCGGTTGGGTGTGGTTCCATATTTGAGAGCGTTGTATACATACATATTCTTTTTATTTTATGTTAGTAGCTATGTATGTTTGGATTACAGGGACGCTTCCCACGGGTCCCTCACGTAGCTTGATATAAATGGAAATCGCATGTAAAACTAGGGAAATGTTAACTAAATAAAATTGGGCTAGCAACATTATGTAGATTGTTTCATTGTACTTCACACCTAATACTCAGGTTGGACCGGGTTGACCACGGGTAACCCATGAATCTGGGCCAGGGCGTTACACTAGAACTGGGTAAGTGGAATCCTATGTGTCGATGTGGATGAGAAGCTGGAGATCGAAGATGCGTTAAGGTTTGCTAGGGCATCGAGTCATTATTGTAATACCCCGTATTTTTACGCATATTTATTTTATTATGAAATTATGGAAATTGGGATTAATTAATTTAAAGGGGAAAAATTTAATTTATAATTAATCTGATTTTAAGGGTAATAATTACTAGCGTGACGAGAGTTAGTAGTTATCGAAAATAATTATGTCGAAATCATGTTGAGTAATAACTATGTTGAACATTACGCAGTGAGTAACGTAATATCATTTCGAAAATAATAATATGGTCGGGGACGAGATACACGACAGTTAAGATATAATTATTTGGGACGCGGGTATGAGCTGCGTCACTATTATATATTAGGAGGTTAAAAAGGGAAATTATTTTATATAACTCGAATGACTATTTTGAGTGTTCCAGTGTGTCCGAAAGGGTCGAAATAGTCAGAAAACACTACTCGGGTGTTATATTTGGAGTCTGAGGCATTTTAGCCCAAAACGGCACCCCGGATGGGCATTTTAGTCTTTGGGATTTTTGAGTAATTAAATGGACGAAAATAGGAGTAAAATAGGAGCATTGAGGGTTAGTTATGTCAGTTGCAACCTACGTGAGAAAGAGAGAGAAATAGAGGGAGAACCAAGGAGGAAGGAGAACCATTGGAGATCAAAGCCAAAAGTTGGATATTTCTCATAAATAGTTACACCAAAGTGTAGATCGCGACGAGAGGATCAACCTCATACCAAATTCAATCAGAGAATCAGAAATTGATCCCAAGGCAAGTGTTTATCTTGAACCTCTTTTAGCAAATATTGTTCCTGTTGATTTAGATTAAAGGGTATAAAGTTGTTGTAATGGAAACTTAGGGTTAATTAGACTGATTCGTAAAGAAACCTTGTGAACTGGAAAGGGATTTGCATGTATAGGACCTTCCCTTATTAGGACTGTGAAATTTGTTAATTATATGTTGAAATCACGAAATTTATTGAGGGTTTTGAAGGTTTAAAAAAAATCCGGGTTCATATTTAAGAGATTTATTAAAAATTGAAGAAATTGTTGAATTCCGTTTGAGTATATAAGGATTTGACCTTTAATTTGTATTAGAAAGTATCTTAGGGTGATTTTGAATAATTTAGGAACATTAAATTAGAGTTCGGTTGAGTTTTGGATTGATATTGAAGATTGAATGTTGGAAAAATCGAATTTGGAGAAGAACAGGGGTATGCCCTGATTTCTCGCTCGAAGTCTGCCCAAGTCGTTCGTACGAGAGTTCCAACGAGAATTCCAATGACCCTTCTAACGAAGTCATGGAGTTCGTTCGAAGTGAGAACTTCATTCGAACGAACTCGTTCGAACGAGATTCCCTTGACTTCTAACGAGATTCCGAAATGGCTTTTTAGGATCCGGTCGAGTTAAAAATCATCCTAGGTTTATCCAAGTGAGAGTTATAACCTATGTGAGTATCGAGCAATATAAATTCCGACTTAGTATTTAGTTGAGAGTGTGATTGTTCTCGGGATACATAAAGTTTATAGCACCTAGGAAGGAAAGCAGGTTCAAGAGAGGTAATATATGAATGAATAATCGGTGAGAGTAGAAATGTTAATATTACCTACGTACTATGGGAATTGGGTTGCATGAATGCCTATTAAGTTCTATAAGTTGTGTGCATGCTTATTACTTGGAATATTATGTGTACTAGATACCTAGCTACTGGCTATCAAACGGAGGTTAACGCATTGTGGACGACCATATCTTGTGTGCCTTCGGGGATTTTGAGTCGTACCACTAGAGCATGGAACCTAGGTACGAGTTATCTGTGAGAACAATAGTGATGACGGTCATTTAGGTGCGCAGGTATATGTGTAGCCCATCGGCTTGGAACTATGTTCGCCTCTAATATGTGTATATATTTTATTGGTTCCTGAGAGATTGAACCCGTTGTCCTTCATGCGTGAGAATTGCAATGGGACTAGGTAGCCGAGTATGCCTAGCACCAGGGGTTTCTTAACCATGGGTGCAGTATTGATATATATTTATATGCATGCATAGTGAGATTCTATATATGTATATGGAGTTTCTATTTTGTGTTTCATCTTGGCCGCTTTATTAAAGTATATCCTTATTGGGTCACCAATTGCGAATTAAGAATGTTATGAGAATGAGTTAAAGCATCTTTAAAACTATGTATAAATAATAGGAATATATTGTCTTAAGGTTATTTAGATATTTTATCCGGCATAGTGTTTATACTACGCATAGTCAGGCAGAGTATCATGACTAGTATGGGTAGTTAGGATCACTAGGTATGCACTTTAGATGAGAGGTGAGCATCTGAAGTGAGTACGCTAAGTTAACATGAATAATATTTGTGCTAATTTACCAAATTAAGCACTTGCTATATTTAAATTGTTTTCTACTCGGGCTCTGACCCGCTTTTTCTGCAAATATCTTTTCTTATTCCTTTGTCTTAGGTGCTCAGCCACAGGGACACCAAGCTTAGGAAATTCCATTCAGCTGCCGAGTTGTAGCTGCTGTGGAAGCTAAAGGATATTGCTAGTAGATGCTTCATAGTCTATCCTTCCTTATCTATTAGTTATTTACTTCAGTTGGACATGTCGTCTCTTCCTATTTTACATTCAGAGATTTAGATGTTTTATTCTGTTAGTAGAATTTTATTTCATGGCTTTGGATTATTGTATAGGATTTTGAGTGGATGTGTTTACTCCAGTACTTCATATTCTTTCAGTTAGTTCTTTCCTTATGCATTTGTGTTGAATGGAAATGTTTAATCATTTTCCTTTTATGGCGATTACTGTTAATAAGATAAAATTTTAACATCAACCTTTTTAAATATTAGGTGGTTTGTTTTAATAATACAGTTTTGATAGTGATGCATAATCTTAACCAACCGGATATTCTGATTTAATTTCATAAAGGACTGATCGCCTGGTATTTAATTAGGCGGGGTGTCACAATTGTGTAAGTCATTTGCCAACTTTTGTAATTCCTTATCATAATGAATTTGTGTGGTTGTTTGAGGTTTTTCCCATTTGGATTTTTCTCGTACATCAGGCGTTGTGGATTAATTTATTTTATTTTATCATGTACTCACCTAGGTGCATGTTTAGGTTAAGATAAAATTGGTTATTCGATTTAAATACAACTTATTTAAAATAGGTGAAATGTTTAACTTTGGGTTAATCGATCTATGTTTTATATTTAATTTTAAAAAATTAAGAATTGGCTATTATTTTGATCATTCCCTATTAGCACACTTTCTCAAATTGGTATCAGAGCGAAAACACTAAGTTATCATGTAGATCTATATTTTCATGTTGTTTTAAGGTTATTTGGGGTGTTTATCTCTCTCTCTCTCTCGTGTTAGTTTGTTTCTCTTGATGAGTCATCCTTGTGATAAGTTGTATGATGCATTTAGCGATGCGATGACTGTGATATTAGAGATGACTTTAATGAGCTTCATATCCATGCTGAAAATGTAGCTATACTGAATTTTATGTTTGTAAAAAGAATAAAATTTCTTGAAAAAGAAATTTTTTGCTTTAAAGTTGAAGTTGACTATTTACGAACTGTTCAAACTCAAAGAGATACCCGTCATTAGAATCTTGTGAACATGAATCGTAATTTTAAAAACTTAGAAGTGTCTAAGAAAGAGAGTGGGGATAGAGTTTGTAACACCCCAGGATTTTTGGTACTGAGAAATTAAATTTTTGGGAAAATTAAAATTTATTTAAATTGGAGGATTTTTAATTTGGAAATTGAAGTCCAAAAATTGAGGACGTTTTAAAGTATTCCGGACGATGATTTTGAGTGCGCCATTGATTCCGGATGGGTCGAGATAGTCGAAACAACTGTCATTGGGTTTTATTTCGGTCCCGAAATATTTTTAAGTATGTTTGACTCAAATTGGAGTAAACGAGTCATTCAAAGTGTGTATTAACATTTAAAACTAGGTTCGTTGTTTTAAAGGCTTAAGAGGCTTACGGATAAGCCTTCTCATTTGAGAGAAAGATAAATAAAGAGAAAAAGAAGAAGAAAAGAAGAGAGAGGAGAAAGCTTGGAGATTTCCGGCCCATACGCGATCACGAGGACGATTCAACCTCTACAACTTCGAGGCAAGTATTTAATCTTGCTAAATAATTCATTTGTGTATTTGATTTCATAATTGTGGGCAAAAGAATTTTGATTTTGGGTTTATATATCAAAACCTAGACTTTGTAGTATAACTCTTAAAATTGATGTTTACACATGGATTTAAGGAGTATAACTTAATGAAACTAGATATAGGATGAAATTTGATGTTAGGAACATATTTGGGTTGAGGATAATTGGGTGGAAGTTTTATAATTTGGGTTTTGGAAATTTTGGGTCTTGGAGAATTAACCCCATTCCGTGGCTTGCTGCACAAGCCGAATCGATTCTCCCCTAGCGAATCAATTCAATAGGTTGCAGAAGCATCAGGTCTTTAGGGCCGAATCGATTCGCCCCTAGCGAATCGATTCGGTATGTAGTAGAATTACAGGTCTAGTTGGGACGAATCGATTCGGAGGGGCAGAATCAATTCGTAGCTAGGACCGAATCGATTCAGAGGGGCCGAATCAATTAGGAAGCAGGGCAATTTCGCTTAATTTTCTAGAATGAATTTTAAATCCCCTTTTGGTTGGGTTTCTCTGTTTTGAACTCACATATATGATGCGAGAGTTATGTTTTGATTTTTTTTAGGTTTTCTCACATGCTATGATCGCGGGGGCCTATCGTATTAGCTTGGGATGATATAAAGGTATTGAAATTGATGTATCAAGGTAGTGGGAAACCTCATTAGGGATGGGAGTCCTATTTAGAGATTAGATGTGAGCCAATACATGAGGAGAGGTTGAGGATATAATGAGGAAGTTGTAATAGCATAATGTTCAATTTAGATGTCGACTTTGGGTGTCAATTCCTTATAGCAATGAGATTATAAGGACTTTGAGGCCTAGTGTAATGCCCCAACCCAAATTTATGGATTTTCCATGGATCAACCCGGTCTGACCTAAACGTTAGGTGCGAAGTTATCACACACTGCTTTTTGGTATGAATCAATAAGAAGTACACATAAAGCAATGAATCCAAGCTGAGGTGGAATAACATGACTCTATTCATTATTAAGTAGGTTTACATAGGGTTGTACCACCGCAGGGTTGAGTTACATGTTTTTAGTACAAACTATAATAAAGAAAATCGAAAAGTTCCACTCATTGCTCCCATCTAGCTTATTATCTGCCCACACAGTCACATACGCAAACAGGTGACCAGTTTCTATCTCTAGTAGGGAAGAGATAGTATCCTCTTTCTCCAGGCGCATCTAGAGAAGGAAGAAATTTGCACAAATATGCAAAGCAGTATCTACCAGTTCTATAACAAGTATATAGATATAGATAAGAGTTAGAGTGTGTATAAAATCAATGTTTAGCAATGCTAAATATAAATAATTTGATAATACCATACTTATCAGTTTTAGGAATACATTAAAAGATTTGGAACTAGTAATCCCATATTTACAAGTTCGTTTAAGAAAGTGAGGTTCATTACAGATTTATTTATGATCGTGTAAAGAAAGTTAAAGAGTCTTGAACTAAAAATTCATGCTTACCAGTTCATTAAGGGTATAGAAGAGGTAATCAACCCAAAACTTTCAGGAAAAAGTAACATGCTATGCACATAATTAAAGTGGTACTCATACGTATGTAGCAATAATTAAGGCTCTCAATTATTTAAGACCAGTAGGCAAAGTAGAAAGTTATGTGGTATAACATGCTAGTCGACTTCCTAGTTAATACTGATGCTTATAGTAAAATGGCACAAAAGTGCAAGGGTAACTGAATCAATATGAAACATGATACCATTTATTAGATAAGAAGGGTTAAAATTGATCCTTAGTTTAATCTTAAATACTGCTGATAAATTCAAATACCGATGATGATTAACAGAATATATAGTATGGTAGTATAATAACATGCACACACTAAGAGTAAATAGGAGTTATCACATAGTGATATCAATAGCAGTATGCCAATACGCAAAGTATACTATTGAAAAGGTAGGAAAAACCTACTTGCTCGGTATTCGGTCGGCTTTATATCACAATAGGATATTGGGGAGAGATGGTGCTTGATTTTCTATATACAATGTTTGGGTATGTAAGTATTTAGGATCTAGTCAGCCAGTTTTGTACTAAAACTGTATCCTTAAAGTTTTGGGGCTTTATTTGTAATTATCTTGGGACTTTAAAATACTCGATTTAAGATCATTGTTGAACTTTGGTGTAAGAAACTTTTTGTCTAAAAATATTTTGAAGTATTCATAGACAGAATTTAAGGATCAAATTCATAAGCTGGAAAAGTTGAGAGGGGTCAATTTGTAAATTTAAAAAAATATTCTTAAGTTTAAACCTTAGTTTTTCATAACATAACCCAGGAATATCCAAAAATGGCCTTACCTTATACCATTTTGACCAGAAAATTTAAATAAAAATTTGGGGGAAAAAATCAGAAATTCTTGTTTCGCAACGCGCCCTCACGCGCATGGTCAAAGTTCCTGTTGAAAGTCTTTATCTTCAACCTCTCGGTTTTGAATTCTAGGGTTTCAATATTTTTACCTTGATTTTCTCCTTCATTGTTATACCATTTGAGATGATTTCTTATCAAACTTAGCCTAATTTTTCATGAGGAATTCGAATGTATAAGTTTTGTGGATTGATATTCAGTATAGCTCAAGATTCAAAACTGTGTGTTTTGCTAAAGTTTGACCTGATATTCATGGATTTATAGAGTATGGCAAGGTTTCTTATGAACTTGGGTTGGTTTCTGTTATATATAAGAGTAATTTGGTTTTGGTTTTAAAGATTAAGATGGATTATGCATAAAGAATTTTGTATTTTGAGGTTTTTAGTTCAAAATACACTTTTTATCGATTTGAGCGCTATATGCACATTCATGGATTTTAACCGTTACACTCGAAATCCTTAGGTTATAATGAAGTTATATGTAGCTTTAAATCAAATTTTAAGGCACTGTATCAAGATTCACCATTAAAGCTCAAGCTTTAACGATGTTTCTTCCTATTTTTTCTATCCTAAGATATTCTACCACGTAAAAGATGTCATATTATGATTATTCTAACTGTATTAACCACACAGAAAATAATTGGAATTAAAAGAATTGTAAATTAAGCATAAAATCAGAAGGTACCTGATTTAAAGGGATTTTCGAGTTTTTGAACTGGGTTGTAAGGTGTGTTTTTACTGCTAAATTTGTGGGGTATTTATATTACATCTTCGGGAGATTTGATTGGTGCCTTTGGGTGGTGGATTTGAGCTAGTTTATGTAGAAGTTTCATTATGGGTAAGTGTAGTGCACATGTTTACATGGTGTGTTCATGTGTAACTCAACCTCTAGTGCTGATGTGGAGCATTAGGTGGATAGGGATTCAACTGCAATTAAAGAAATTTCTAGGTCTGGTCCTTTGTTGGTTGGGTAATTAATTTTATAGTCTTAAAAGTATACTTTTTGTAAAGTATAGGGGTATTTTGGTAATTTTAGAATGTTTTCAGGGTTAAAGTTATAAATTTATATTAATTAGGGTCTAAAGGATTAATTTAATGTAAAGTTGGGGTTTAGGGGTTAAATATACATCAAGTTGTCTAACTTTAAAACTTTCAGGAACTATTTTGTAATTTATTAAAACTTTAGGGGGTGTAAGTTAATTTAGTAAAAGTATAGGTTTTTAAGTGTAGTTTCTTTCCTCTTTATAAGACTTTTCATTTTGTACACATTAGAAGGATTTAAACAATAGTTGTAGGTAATTTAGGGTTAAAAAAATTCCCAGTTCTTACAGAAGTGCAATGAGACAACCTAAATAATATTGCTAATCGAGTTGTATTTAATTAATCTTTCACTTGTTTAGCACATGATTCCAATTTATATCAAGCTACATGTGGGACCCGTGATAATCGTCCTCGAAATTCAAGCATACAGAGCTACTAACATAAAACAAAAAGAATACTTACATGTATAACGCTCTCAACGTACGAAATCGCGTACAACCTGCCGTAACAAAGGAAGGGGAATGAGTCGAATGCCCAGTGGAAAATACAACAAATGCAACATAGAATCGAACAGCAGAAAAGAGACTCTATAACGTACCACCTACGTGCACAAGCAAATACCGTATATATACTTATACATATACTAATGCATGAATCCATTTATTCCAACACGTTACTTGACTTGATTAAATCACATTAATCTTACGACAGGACCCTACTTGCCCCTTGTTACTTAACTTAGAATTATTTTCCCAATTTAACGCACTTGATTTATTACTTAAACAAAATACCATTTGTTTTGTAAAAATACTTCATGTACCGAGATTTCCCATTTACTCGCACCAGATCCACTTTAGAATTTTTCTTGAAAACCACCTTTCAACACACGCACACTCTATGTCAAAAAATACTTATTTTCCTTTTGAAAACTATTCACAACACACACTTATGTTAATTATGGGTTAAAACCATCTTAAATTACTTGATTACCCATTAACAATTTCACTTGTGTCATTAACTCACGCTTTACTTGGACTTAGTCATTTTCACATTTCTTGTCCAAATTACCTTTTCAAAGTAGGAACATTTATCAATTTCATTTCATAAAGGTTGAGTTTTCTCAATTTCTTAGTACAACCAATTTCTTTATCATGTTCCACTTTTACCCATTATCTTTTTGCTCGGAATTTACCATATAACTGCATACTTTAACGGGCTCCACGCTTGCTACGTTACCATATGCTTTGGCCAGTGATTTTGGGCCTTTCACCCCAGGGCTCTGGACCCTTCTTAATTATTTTCGATCGCATTCGAGTCCTTTTTCAATTTGTTTTAACATTAAACAAATGTCCGCATTATTCCACTTTTACAGAACAAAGCCAAAATCACAGGAACTACGACCTATATTTGTGTTACACTTAAAAATCACCATTTCTTGTCTTTTACACATTTACGTTGATTTCAACCCGTAAACCACTTTCTTTTTGGACCATTTTGTGTAACACCTTTTCAAACATTTTTATTTCATAAATATATTTCACTTTACGTAAAATTAGCATTTACCTATATCCACAACCGTTACTAAGTTATACATACCAACTTCTTGTCATTAACACTTATTGTACACTTTGGAGTTAACACACTTTTCAAGTTGTAAATCTCTTTATCTCATCAGTTTCTTTAACAAACAAGTCATTGGGCCTTTGAAGACTACTTTACAAGAAAAACACCATTTCCTTTATCATCATATGTAGTATTGAAACATACATTTATCACATTTTCTACACTTAAAGGGCTGAAATTTTAATTTTCTTATCTCACGTTAAAACTCATTAAAACCTTTACTAAACTTGTTCATATGCTCATTGTCAAATTACTACAAGTTTATATACATGGGAAGAGGGATCATAAGTCCAAAAATCCAAGAAAATGAGTTTAATACATGATTTATTTAAGAAATTTCATAATACTTGTAAAAACATGATTTTCAAGACTAAAGACATTTTTGTTCTTCAAAACTTGAATAAATGTCAAACTTCATAAAAGTCCCATTTTTACGAGAAAACTTCAAGACTTTGTTCATTAAGTATCTCAACAAGATAAATATGATTTGAATACATTTTATTTCATAAAATATTTAACACTAATTTTTCTTGAAAACATATCAGTTACTCAACACTAATTTTTCTTGAAAACATATCAGTTACTCAAAACCTTTGGAGATCACTTATAAACCATTTGACAAAGAACATGAGAAAATATTTATCTGAATCATGCATACATTCTAACCTCTTAAAAATCTACGTACAAGACCAAATACTAGGGAAGTAGAGTTCTTAAACTGAAGGAGCTCCAAAGATGGTTGGATGAAGAAGATGGTGACGGTAACCTCTTACCTCCTAAGGTAGCCTTAAGGAGGTTGTCTAGCTCCATTAGTAAGCTCCATGAAATCTCCAAGCAAACCCCTCTTAAAGCTCCTTTATTCTTCTTCTTTTCTTCTTTTAAAATACCCAACAACATCTCCATAGATGATGTCTTGCTCAAACATGTGGTGTGTATGGATTTTATATGTTTAAATGTGGTAGAATATAAGGTAAATATGGTGGTTTAGGGTAAAGGGGGGTGGCTCCAGGGTGGTGGGTGGTGGTGGAGCTCCATGAGAGCTCTAAGTGTTAGAGAGAGAGTGAAAATATGATTGGAGTGGGGTGAAATGAGCCAAAACACTCCTTAAATACCCCAAAAACCCTTAGGAGCAAGATTCCTAAAATTCCCAAAGCTCCAACCCTGAGTTGATCTGTTGCTAAGGAAGGTTGACACGTGTTTTAATATAACGGTTTAAATCGTGACTGTATTTTCTGAATCTGAGAAATCTGATCTCACTCGAATGAGAAAACTATCTGGTTCGAACGTACTTCGAACGAGAACATGGATGGGTCGTTGGAAGTTCATTTGAAGGGTTTTTCAAATGATGGAGGCTTCTCGTTCGAACGACCTGTCATCAATTCAATGAGATTGGGATCTCGTTCAAATGACCAATGGTCTCATTCGAACTGCCCCAATTTTCTCCGAATTGAATATAAGGCCATTCAAAATCCAATTATTTGCACCAATCCCACAATATTACTCGAACTTGACCCACTATCCATCTCACAAGGTCTAAAGCCAATCTGGGTCATATCAAGTTACCAATTTACACTAATACGATCAAAACCACGAGGGTCGGTGTTACACTTAGGTTGATCATCATCCACCCATTTGCCTCCTCCGGTCATCGATTTGGTTATCCGATCTTGCCGTATAAATCACAACCCAAGGTGATATTCTTGCACCTGCTCTGTAACAGCTCAAATTTTGGATTATAAATTTTTCAAGATAATTTGGTATTTATAGGCTGCTGAAAAATTTAGGGGTGTTATGCAAACGGTGACACATCATACTTTCAAGAATTCAATAATGAATTGAGACATGAATTAAATCTTCTCGTGTCATTTAAAACCGTGTGCAAGGTTAGAACTTAGCATTGTGTGCCCTCTTGTGCAAAGCTCGCCAAATTTCAACTTGTGCAAAGTCTCAAATAAAAACCCCTTAAGTTTGAGAATCTTTACACATTTTCACACATATTTTATGGAATTTACTCATGGCACAAAGTATCAAAATATGCATGTGTATGTAAAGCCAAGATATCAAAATTCAAAACCACTCAAAGATTGCGAATCAAAATAAATGTGCAGTCGAAAGCTCTAATGGATATATCGAACTGCTGACGTTGTATGAATTGCAAAAGGAAATCAAATAGGATTCAGGCAACACTGGCTTGACACGTTTATATAAAATCAAGGTATGGGCTCGATTAATGCAAGACTCAATGTTTTGAGATGGGAGTAGCCAATATATATAATAAATGGATACATATACATTTTCAAAATGAAATGCTACAAATGATGTTATCGAGGTAACAACTTTCAAGAATAATATGAAGGTTCTCTTATATTATGAAGGTCATGTCAGTAGGTGGATTCTTAATCCAAGTTGCTCGTAGCACATGTTCTCAAACTTATATTGGTTCAATGAGTACAAACCACATAATGGTAATAATATTCTCATGGGAAACAATGTTATAATCAAAATAGTGTGATTTGGTAATGTAAAGTTCAAGATTCGTTGTGGCATTGTTTGAATGTTAAGTGACATTAGACATGTTTCATTGTTAAATAATAATGTGATATACTTGGGTGAACTTGATGAAAGGAGTGTATTATTTGAGCCTAGAACGTGTATTTAAAGGTGAAGAATGGGTTTATGATGATTTTACACAGTACATAGTCAGCAAACAATCTTTAAAAATTGAGAATGAGTACGACAATGGGTGGAATAATAGTCTCCGAGTTACTAATATGGTACGTGAGACTTAGTCACCAGAGGCCAAAGGGGTATGGAAGATCTTCCTCCAAGAAAATTGTTAAATTAGGTTCATAGGGAAAGCTTGGCCCATACAAGTATTTGTCGATGGGTAAGTAAATGAGAGTTCCATTGAATAAATCATTGCATAAGCAAATTTATTCTTTATTATATCCCATTTAGTGTTTGTGAGAATTTGATAATAGTATATTTGGATGGTTTTAAATATTTAATGACTCATTAATGAATTTTGTTCAAGGAGTGAAAAGATATGATGGAAGACAAATAAGAAGAAATATCATATATTTGAGGGGTAACAATGGGGTTAAAATCAAGATGGTAAATTCTTATTTATCTAGGGATGGCGGCATCACAAGGCGCGTTATTATGGAGAAAGCTTCACATAAAATAGGATTGCGTGATGATTGTGTCATTATAAAGAGGAAGGAGGAAGGAGTTTTTATGTTGGATTTCTAAAATGACTCCTCCACCCAGTGGCCCTCAATCATCCTTATATTTGGTTAATGGGTTACCAAAGTTAGTTAATGGTTTGAAGTGCCAATATGAAGTATAAATAGTATGGTAAGTTAGTAATTCATAATTGAGCCCTCAAAGCCTTAGAGTGTCTGAGATGTGATTAAATTCATAATGACTATAAGACCTAAAATGACATAAGAGTCTGATCAATGCCTTCTTATTTGTTATGGAAAACGGGTGCAGGGGTACAAAACTAGAATTTTATGTTAACAAATTGATATTATTCAGGATGTGAAATTTGATGAAGACTTTAGTCCGGTATATAGGGAAAGGAGTTATGAGAAGATGTAGGTGACGGTGGTCTTAAGACAGTTAAGTTCCGATTTCAAATTTGTTCACTGCCAAGAGTAATGCAGCATACACCAATGGTACAAAAGATGTTATCTATGATACTTAACTTCATGATAACGTACTTGAGACGGATCATGATGGGGTAACCAAAAGAGTTCTTTGGATCATCCTAAACATGTGGACAAAATTCCATTAATAGCACATTACTGAACATGATGTGTGATCGAGCCATCCTGTATTATACTAAGACCATAAATAGCAATGATATAAGATAGGTGTGTGTCTTTTTTTGATAGAAATCTATGCTTTATGCAAGAACTTCCTTTGGGAATTGATTATAAAACCCAAAGACCAACACATCACTAGTTATAGGTGGGAATGTATTAAAAGGAAACGGCCAATAAAGATGAAGAACTAAAGTTCAAGAAAAAATAGCAGCGAATGGGGATTGACATGAAGAGGGAATATGTTATGATGATATGTTCAGTAAAAACTATTGCAATACTTATGTAAAGAGAACATTTCTTCATAGTGATTTGAAAAATGTTATATATATGGCAGACTCAAAAGGTTTCAAAGGAGTGGGTAAAGGAACCAATGTGAGGTATCAAGAGTTTTTTGTAGAGTATTAAACAGACATCAAGGCACTTGTACAATCATCTTAACACTTCCATATTGGGGGATGAATACAATGGGTGTCACAATGATCACTATTTGTATTTTTAGTAACTCAAGAATAACTCACTTGTTTTGTCGATGGTATATGTACTTGGAATGCTCATTACTTGCCAAGACATATCAAAATAAAGGAAATCAAGGTTGGGTTGAGTTATGACTTTGTCATAAAAAAGTCTTGATGTCGCAAAAAAGATCATTGGGATGGAGATTTGGCAAATTGAGAGAGTTAACAAGTTTAGTTTTCTCAAAAGGACTGCATTTCTTAGGTTCTTGGCAAATTTGGCGTGTTAAATGTCAAGCATTCGTAAAGTAATTTCCTAATACAAATGTAGACATGTCAACATTATGTATGCTAGTGAGATGAGTAGCCTTATATATGTGATGTTTTGTACAAGATTGGAAACTATCCAATCAACTATAGTCGTTAGTAAGAACATATCAAATCTCATTAAAGAAAAATATAAAATTTTAAAATGAATTCTCCGTATTTGAAGGGAACTAAGAGTAAGTACATTTTGTTTGAGAGAAAGCTATGAGTCCTGTATTGCGAATATACTCAGATCCAGATGATTTATAAAAAAGAGCCACGAGTTGTGTGTTAAATACTTCTATCGGGTCAGAATATTAGAGATCTATGTTACAAGAAAAGTGTTTCATATACCAAGAAAACATGGTACATAGCACTTAAAAAGGCACTGGAGGAGGCAGTTTAGGAAGGTTAGGTGGACAAGAGAAAACGTTATAGTTCGTTCTGATATAGCTCTGCAATTCGCCAAGAGTCATATACAAGGCACATTAATGGGTAGTATCATCATTGACAAAGTACACAAAAATTGGAACGCAACTGATATCCTCGTCAAAGCAGTAATGACAGAGAAGAATAGTATCGCGCCCCGAGTTAATTAGGTTAAAATCATCCTTTTATTTATAGACCCTTAAACAATACTTTACTTTAAATCTCTCGAAAAATAGCACGAGATTTTTTTTTCTTTTCAAAGTCATGTTTATATGAAAACATAACTACATGTACATATAACTTACAAGTACTAAACAACTTTACATACACAAGTTCCTTTGTTTAACATGGACACAAAAACCTTGTTGATATTTAACCCATATTAGATATTCGTCACTCCCCCGTTTTAAGATCCTAACTTGGCAGTGAACTCCAAATGATAAGCATACCTGAAACAAAACATTATAGGAGTATAAGATATAAAGGATTAGTGAATGACCATATACCACACATATAACCACTTGAATACCCATTTTTATTTTTTTCTAATGCTATAACCCAACAGAAATTCTGAAACTCTTGCAAGCCTAGACCCGCCACAGTCCAATTAACCCACCACAGTTATTAGGGACCAACACATCCCTTTATTAGGCACGAGTACACAAACCTTTAAGTTTGATTAACGGGACCGCCACATCCCGTAGGATGCACCACAGTCCTTAACACTAGATAAAGGATCCGCCACGCTCCATAACATTAAATAACATTGCTTAACACTTTTAATCATATGCATATGTTTCATAAATACCACATCACTCCATAAGCATTCTAACACATGTATTCAACTACACATTTCCATATGAAAATATAAGCATTTATATTTCATAGGGAAGGTCAATTACCTTGAAGTAGCTGATAAAATCAACACCAAAATCTACTTCCTTTATATGGTAGTATTAGTTGTTTTCGTACCTATCAATTCAACATCATTAGTATTTGAATACACGAAATAACATTAAACTTCATAACACATCACATCAGTTGGTCAATCAGAAATAACTTAAAATAAATTAATTATGAAGCTTAACATTGTATAACACCCTATTAATTAGGGTTCTAACACAATTTACGGAATTAAATTATGAATTTTCTAGACGAAGTTATGCCCATTTTATTACAACCCTTTTCAAATCGTTTTTCAAGAAAAACAGCAACACAACTTCAACTTTCAAGAATTTTCATACTTTTTATACATCATAATTTTGCATGATATTCCACTCAATATCAATAAAAATATTGAATAATACAAAATCAATGTTTCATAATTTTTAGGGTTCATTTGCTATGTCGAACAAAATGTCAAACACTTGGCAGGCATACTTACTCCTTTGGGGTAGATTTTAGACCAAAACTTCAAACTATCACAAAAGGTTCATTTATAGATATTTTTACATAATTTTCGGATATGTTATACATATATGATTATATTTTAATATCCAACTATAATTACTCAATTTCAATAAGTATTCCATGATTTATACCATTTTTAGTACAACTACGTCGGAATAGAACATTAAAGTGTAATGTAACATTTTCAAGCATATATAGCCTCCATCTCGGTTACCAGTCATGGAAACGCATACTAAACATGTTTTATTACATACATACATCATATAAATGAATTTATGAAATCAAAATCTCCATAATAAGGAGATTCAAATCTAGGTTTTTTAAAGTTAACAATTACGATCCTAATACGTGTTCTTACAAATGTTTTTAAACCATCCTTGTTTTAACACAATTTGGCAATATGGGTATCATTAAAATCTTTATACAAATCAGAAACAAAAATATACCAAGTTTAGAACTCAACCATGTGACCAACTTTAATAAAGAAGTAATTACCTTACGAGGATTCCTCGATTTATAGAAATTTTTCAACGAATTTCTTCCTTAACTTTCTTTTCTCTCTCTCTCTTTAGGAAAAACTCTTTTTCATGGCTGAACTAGCTGAACAAGGGGGTTGGTTTAAGAATTTTAAGTCGTCCAAACCATCACCCACCATCTAACCAATCAAAAAATAGCACATTGTGTGTTAATAAGACAAATGTCACTTAAGGAATGGACAGATTTGCCCTTGTTTCGTACTTTCGGTATAACTTCTTGTTCGAACATCCGTTTAATACACCGTTTGTTTTGTTACAACCCTAATTCATATATCTACAACTTTCATATTTTGTGTTTTCCAAAAATCATAGAATTAGTACACCTAATTTGGGCTCGAACAGAAGAGTAATAATTTACTCAAAATTTCATAACTTTCACATTTAGCGACCAAACATCGCCACTTTCGCACCAACACTCTAGCTTACTTTTATAAACATAACGACGCATTAAAAACATATTTTATGATTCATTTAACCACATAACTAATAATATTCTCTAAACATGTTATCCCTGATCATAAGCTCGATTAACATCTAATATAAACCACATATATATCACATGACCATGCATCCCCTAGACATGATAATTAACATGTTTAACACACATAACTAACTTATAACTCATAACTTATACCTAATCACGTAATTAACCTTACTAATCATATTTTAGGGACTTACAATTCTACCCCTCTTATAAAAATTTCGTCCTCAAAATTTAACGCATAAGAAACTTACAAAACAAATGAGGATATTGCTTCTTCATGTTATCCTCCCCTTCCCAGATGGCATACTCCAAATTCTGACTTCTCCACATCACCTTAACTACTGAAATGTTTTACTACGTAACACTTTCTCCTTTCGATCTATAATAGTAATTGGTTACTTCACGTAGGTTAAGTCATCTTGAAGCTCTATCGGTTGTGAAGTAAACACATGTGAAGGATCGAGCACATACTTACGTAACATGGATATATGAAAAACATTGTGTATCTGGAATAATTCTGGTGGTAATTGCAACTTATAAGCTACAGCTCCAACCCGTTTCACTATCTCATAAGGGCCAATGTATCTGGGACTTAACTTTCCCTTATTCCCGAATCTCTTAACCCCTCTCTAAGGAGAAACACGTAGGAATACTCGATCACCTTACTCAAATTTCAATACTTTCCTTCGGTTGTCTGCATAACTTTTCTGTCTACTTTGAGCCACCTTCAAGTGATTATGGATAAGATTTATCTTTTTAGTAGTCTGTTGTACAATGTCTAGCCCAAGTAGTTTTCGTTCTCCCACTTCAGTCCAACACAGTGGAGTTTTGCATTTTCTCCCATACAAAGCTTTATAAGGAGACATATCAATACTCGAATGATAGCTATTATTATAAGCAAACTCTATTAGTGGCAAGTGTTCATCCCAACTGCCCTTGAACTCCAATACACAAATTCGTAACATATCTTCGAGTATTCGGATCATGCTTTCTGATTGCCCATCGTCTGAGGATGAAAAGCTATACTAAATTTCAATTTAGTCCCCAAAGCTTGTGGTAAACTAGGCCAAAAGTGAGAAGTAAACTTAGGATCTCGATCAGAAATAATAGAAACAGATGCACCATGCAATCTAATAATCTCATCCACATATATTTTGGCATATCTATCCATGGAGTAAGCAGTTTTAACAGGAAGAAAATATTCAGACTTAGTCAACCTATCAATGATAACCCATATAGAATCAAACCCTCGTGATGATTTTGGTAAACCTATAACAAAATCTGTAGTAACATGCTCCCATTTCCACTCAGGAATAGGTAAGGGTTGTAGTAAACCACTTGGCTTCTGATGCTTCACCTTCACCTGTTGGAAAACTAGACATCTAACAACAAAATCTGTAATATCGTGTCTTATTCCTGACCACCAATAACATTGTTTCAAATCTCTATACAGTTTCATGCTCCCCGGATGCATAGCATATAAAGAACAGTGGGCTTCCTCTAAAATTGTTCTTCTTAAATCAGGCACATACACACAAACGGTTACCGTACATAACAATGTCATCATTATGAATAGAAAATTCGTTTGCTTTACCCTTTTTCATATTATCTCTCTAACTTTCTCCAATTCTGTATCTCCTACATGTGCTTGTTTTATCCAGTCTATTAATGTGGGTCTAACATTTAAATGTGCTACTATTTTGTAAGACCCATTCAAAGTTAATTCCACCCCCATTAAATCTAACTCTTTTAGAAGGTCAACTCGAATACAATAAATACAAGATACTATTAATGCGATCATAAATGTGTATCTAGTGTTCGTACTGATATAGGCTCAAGTGCAAGCCTGTCGCATTAGTAATAAACCCGGTAAGTCGAGATCGCTTCCACATGTAAAAAGGACGAATGAAGTCGTAACGACATTGGAAACATTGAGAACCCTAACTCGACTCTAAAAAGAACGAAAAGGTGATTATGGGAGATGAACTAACTACAAGAAAAAATAATAAGAAAATTACCTACAGAATTTAGAAATAAATTAAAAGCTTTTTTACCTACTTAAGAAAATTAAAAACTGTAATGAAAAGTGTAAGTGAGAAAAATAAGTCAGGATACACTCCTCCAACCCTAGTTCATTTATCAATGTTAGAACCTAATTCGGAATTGAAATATCTGAGTAAATCCGGTCTTTAGTACTCCCAAGCATTGCATATGTGAGGGATCGTACCCCGCACTATACATAATCAAGAGACGAGTAAAGCAGTGTCGTCGTAGCTACATGCATGTTGTACTCTTAAGCATCCCGGTTACCTAGGGCAAACAAGATCAAAAGTCCTACAACGGTTGTGATCACCATACAACACGATTAGCTCAGTTATTTAATTCAAAATCAAATTTTACGCATTCATCAAGAACACCGGATTCATGCATCCCAACCCTTAGAAAATTAGTCGGACATAGTAAAACAAGAAGAAAGCATGATTTTAATAAAAGAAGACATCTTACCTAGTAACTTAGAATTAAGAAGAATGAAATTATTAAATAATCAATTAACTAAAGCAAGAATGTAATGAATTTACTTGAATTGCAGAAGCTTAAATCAAATCCTTATAACAAACTCTCTAAATGAAAACTAGGGTTTTTATTGTTCTACTCCTAATCCTCTAAACTAATGATGAAACTTAAAAGAAAACAAAAATGAACCCTTTTAATGGACAAAGACTAAAGTATATATACATCATGAAAAAATCAGAGTTGGAGCTGAATCAATCTCTAAAATTGGAATAAAAGAAACAAGATTATCCAGACTGGACCGGTTCGATTTCTATACCCGGATCAGTCTAGTTCCCAATCCGGACCAGTCCTATTATTTTGGAAAACGGATCGGTCCGATCTTGGTCTTTAAATTCTCTTTAATTTATCCTTAAAATCTCTTCAATATCTCGCATCTTTAGAACCCCATAACTTTTTTCTTGGAACTCGGAATTGGACGCCATTTCTTCCTATGCACTCGTGAATTGAGATCTTCAACTTTCATGTCGCGTCTTCTTTCGGATTTCAGATGGAAATTACTCTTTTACCCTTCTGAATTTTCTTCTTTGACTTGTTCTTTTGCTTTGACTTTCTCATTTCTTTCCTTAGCAATAAATACCTGTAAATGACCTGAAAAAAGCACAAAACTTATTATTCGGGATGCTAAAAGATACTAAATTAGGGAGTAATTTTGGAAGAATTAATGCCTAATCAACTATGCCTAGAGATTTTCTACTCAAAGAATCAGCTACAACATTAGCTTTACCCAGATGGTGATGTTTCATGCAATCATAATATTTTATAAGTTCCATCCACATTCTTTGCCTCAAGTTCAAGTCTTTTTGAGTAAATAAGTATTTTAAACTTGATGGTCAGTAAAAATTTCACAGCTAACACCATATAAGTAATGCCTCCAAATCTTTAGTGCAAAAACTACTGCGGCCTACTCAAGATCATATATAGAGTAGTTGCATTCATGTATCTTTAACTATCGAGAAGCAAAAGAAATTACCTTTCCATGTTGCATTAACACACAACCGAGTCCTTGATACGAGGCACCACTATAAATAACTAAACCTTCTGTACCCATTGGAATAGTCAATACTGGAGCTGACGTCAATTTACCCTTTAAATTTTCAAAGATTTTCTCATAATTATTACTCCACACAAACTTGTTTTTCTTTCTGGTAAGCTTAGTCAATGGCAATGCAATAGAAGAAAACCCTGGTATAAATCTCCTATAATATCCAGCCAATCCCAAAAAACTATGTACTTCTATCACACTAGCTGGTCTTTCCCAATTCATTACGGCTTCCACCTTCTTAGGATCAACACAAATTCCATCTGTAGAAATAACATGCCCCAAAAATACTACTTTTTCTAGCCAAAATTCACATTTAGCAAATTTATCATATAACTGCTTCTCTTGCAAGATCTCTAAAATTATACACAGATGATGCTCATGCTCCTCTTTACTATGAGAATATATACAAATATCATCAATGAAGACGATAACAAAAGAATCCACGTATGGATGAAATATGCGATTCATTAAGTCCATGAATACGGCTAGCCCATTTGTTAACCCAAATGGCATGACAAGAAATTCATAAAGTCCATACCTGGAATGAAAAGCAATTTTAAAAATGTCAGAGTCTCTTACTTTCAACTAATGATACCCTGATCTGAGATCGATCTTGGAAAATAATTTGGCTCCTTGCAACTGATCAAATAAGTCATCAATGCGGGGTAGTTGGTATTTATTAGGAATAGTCACCTTATTCAATTGACGATAATCGATGCACAGTCTCATGGTTCCATCTTTCTTCTTCACAAACAATATTGGGGCTCCCAACGGTGATACACTAGGCCTTATAAAACCAAGATCTAACAAATCTTGCAACTGTATTATTAACTCCTTTAATTATGCATGTGCCATGTGATATGGTGCAATAGATATCGGTGAGGTGCCTGGTACCAACTCAATCACAAATTCTACCTCACGATCTGGTGCTAATCCTGGGAGTTCTTCTGGGAAGGCATCTGTAAACTCATTAACTACTGGTATATCTGATAGTTTTTCAGCCTCTTATCGTGTGTCCTCCACATGGGCAAGATAACCCTGACACCCTTTCCTTAACAATACATAAGATTTTGTAGCAGAAATCAAACATATTGGAGTGACATTTCGTTCCCCAACAAATTTAAATTCAGGTTCACCCGGTAACCGAAACACTACCTCCTTTCTAAAGCAATCTAAATATACATGATATGAGGCCAACCAATCCATACCCAGTATCACATCAAAGTCACGCATATCGAGAGGTAACAAGTCAACTAGTAATTCTTTTTCACCCACTCGCACCACACACTCCCTATATACCCTCTCAATAAAAACCAACCCCCCCCCCCCCCACTGGAGTAGCAATAGCTAAACCAGAATCTAATGATGATAATGGTTTATTAAGATGCAACAGATAAAGAAAATACACAACGAAATGTGTAGAACTAGGATCTATCAACAAATAAGCATCTTTATCACCAATAGGAAGTGTACATGTCACTATGTTAGGCATAGCTTGTGCATCTTGTTGCGTCAGTGAAAACATTCTTCCTTGACCTTGACTTGGCGATATACCTCATCTACCTCCCCTGGGTACATTCTTTATAGAACTCCTACCTCCTATTGACACACTCTCAACTGATGTTGTAGCTCCCATCATTGGACAATTCTTCCGTAAGTGCCCTGGTTGATGAAAATGGAAACATAAAGGTGTCGTCTCAGCTATTGTACACTCCCGAGACATGTGCCCTTGACCACCACATCTATAACAAAATATGGCCCTCACTACCAAAACGGATGCATTTTCTGACCGATTCATCCCAGTCCTTCCACCTCGAGCTTGAAATCTTCCACGTGCACTTCAATTATTTTTAAATTCTTGGCCCTTAGGTACTCCTCGTGCTACACTCTGAGTTGAGGTTCCCGTCTCCCATCCATATGATCCTATACCATCGTGTTTAGCTTTCTTTGGGTGTTCAGTTTGCATTTCTTTCATTGACTTTTCTAACACCATGGCCATATCCACCAAGTCCACATAATTAGTGATCTTCATATTAGCAACCATGTTTTTTATATCTACACTCAACCCAGTTTGAAACCGATCACATTTACTCTCTTTCGTCCTCACCAAGTCAGGTGGAAATCTAGATAAGGATATAAATAAAGCTTCATACTCTGCCACTGTTCGGTTCCCCTGTTTCAACGTGATAAATTCTTCCTCTTTCTCTTTCCTATAAAGCCTTGGGAAATATTTTTTTAAAAACACATTCACAAACCTCTCCCATGTAATTTGTGGAGGATTTATTGGCACCACTCCTCCAATTATAGTAAGTAACTGTAGCATCCCACCATAACTTTGCATCATCCTCTAACCTAAAGGTTGCTAACAAAACCTTTTGTTCATATCGTACTTCCATCACCTTGAATATTGTTTCCATCTTTCTAATCCACCCCTCTGCCACTAACGGATCAGTAGTCCTAGTAAATGCTGGCGGGTTTAACTTCATGAACCTCTCATGCAATTTATCCCTATCCCCACCATTTTCTCCACCTCTTTCTTGTTCCATAAGTTGTGCCACAACACGTAATATTCTTCCCACGCCATCAATAGGTTGTTGTTGCACCCTGTGGTTCATCCACTTCAATATGTCCATGTCCTTGTTGACTATTAGGTACATAGGATGCCTCATCCTATGCTCCATCATGTGGCTCGTGTGGATCCATCACTCACTGGAATATAATTAACTTAAACAGAATACAAAAGCAATAATTTAACATTAACATTGTTAGTCAAAATCCTGACCCATAGCACACTCACTTTCTACTGCCCACTGCCAATCTAGACCCTCACACCCTGTCCAGTTCAAAATAACCATGCTCTTATTCCAAGTTATCGCGCCCCGACTTAATTAGCTTAAAATCATCCTTTTATTTATAGATAAATTCCCTTAAACAATACTTTACTTTAAATCTCTCCAAAAATAGCACGGGATTTTTTTTTTCTTTTTAAAGGCATGTTTATATGAAAACATAACTACAAGTACATATAACTTACAAGTACTAAACCACTTTACATATACAAGTTCCTTTGTTTAACATGGACACAAAAACCTTGTTGATATTCAACCCATATTAGATATTCTTCACTCCCCCGTTTTAAGATCCTAACTTGGCAGTGAACTCCAAATGATAAGCATGATAAGCATACCTAAAACAAAACATTATAGGAGTGTAAGCTATAAAGGCTTAGTGAATGACCATATACCACACATATAACCAATTTGAATAACCATTTTTATTTTGTTCTAATGCAATAACCCAACAGGAATTGTGAAACTCTCGCCAGTCTGGACCCCCACAGTCCAATTAACCCACCACAGTTATTGGGGACCACCATATCCCTTTATTAGGCCTAAGCACACAAACCTTTAAGTTTGAGTAACAGGACCGCCACATACCGTATGACCCACCACAGTCCTTAACATTAGATAAAGGACCCGCCACAGTCCATAACATTAAATAACATTGCTTAACATTTTTAATCATATGCATATGTTTCATAAATACCACATCACTCCATAGGCATTCTAACACATGTATTCAACTACACATTTCCATATGAAAATATAAGCATTTATATTTCATAGGGAAGGTCACTCACATTGAAGTAGGTGATAAAATCAACAGCAAAATCTACTTCCTTTGTATGGTAGTATTAGTTATTTCCGTACCAAACATTTCTCTAGACAAAGTTATGCCCATTTTATTACAACCTTTTCCAAATCGTTTTTCATGAAAAACAGCAACACAACTTCAACTTTCAGGAATTTTTGTACTTTTTATACATCATGACTTTGCATGATATTCCACTCAATACCAATAAACACACTGAATAATACAAAATCAATGTTTCATAATTTTTAGTGTTTATTTGCTATGTCGAGCAAAATGTCAAACACTTGGCAGGCATACTTACTCCTTTGGGGCAGATTTTATACCAGAACTTCAAACTATCACCAAAGGTTCATTTATTGGTATTTTTACATAATTTTTGGATATTATATATATATATATATATATATATATATGAGTCTATTTTAATATCCAACTGTAATTACTCAATTTCAATTAGTATTCCATGATTTATACCATTTTTAGTACAACTACGTTGGAATAGAACATTAAAGTGTAACTTAACATTTTCAAGCATATATAACCTCCATCTCGATTAGAAATCATGGAAACACATACTAAACACGTTGTAGTACATACATACATCATATATATGAATTTATGAAATCAAAATCTTCATACGAAGGTGATTCAAATCTAGGATTTTTAAAGTTAATAATTACGATCCTAATACGCGTTCTTACATATGTTCTTAAACCATCCTTGTTTTAACAAAATTTGGCAATATGGGTATCATTAAAATCTTTATCCAAATTAGAAACAAAAATATGCCAAGTGTATAACTCATCCATGTGACTAACTTTAATAAATAAGTAATTACCTTACGAGGATTCTTCGATTTATAGAAATTTTTCAAAAAATTTCTTCCTTAACTTTCTTTTCTCTCTCTCTTTAGGCAAAACTCTTTTTCATGGATGAATTGGCTGAACAAGGGGGTTGTTTTAAGAAGTTTAAGTCAGCCAAACAATCACCCACCCTCTGACCAATCAAAAAATAGCACATGGTGTGCTAATAAGACAAATGTCACTTAAGGAATGGACAGATTTGCCCTTGTTTCGTACTTTCGGTATAACTTCTTATTCGAACATTCGTTTAACACACCGTTTGTTGTGTTACAACCCTAATTCATATATCCACAACTTTCATATTTTGTGTTTTCCTAAAAATCATAAAATTAGTACACCTAATTTGGGCTCGAGCAGAAGAGTAATAATTTACTCAAAATTTCATAACTTTCACATTTAGCGACCAAACGTCGCCACGCCACTTTCGCACCAACACTCTAGTTTACTTTTATAAACATAACGATGCATTAAAAACATATTTTATGATGCATTTAATCACATAACTAATCATATTCTCTAAACATGTTATCCCCGATCATAAGCTCGATTTATAAACATAACGATGCATTAAAAACATATTTTATGATGCATTTAACGCAATAACTAATCATATTCTCTAAACATGTTATCCCCGATCATAAGCTCGATTAGCATCTAACATAAACCAAATATATATCACATGAGCATGCATTCCCTAAACATGATAATTAACATGTTTAACACACATAACCAATTTATACTCATAACTTATACCTAATCATGTAATTAACCTTATTAATCATGTTTTAGGGCCTTACACATAGGCATCATATGTGTCTTCTCAATCTCACTTCTTATTAAAGTTGAGGGGATTTCATGTTTGGTGAAGTCTTATGGGTTTGGTGGATGACATGACTCATTAACACAAACAATAAATAGGTCAAATTTGTTGTTAACTCAATTTACCTAATTATAAAATGAATATCGTTTGAGTTTGGCATACAAGCAAGACGCGTTATTGATAAAGAAACTGTTTAATCTTTGATTTATGGTTAATTGGGTAAGCGTGTTAGCTCGAAATAACACTTACTAAACGAAACATGGTAGTGTTAAGGTATAGTTAACATTATTAATCAAACGGGTTTGATTAGTGATAATTGGTACCAACGCAACGCTGATTTAAGATGACACAAACACAACACATAAATACTTGATTGCCACCCCTAACCATGTTATTGTTTGTTTTTCAAGAATTCTAATTCAAAGCAAATATGTAATTGTAGGTATAAGGTTGTTTTAAGTTTGTTTTGGACATCGACTTGCACAAGTCAAGCTAGTTGCAGCTAAGACAAACAACAGATAGGACAACCAAGTGAATGAGTGATCTATTGCATGTGTGAACTTACACGGTATCAACATCTCTTGGTTTGAGTGATAATCAAGAGAAATTCGAGTTTTAAAACTAATGTTCCTCATCCCTCATATTAAAAGTTACTTCTCCCATTCCATGTGCATAGTCCTAATGGTGAACCTCATAAGTCAGTGAGGGTGTATATAACCTCGTGGTGAACCGTATATAACCGAGTAGTTCTACGAGGACACATTTTATTTACACCCTTATACACACATCTTGATGTGTCTTTAATACATTAGTTGGTATGTTAGTCATAATCAATACAACTTGAATGGGAAATACATAAAAGACACATTCGGGTGTCAATAAAAAGGTGCTTATATAGTGTCCCCATAAAATTATTCTATATAGTAAAAAAGTGTCAATAAAAGGTGACCTCGTAGAATTATTCTATATAGCAATGCCGCAAAGCACGTGTTTGATTCTTGTTATTCCTTTAAATGTTTGAATTGACTCGAGGGAAATGTATTCCATAATCCAACGTGTGGAACAAAATGAGTTTTCCTAAACGCCTTTTGGGACCACAAAGCACAACCAATACATTGGTCAATAAGTACCAAGTATGATTAAAAATTAAGCTGAAAAACTACTATATAATATTTATTTAAAAAAAGAAACCCTCATCATTGGAAAACTTTCTATAGCCCTCTTTTAGAACAACTTGAAAATCAATAACACTCACTTGATGTTTTATTCATCAAAAAAACCATTAGAGATGTAAAGCTAATCACCCTTGAGTTTAGTTCTTTCACAGTGAATATTCTACTGGTAATCTGCATGAAACAATAAAAAGCACAATTATTAACCTAAATATAAACTGCCAAATATCTGACAAAATTGATATAATCCATTCCCTTAACATTTAATATGTGAAAGTGACCAAAAGAAAATATCACGACTTTTCCTTCCTCGCCAAAGATTCCCCCTTGTACTCACTGCCCGGAGTTACAACAAAACCCGCTCCAACCTGAATAACATGGGCAAAGTATTCATAAAAAAATGCACATGTGCACATATACTAGCAAAAACCCGCGCCAACAACACAATTATAGTTATATGTTACAGTATCCGTGCTTAGAACACCCTTACTCCCGACATGCATGTGCAGAGTGTTGATGGAACAATAAGGGGTGTCAATGTAGCCGTGAAATTTTATAATTTTTAAAACAAGTATTGGTAAACTAAGGTTTTCTTTATAATTTTGAATTAGAGTAGTAGCATATGAAATCTGAGAGAAAAATTGAATTATCAATTGATGCGCATGATAAGGCGATGGGATAGGATAAGAGTTTTCCCGTCGCAACGGGATAAAATAATCTCACCTCCTAAGTGGGATGGTTTTATTCTACACTAGGTGGAATAAGAAGCTTACTTGGATAACTTATCTAGCATGAAATCCTATCTCATCCAACACCAAATATGGGATGACATAACTTATACAACTTTAAATCCTATCCCATCCCACACCAAAAATGAGATCAAACAATATTATCTTAATCTCACCTCCTTATCCCGCACATCAAATGAGGCCTAAATTGATACAATCATAAAAGTTATAATGTGGAATGTGACCTACACCATGCTATGTAACAAACAAACATCAACACAATGACATCTAGGACATTTTGCCGAAGTCACCCTCCACCCCCCACCTCACCCCACCCCACCCACACACACACATATTATATAGAATAGGGTTATGCATGTTCCGATGGCATGGTAAAAGTTTTAATGACTTTTTTCCCAATCTAAGGGGTAAGGGTGGCAATTTTACAGATAACACGATAATACAACACAAAAACGGTCATTTTCAGATGAAATCATCTGAGTTAATCTCGTGTTTTACAAGGGGTAGTGTTCGTGTTGAGTAAAAAAATATAAATTGGGTTGTGTCGTGTTCGTGTTCGTTTAAGTGTTGTTCCGCGCCAAAACACAACCCAATAATTAGATTCATGTTGTGTTGCGCTAAAACATGACCCAAAAATACGATTGGACGGCCCTTATTTCATCTGAAATATTGATTTTAGCACATCATTTGTAATATAATAACCATACCCGATAAATGGACGGTTATGAACTGATGTGAGAAGATCAGAAATAGTTCGGGTCGATTATGAGCGGTTCATAAATGGGTCAATAATACATATGTCGAGTTGGATTTGGATTGGGTTGAAATCAGGTCGGTTTGGGTCAACCCTATCACGTGTACTTTTTTTTCGATTCCGTACCCGTTCTATGATTTGAATTTTCCCATAGCTAGAAATGGTCCTTAAGCATTGGAATAGTTAATGGAGAACAAATGGAAGACAGGACTACTAACCAGAAATTGATTTCATCTATTTGAAATCAATAGCTTAAAAAGAGAGATTGGAAAATCATTTAAGATTGTCGCGGTTCGTATAAATGAGAGGCTTTGGTAAACTGTGCTCTTGACTCGCCTCTAACCTTTGTGTCCCGTAAACAATCCCTTCAATCCGACGTGATGGGACATTGAACCCATTTTTAACCTGCCGAACAAATTACGGGACCTAGGTGGTATTATTTAAGGTGGATAGTGGGCAATTTTTTTCCTGTAAAACCCATTTTGCCAGCCCTTATAATAACACAACATGATTTTTTATTAAAACTTTTAATTATGAGTTTTTGGCTGTCATTGAGCATTAGATAAAAACTTGGACTAAACTATATGCTTAATTATGTTTTCTTAATTAGAGTGATAAAAAAGGGCAAACCCAGTGCACGAGGCTCCCGCCCTGTGGGGTACTGGGGGGTTAAATGTACGCAACCTTACCCATGCACAAGCAGAGAGGCTGGGACTCGAAGGTGTGACCTCAAATCACAATGGGGCAACCTTACTGTTGCTCCAGGTTCACCCCTCCTAATTAGAGTGATATAGGCCCTTTTTTTAAGGGGCGGGGGGGGGGGGGGGGGGGGGGGGGTAGTGATATGGAGAGGGGAATTGAACTCTCAAACTCCCTCGTAAAGTGAACCCTAGCCACTAAGGTAGACCTAGTGGTTATTAGGCTTTTAATTAGATTTATATACAATATTTTGGGGCTGACTTTTTTTAACAGTAGTAAAGTAGTAAATTGTTAATAAGATTAATATAATATATTTTGGGTATGATTTTTTAATAGCAGTAAATTATTTTTTAATGTCAGGGCCCGTTTGGTTCCGTATTCAGAAAACTTGATTTTAATGCTATTTTTAAATACACTTTTAAAATTCAATTTTTTGTTTTTATAATTATTGGTGCGCGTTTGGTAAACTTGTTTTTAAATACAGTTTTTTAAAAATTTGACAAAATTAACAAACATGTATATTTATATTATACATATGTGTGCGTGTGTGTGTGTGTGTGTCTCTCTCTCTCTCTCTCTCTCTCTCTCTATATATATATATATATATATATATATATATATATATAATGATATTGCATGTATAATTCACAATAAAATTACATACATACATGAATTGATAATATTTTTTAATACATATGTACTGTATGTATATTTTATATTATTTCATACATTAATGATACGTGTATAAAACGATATATTAGTATCATGTATATATTGATATTATTATTTAACATATGAATCTTAGTATATTATATAATTTTATAATATAAATATAAGTAATTTTGTGTGCATGTACATATATATTTTCTATTTATAAAAATTACACATATATTAATGTATCATGTATGCATATTATATATTAAGGTATAAATGCATTAAAATATTAAGAATGAATAATTCTGAGTTGAAAAATAAAAAATAAAAGTTATAAAAACATCTTTTTCAAACAACTTTATTATAACACAAAAATATTATAATTCAGTGTTTAAAAATAGGTTGCCAAACGTAAATTTTTATCAAAATTGTATTTAAACACAGAAAACATAATTATAATATCAAACCAAGCACGCCCTCAACAACTATAACACTAAGAACCTCTAAAGCCCCAACGCCTTTTATCTTCACCTGCTATTGGTTTGCCTTTTCAAACAAAGATGAACAGAGTAACTTGGCTGGAATAAAGATGTGATGTTGATAAGGTTTCTTTGGTACGGTTTTATTTCAGAAAAAGGGGCACAATGTGCATTAAGAGCGTTGCAACAATTGTAAAATGTGTGGCACATTTTTTACACTCAGTTTTAGATAATCGCAGCCATCCATTTTAATTGGAAAATCTCCACCCTTCTTGACTTTAGATTTTGAGCAAACAATTCAAAAATCTCCCTTCCATGCTATATAGAGGTGTGTGAGCATGCGTGCTACAGCTTAAACTATATGTCTGGTCCTCTGCGGATTTACAAAAAAAAAAGTGACTTCCCCCCTTGGGGGTAAATGAATAGAGCGTTTCGTCAAGTTTTGTGGAGATAAGTTGATTGTCTCTACCAAATTTCATTATAAAAATTAATAATTCATTTTAGTATAAGCACCAAAAGTTTCGGCGATTGCAACTGCATATATATAACAATTTTGCATTCACCCTTTCCTGATTGAATTATATGAAATTTAGTGGAAATTATCTCATTATGCACATCTTGAAAAAACTCACTTATTAACCCCTAGAGGGAGGTCAGTATTTTTGTCCTCTTTATGTCTTTATAGGACTTCTCATAGTTGTCAAAATCATACGATTCGCGATTCGAATAGTACGATTCGATTCGATTCATACATAAAACGATTTGAATCGAGTTGAGAATCGCAATTGTCTAAAGAATCGGACCGAATCGGCAATTCACAATTCGAATCTTCCAATTCGGGTCCGATTCACTTCTTTTTTTTTCCCGCGATTTTTTTTACCTTATAACCATACGTGTGTTTTAATAAAACAAATAAAAAAATAAGCAAACAACAAAGGATACCGTTAAGATACTGAGTTTTAGAGAAAAACATGTTCTCTTGGCTCGGTTATTATCAGCTGACTTTTCTTGTCTATTCTCTTGGCTGAGTGTCTTCTATCTTTTGCTTTTTTTTTTTGTTATAAAACTTTTGTATTTGTTATAAAATCTTTGAAGGTAGGTTTTTTTGTTGCTTTAAATTAATATGAAGACTATTTTAAATTAATATTATTTTATAGTTAATCTTAATATTTGTTTTATTTTTTAAATTAATATGATTTACTGTTTTAAATTAATTTTGATGTAATTTTGTAGGCTGTTTTAAATTAATATTGTTGATCTTAGTAAGTGGATTGTTTAAAATTTTTGGAAGTATTTGTTTTACAGTTTTACTGTTTTAAATTAACCTTAGTATTTATTTTATTGTTTTAAATTAATATGTAGGATGTTTTAAATTAATATGTAGGCTGTTTTATGATATATTTTTGTTTTTTACATTTTTAAGCTTAAAATGAATGAGAACATGTGATACGGTTAATTTTTGTGATATATTATGCTATATTATCATGTACTACGATTAGTTTTTTGTCATATTACGCTTAATTATCAATTCTATAGTGTTAAATCCCATTTACGTATATTTTACTACGTTTTTATCATTTGGTTCCGATTCGATTCACGATTCGCGATCCGGGGGGTAAACGATTCACGATACGATTCGCGATTCGGGGGGTAAATGATTCACGATACGATTCGCGATTTGACAACTATGTATACAATAATGCTCTTATAAGGAAAGTCAGACAATATATTTAGATAGATTCTATCATCATCAATTAGGGTACATTCAATAACTAACATGGAAAAAGATCGAAAATTAAGAGCACTTCTACAGGGATCGATTTTTTGATCGAATTTCAGCCGACACACTGACGTGTCGGCTTGGTATTGGTTGGTCCTGCTGGCGCGAACCCCACAAACCAACCAATACCAAGCCGACACACTGACGTGTCGGCTGAAATTCGGTCAAAAAATCGGGCACAATAGTATTTTTGGAAAATTAATCGTTTTCTGAAAAACTGGAAAAAAGAGTGGCTTGGTGAGATATCTTTATACTTTATCAGTTTCCCATCAAATTCAATTTTTACCCCTCCCTCAAAAAATGGGGCCCCACTGACAAACCGAGCATCTCACTAAATCACCTCTCTTTTCCAATTTCGTATAAAATTATACAATCTAATGGGTTTTCAATCTTATTCCAACTTTATAATCAAACGCACCATAAAACACAGTACTTATTTTTAAATACTTAAAGGAGGGCGCATATATATATATAATATATTGAGAGAGAGAGTACTTGGCAGTCCTTCAGTACAGCTCGATCCTGGAGTTGTACATTACTACAAATAACAGAACCTTGCACTGAACAATAATTCCCAATAGTAACATGGTTCATAACTACTGAATTAACAACCTGAAATACATGGGTTAAAAATGTCTAGATTTATTCGAAAAAAGTATTGTGACTGCCTTGTCTAAAGATACAATTGAGTCTAGCAACATTTGCGAATTTAAAAATTTTATATCCCCTATATCAAACAATACGGTTATGATATTTTCATTCTATTTTCTTTTTTTTATTTGTTTTTTTGTTATTGGAAGAGTTATTTAATAAATAGTTTATGATCAAATCGAATCAAGACTTGCTGGAGTTATTGAACCGCTCTACACGATAAAGGAATTATCTCCGTCCTTTATTTAGATCAAATTTTGAGATTATTAAATGTTATCTTTTAACTCAATTGGTCATGTGGTTTAAATATCACAAATGTACATCACAATGAAACTCCAATCCACCGCCCAAATCTTTGACTAAGTCAACTTTTTTGTTGGTCCTCAACTCCAAGGGGCTGATTCTAGTTTTCATTTGTGGAAGGGTTGCTCCGTGATATGAGAATTAATGTGTAATGCAGCTAATGTGGCAAACGGCAAGTGGTTGTGGGACTTTTGTTTCTTGTATAGCGATTGTTTTTTTTTCCTTACCATTTTCTTCTTTCTTTTACTGTTGTTCAGTGGACTGCTGGTTCACCCCCATGTTGTCCTCATTTCTTTTTTCAATTATATATATATATATATATATATATATATATATATATATATATATATATAGAGAGAGAGAGAGAGAGAGAGAGAGCGGTTCTCATGCATACCCCAGTTTGCATACCGCTGGCGCGGACCAATTTTGATAAAATAGTAAAAAAAATATTTTTGATGTAATTTTTTTTTATAGTTTCTAAACATTTCAATAGGACCATAAAAAAAAATTCAACTCAAAATGATTTTTTTTGCTATTTTAAAAAAATCGGTCAAACTTTGTCAGTTTTTAACAACTTAAAAACTAACAAAGTTTGACCGATTTTTTTAAAATAGCAAAAAAATTCATTTTGAGTTGAATTTTTTTTTATGGTCCTATTGAAATGTTTAGAAACTATAAAAAAAAAATCAGCCCGAAATTATTTTTTTTACTATTTTAAAAAAATGGTCCGCACGGAGGGTATGCAAACTGGGTATGCATGAGATCTTTTCTGTATATATATATATATATAAATTAAAAAGCATCTAAAACACATTTGATCCCTTTGTACCCTTATACCCTAAAGGATAAAAGAATCACCAATCTACCATTAAATTCCACTTATTTTCCTCAAAGTAACTCACGAACAACAAACAACCCATTTGGGTTTTTCTCTCATCGAAATCCCCTCACCTTCTGCCCTTCATTGCCATCATCTGTTCATTTCATACTCACTGCCGATCTGTAGCACTTTATATCTCTAAGCGAACTACTGATTTTCAGTTCTTAAAGTCGGCTCTTCTCACTTCAGGTGATGTGTGATCATACTTGTACACATTTATATTATGATTATTTTGATTGTTGTTGGTCCGGATAAAGTGCTGATTTAGAGTGTTTGTAGGTTATTGATTAATTATATAAACCTCTTTAGATTTGCGTTTGTGATGATATATAATCACGTTTAGGGTTTTGATGTTGTTTGGTTTGTTAATTATTGTATTCAATTAGGTTTGGTATTTTTGAGGAACGTACGCCTCTAATTTCTGAATTATATCATCATAACGATTCATATTCCTCGAATCGATAAATATTATTTTTTAGATCTGCATTTTTTTAATTTGGTACCTCAGATAAATGTGTTTAGCCTCATCTATTGTCACTTGAAATTTTTGGAACACTCAATTCAATTATAATTTTAAATTTCGTGCATGGTAGAAGAAATATTCAAATTTAATTGAGGTCTCAATTTTTTTGGTATCAGATCTGCATTGTTGTTATGTTTGGTAATGAAATGAATCAACAATAGTCAATGTAGGTTAGCTGATCTGTTGACTCTTTAAATTTGTGTTTTAAAGTACCTATATTTCTTATAATTGTCCAATTTAGTTGAACTCGGTCTGGTTTGCGGAATCTTTGAAGGAAAGTAAATGAATGAAAATTCAAACAAATTTTATGTTTCGTTTATTAGTTTGAGATTGAAGTATGCAGTTGTGTAGTTTTAGGGGGAGTTTTTGGGACTGAAGTTTTGTTTTTATTGTTCCTGTATGTAGGCTTTTGGTCGGCAATGTTATAGCAATTTTTGCACTTTCTTGATATTGATAATCATGGGAATAAGATCTCATATTAGTTTTTTTCCTTTATTTTAGTTTTTTTATTTTTAATTTTATCTCTTTAATTGGTCTCCAAGCATGTTTGGGACTAATTAGGTATATATTTATTAATACTTGTCCTTTTTAGTCATTTAGGTAATTACTTGGTTAGCAAGTAATCTTCCACATATAAATACCCATGTACTCCTCATTTGAGGACACTTCTCCATTTTTTAACATTATACATTCTTTGTTTCTCTCTAGAATTTGTATTTGCTTTGTTTGGGGCCTTCAACGTGTAGTTTTCGTCAAATTGGTATCAGAGCGGGTGTCACTCCTCCAACATTGGTGTATTGATGTACTGGCGGGTAGCTTATCAATAAACTTGTACACTACACTTCCAATGACCCCAAAGAAATCGAATCGATATCAAGAAGAGATCAATCAAGAATTGAGACAAAAGATTGATCAACAAACCCTAGAATTCAACCAAAAATTTGATTCTCTCTTCCGCCTCCTCACCACCATGACCGAACCAAAAGAACCACCCTCACATAGACCTGGAAAAGAACCCATCGACCATGAACCTGACCCACTGACCCGCCGACTCGAGTTCAGTGAGCCGACCTGCCAGAACTGCTCGGAAAACCCGGAAGATCCAGCCTCTTCAGAGAACTCGGTATGCCCGACCCTCCCGCCTCACCCGAATCAATCGAACTCCTCGGACAATCTAGAAGAACATAATTCCTCGGTAAAATCGAAAAACTTGGAATTTCTGACCTACCCGAGAATTCCGACCCCTTCAGAAAAACCCGAATGTCCGACCCTCCCAAAAACTCCGAACTCCTCGGAAAATCCCAAAATCCCGACCCACTCGGAAAACCCGACTTTCCGTCCTACCTGAAAACACTGAACTCCTCGGAAATTCTGGGATTTTAGGCCTACTCGCCTTGTTCAAGAGACCCGAACTCCTTGTCCGAACGGGAATTTCCTAACTTCCCAAAAAACTCGAAATTCTCGACCCCCTCGGTCGGCCAACGAACCTTGATCTTGGCGCTCCTCCCGAAATTTCCGACCACCTCGGCAGACCCATTGATCCCGGCCTCTTCGACCACCACGGACAAAATTATGACTCGGGTGGATATTTTGAAATTTCAGGCCCCCAACCCCCTGATCCACGTTTGTTTCCCCACCCACCTACACCTTCCCACCATGACCTCTCTCTACGTTATACTGATTCTTCCTCATCATCAGACGCTGGAGGCACCCACCACAACGTTTGAGTGGATACCTCCCCCTCCACCTGATACTCCTCGCTTCGTAGCATTACGAGACCATCAGTGCTTCTATTGTGGTGAGCGTGGTCATTTGATTAGCACGTGTCCACCACCCCCGTGGCCCTTCTGCACCCCAGCAATCCAGCAGCATGTACCTCCTCATCCACCACCTGTCCAGATGTCGACCTTGCCTTCTGATTATCCTGCACCTGTGCAAGGTGATGTGATGGACCTCGATGCACATCAGGATGTAGACCCCTTATCCATGGCACTCCACCTACTTTTCGGAGTCTCCATAGCGATATACGGATTGATGTTCTGGTGTTCGGCGAACGATTCTCCCCGATGCCACGATTGATTGGTTAGCTTCTATGGAGACAGTCTTTGATTACAAGAGAGTTCAGGACCGCTCTTGTGTTCTTATTGCTGTCACCAAATTTCAGGGATTCGCCCGAGTTTAGTGGAATGATCTTTGTTATTGTCGAGAAGTAGACGGACTACTCCCTATCTAGACATGGCCAGAGATGAAGGCCTCTCTTAAGGCCTCATTCATCCCACCGACATACAGGCATGACTTCTTTGCTCGCATCCAGTCCCTCTGACGAGAGACTTCCTGATGCAGGTGCATCTAAAATGATGCGAGGCGCCAACAACCAACCTAGCATTCTCTCTCCTATAAATAGGCCAAGGCTGGCCGAGGCTCTCTAGGCTTGGAATAATGGACTGACTCACCCTTTGTATATGTGAATTAAGTTATGCCACTACTATCACCTATAGCTTTTGGTACAACGGTAAGCGCTTGTTCACATCATTTGGTATCAGAGCGAGGTCATGAGTTCGAGTGGCAACCAGTGGCAACCCAAGGAGGGGAATTCGATACAGGTGCATCTAAAATGATGAGAGGTGCTAACAACCAGCCTAACATGCTCCCTCCTATAAATGGGCCGAGGCTGGCTCAGACTCCCTAGGCTTGGACTCATGGGTCAGACTCACCCTTTGTATATGTGAATTAAGTTGTGCCATTACTATTAGCTATAGGAGTACACCGAGCAGTTTCAGCTTCTTTGCACCAGGGCTCGTCTTCCCGAGATAGAGGATCAGCGGATCAATCGCTATATTTTAGACCCCCAACCTTACATTCAGCGCGATCTGGGATTACGAGAGATATCGACCTTTCTGAAGGCGGTTGAGTATGTTACCAAGGTAGAGGCTTACTCCAGTAGCTCCACCATCCTCCCGAGCTCCACTTCCGTCGGTTCCTGCTACTGCTCTTACTCCAATATCGACTCCCTCTACTACTGTCGCGGTCACCTCTACTACCCCCGTGGCGTCACATTCGGGTCCTCCCACATTCAAGAGCTACACTTATGGCACCGTTGGACATCTAGCTTCATACTGATCTCTTCCACGTTCTCGTGTCCTTTTAGCGATGGAGCACCCCCCCCCCAAAAAAAAAAAAAATTATCTTGATGAGTGTGAGGAGCCTCCTCACCATGCATTGGTTACTATTTTGAATCCTGACTCAGTGGGCATCCCTATCTGAGTTCGGGACGAACTCTTTTTGATGGGGGGAGAGTGATGGGAATATGATATTTTTTTTTATTAGTTTTTTCCTTTATTTATATCTTTTATTTTTCCTTTTATCTCTTTAATTGGTCTCCAAGTATGTTTGGGAGTAATTAGGTATATTTTTGTTAATACTTGTCATTTTTAGTCATTTAGTTAAATACCCATGTACTCCTCATTTGAGTACACTTCTCCATTTTTGAACATAATACATTCTTTGATTCTCTCTACATAATTTGTATTTGTTTGGTTTTGTTTTGGGCCTTTGACGTGTAGTTTACGTCAGATAATAAAAGGTTTTATATTCGATAAATAAATAAAAAACAAACTAATGTATTCTTATTTATTTACCATTTAGAAATTGAGAAAAGTACTATAGAAAGTAATGGAGAAAATTTTAACTGTACATGTCACTCTTTTTCATTTTGTGATTCTGGCAATTTTGGGGAATTTTTTAGTAATTAAATGAGATAGTAAATATGGGGGAAATTATTTTGATATTAACCATTCCTTTCCTTGTCATTTCCCCTCACCACATCCACAAACCAAACAGAGGATTTTTCTTGGTTTTTTAGTTCTTAGTTTCGTTAATTACGTCACAAATAATTGTGTTACTTGTGATTTATTTTAACCACAGTGGTGACCAGGTTTTTTTTTTGTAGGAAGTTCTATCAGTAAATTTTATTTAGAGAATTTGTTGGGAGAGGGGGGGGGGGGGGGCTAGTATGAAGGACGATTTAGTGTGAGGTCTAACACTTTTTAGTGCGTAGTTTGTGGTACCTCATGGTGTTATATGACTATTAATTTGTGAAAATATTATCTGAGATAGTTACGTTCATAACATGACACTCTCACACTATAATATAACAATTTTACATTGGTATATCGGGCAAATTGTGTGATGATATAACTTTGTTTAACAATATTTTGTAATATGGCAGTCTTGTATTCTGTTGAGAGAGATATTATATTTGGGTAAGTGAGGACCACTTTTGAAAGCATCCTAAAGGTGAAGGACTGCAACCTAAAGATAAAAAGATCTTGGACATCAACTTAAAGAAAAAAAAAGGATCTTGGATTGCACCCTAACACATTTAAGTAGGGGTGGCAATTTGTGTTTTTGGGTCGACGCCATGCTATTTAGATACTAACACAACACGCCACATCCCGAAATTGAGTTTTTACCTATCATGAACGGTACTCATTAAAACATGACACGAATAACACGATTATTAATTTTTACACGCAATTAAGCACGATATTACACGAATAACACGAGTCATAATTTTGACACGAACACGACACAAACGACATGTCAAGTCAATTTCGGCTCAATTTTGGTATTGTTTCGAGTCGAGCTATTGTGTCGTATGTAAAATTATCACCCTACTTTTAAGTGCTACAGACTAACAGCTGAAAGAACCAATTTTATTTTAGCTCGTTTTTTTTTCCTTGACATCTTATTTCTTAATTGGTTCGGCTGCTTGATTCTTGAAGCATAATTAATAGCGAGTTTGTTTATCATTCACAGCAGAGTACTTTCCCTTTCTTGGAATTGATAATGGAGTTTTCTTCAGGAAGCTAGGGTAATATCATGCATGTTTTTTGTGTCTCATTGAACATATATGTATATGCGTTATATTGTAGGCTCGTGATGGGATTGCATAATAGGATTGGATTGATTTTTGAATGACCTCTTTCTGGTTTTAATATACAGGTTGAAGCCACAGAAGTATTCTTTGTTGTCACTAAAGTTTTTCAGTCGAGGGATGTTGGGGTGAATGGTTTACTTGATGATAAAGGAGCTCCCTCCCTCCGCATGTAAGGTTTTATACACATTGATTTCTTCCATTTGTTTACTCATGAAATCTTGCTTCTTGAAAACTAAACATATGTTCAACAATACTAAGCTTAATATGTGAATTTATCATGGGTTCTTAAGGTTCGATATTCTTTGCACAATTTTAAGAATAATAGATTTATGTTGCGTGTAACCATTGAAATTTTCTTCTTAATTTGTTGATATACTTTTCTTTTCGAGTAAATTACCTAAATGACCCCAAATATTTGTTAAATATTTATATTGGGCCACTAATATATGTTATGAACCTATTGAGTCCTTAATGCTTATTACTTGCTTCCAATTAGCTCCTCCGTTCAAAAAAACTGTGAAAGTTATAGGAGTTTTATTGAAGTTTTTCATTTATGAGTTTTTAGGTTCATTGTATTCAGTTGCTTATTCCGTTGAGTAATCAGATTTTATATGATCACAACATTATTTTTTTTGTCCATCCTTTTTTATCAATTTATTTTTTCCATTTGGAATGGAGTTTCACACTCCTTAAATGGACATTGCTTGTAATGAAGTCTTTCTTCATACACCTGTTTTGTATTATTAATTGTTATCGGATGCATTTACACACCAAAAGTAATTTTGTTCTACATGCATATTGAATTGAAACATTAGTGATAAAAATCTTTCAATATTCCGTTTAAGAAGTCATTTGGTTTCAAAATAAAACAATAGCATTGAAGTTCAGAGTAGTGGAAATTTTCGTTGTTTTATGCCTAGCATTACAAAATGTTTGGGTAGGTGATTTAATTTCTTTGGAAAGTCCTCCGGCTAAATGTCAATTATCTCAGTTGAGAATGTTCATTCTGGTTTCAGTTTCGGAATAATTTGTCTTAATCTTTTAGTTGGAAAAGATTTCATGCTCTACGTCAAGGACAAGAAGTTGAGTTACGAGGATCGAACATCAGGACGCTTCGTGGCCAATCATGTGGAACAAACAAATGGTCCCGACTTCAATATGAATAATAAGTTAAAGAAACAACTCATATCTTTCATTAATATTTCACTTCTTCATTTCGAGAAAGCTTTCTAAACTATTACTATTTCTTTTTTCATTTCAGATTGTTTATGTTTTTACTTAATTATAATAAGTTTATTGAATGACAAATCAATATTCATACGCAATTTCTTAATGTCAATTCATACATTGCGGTCCCACCTATATCAAATCATATAAAAAAACTTGAGATTACCAAGAAGATATCACCTAAATCTGTTGCAAACATTCACTTAACTAATTTTACACGTACACGGTTACAGTAAGGTACCCAAACAAGTTATTTATGATTTTTAAAGCAAGATTGGTGTATAAATAGAGTGCAACTCACTGTAGATTTTGATCCAAGCACAGCCGAAGGATCAATGATGTTATGAGTAGAGAAGGCATACCCTGACAGGTGACTCACGTCTCCTATGACCTGAAATACTTAAGGACGACAATCAATTTCACCTCAAATAATAATGCACCCTTTGGCTCGAGGTGAAATATTTTTCACCCGGGTGAAAAGTAAAATGGTGAAAAGAATTTTTATCTGTTCAGAGTTGAAATAAATAAATAAATAAGTAAAAAAATTCATATGAAACTTCATGTTCTATATTATGTGAAAAAACCTTTTTGCCATTTCAATCTGTTTTTTTTTACTTTGGCTCCCATTTATTTGTGCTAACCTATTCTGGTCCCGAAGTTTTCATTTCTTGGTCTTTGGCGAAAAAATGACTTTTTGCCACACTTCAGTATGCAATTTTTTTACAAACCCTATTGAGTAGCCGTGGGGACAAATGCTAAGAAGTGAAAACTTCAGGGGTTCCGCCTGGAGGCCAAAATAAAAAATTACCGTATTACTTTTCACCTCACTCTGAGAAAAATGGAGCCTATGTGAAAAGAAATGCATGAAAACTGTAAACATACACAGAGCCTCCTTCAACTGCAAAAACTCACATCTCGGTTAAAGTCGCAGAAATCTTGAATTGAATTTAAGCGTTCACAATACTTGCTCTTGCTGGCAATATATGCACAACATTTATGGGTTTTTCTTGAAACAGGAGCAGACCCATTAGGACCCAAGGCATAGAGTTCATGAAAACTTGGTGTAGATGCATTAGCCACAAGTTGAGAAAGAAGTATTTTATTGCTCTGGGAAGTATCCTTTTCGTTCCCATTATCTTCTACTTGTGCTCCATTCAACGATAATTCAGACCTCTGATGAATCACCAAAACATATGAACAAGGCCAGGACCATTTTAAAGGGAAAGGGGGGGAGAGATAGTTCAGGTGAAATATTTTTCTGTGGTGAAAATTAAAATAGTGAAAAGCATTTTCACCTATTTAAGAGTTAAAATTTATTCACATAAAATTGTAAATAAATGCACATGATGTAATTACAGTCATGGACGATATGACCTAGGGACTATAATCTCCCTGTTCCTCAAGCGAGGGGATTCACCCACGTCGCGCAACCTCCCTGGATAGCACTAGAGAAAAATATAATTTGGTTGTCCATCCCTATGCCCGTGGAACCAGCCTCTAAGATACAAATATACCAATCACACACAAATATATTTATTTTCGTATCATATCATATATATATATTGTAACAACTCCCGTATATATAATAGATCTCACTTCTCAATATATTATGGCTATAATTGCCAAACTCTTATAGCGATAGCCAAAACCCCGAATATTCCAATTCGTAATAGTATATAAGTATTTACACACTTAAAATACTAAACCTATAAGTAATATCCTACTTAAGATTAATTCGCACCTTAATCACTTTTAAGGATTTATATATAATCCCGAATATACCGATTTGTAATAATTAAATAAGTATACTATCAACTTATTTTAGTTTCATAGGTATCGCATCACCTATAATGTCGTCAATAGGCGCACCGGATAGCCGTTCAATCCTCTTTAGCCCATAACCTAAATTCCATCCTAATCGCATCCTAGGATTTACTCAAATACATTCAGCCCATATTTATTCTAATCGCATAAATATATCTCTACACACTTACCGAAGACCTCTCTCTCGAACGTTGCTCGACCCGAACATTTACTAAGTCCATACCCCGAATTGTACACTAAATTAATCCAAGGTTCTCTCTTCTAACCCGAGGTTTACTCATACTCAATTTCATTATCTAGGAGTCCTAATATCACCTCTAGAATCCCCTACGCTAATCTCAAATTCATGATTCAACTCCCCCTACACATAAGGGAAGAAAACTGTTAAATTCAATAAAGGCAAATCGATTCGCCCCTAATGCGAATCGATTCAGTCTAGAGAATCGATTCGGTCTCCATCCAAATCGATTTGAAAAGTGTTCTGTAAGCAGGTCCTCAAAGGCGAATCAATTCGGTCTCAATTCGAATCGATTCGGCTTGAGATAGCCTTACAAGTCCCCTTATGCGAATCGATTCGCCCTGTTCGGAGGGCACTATTTGGGCGATTTCATGTTCTCCAAAATACTCAAATATCAACCCATTCTCCATTTTTGTGGTTCCTAATCTCAACCAAAAACACTATAATCATCCTAACACTCATTTCTAACTAAAACATCAATTAATTTGTGGTATTAAACCATTTCTCTTAGATTTAAACTCTAAAACCATTAAAACCCTAGTTTACCATTTTCTCCTATTTCTACCCATTTATCTACACCACTAATACATGTGTTTAACACTAGAAATCATTAAGAGTTTACAATACATCAGTTTATAAACTCATTCTCAAAGTTCCCAAATTTATTTTAAGGGTTTCAACCCCAAATTATATAGTTTACCAACTATAATATGAGATACACAAACTAGATTAAATAAATCTAGTAAACACTCGCCTCGTGGATAAAATCCGACGACCTCGAGTCGAATCCCATGGAGTTTGGCCAGGAAATCCCCTTCCTCTCTTCCTTTCTCCTATTCCTTTCTTTCCTTCCTTTTTCTCTATTTTTCTTTCTTTCTCTTCCTCTATCTCGTGCCTTATATGTGAGAAATAAGGGCTTGTCCCTTATAAACCCCAAAATGACTTGTTTACTCAATTGCGAGTCCCTACTAGTCCAAAAGTTCCCGGAACCTAAACACTGCCCCCGGATACTCTATTCTGACTAACTCGGACATTCCAAAACCAACCGTGCACACAAAATCTCCATCCTAGTTACTTAACTAAAATTCACTAATCGGACCTAACACTTCTCGACACGCGTTTTTCCAATGTAAACTATTTTTCAACATTTAACCCAACTGACAACATGACATAAAAATATTCCGGCTCATTTACTTAGTCCCTAAAGTAAATGTAACACTCGTCGATAATCATCTAATGCTTATTGATCCGAAATTTACTATTTATATAAATTCCTCTGATTACCAAATTACGCCCACTTATGTAATTTAAATATCCATAAAAGTACGGGGTATTACAACTGCTTACTATCGGGTAGGATGCTTTGTGTAGTGGAAGGTCTTATCCTGATGAGTCCATTGGGGGGATTTTAGATTCGCACCCAGAACATAGAATCTTGGACACGTGTTATCTTAGAGTATGATAGTTTCGACGGTTGAGTGGGAGTGTAGGTATGTGCGCGACCCATTTGGGTGGGGACTATGTTCGCCTCTAATATATATGATTTTCTTTTATGGTTCGAGCGAAATATCGAACCAACAGTCCTTTATACAATGCGAGATGTACCGGGACATGATAGTAGAGTATGCATGCACCGTAGCTGAGTCTAAAAGTGTCGTATTAGTATACATATGAGATAAAATGATGAATATATATATATATATATATACACACACACACACTTGTGATATGTTCTACTGTGTGAACTTAGTAGATAAGATGGATAGTGAAATCTAAAATAACTTAAGTGTGGGAACACTTAACTTTGATTGTGAAAACTCTCTCACTCGAGATAAAAGATGTGAAAATATGCAATAACATATTATGTGGGAAATACGGGTAATTATTATGAAATAATGGATTTGAATATTTATGAGCTTGAACTAGTTAGGCGTGAGAGTAATAACTATAATGGTTTAGCGGTACGTTAAGCATGCACACTAGTTGAGATGTGAGATTTCTCAAGAGAGAGCCCGCATAATTAACATGAATATAATATTTACTTTTAAGCATTTTTAGATACCTGCTAAACTATTTTAAAATATTTTCAATTGGGCTCTGACCCTCTTCTTTCCAATCTATTTTCTTTGTGCAACTATTTTGGGTGTCCCGCCACAGGGATGTCAGGCGTAGGCTATTGGATGATTTGACGTGATGCAACTATTGTGGAAATTGCAAGTCTTTGTTATTAGCCGCCTCCACTTTTATCCATTCAGTTCCTGATTTAGTTACTTCAGTTAGGCATGTTGCCCATTCTCAGTTATCATTTATTTCAGATAGATATTGTACTCCTTTATTTCACTTTGATGGGATTCAATTTTATTATGGATTGTTGTATTTAAGACTTTTTAACTAGAGTGCTTATTCAAGTATTATCTATTTAGACAGATGGTTTCTCATTTTTATTGATTTATTCATTAGTATGGTGAATGTGGTAAATGGTTTAAATTGTTGGTTAATAACTAAATGATTAAATGTTTCTGGCACTAGCTTAATTAATTAGTAGGTGATGAAAAATAAATGTTTTTAGACAGTGATGCTAAGAATAAACCAACTGGATATTCTGATTTAATTTAATAAAGGACTCATCACCTGGTATTTGATTGAGCAGGGTGTCACAGGTGGTATTAGAGCATCAGGTTCTAAAGTCTTTAGGATCTGTGAGGCTTATTATGTTTTCAGCGTAGCGTTCTTTGATATAGAGCCCTATTTTTAGTACTGTTGTATCCTTGCTTGCGCATTTACGCCTTCATCTATTTTAAATCATATTGAACTGTGGACTTATAAAATTCTTTCTCGTTTCAGATGCCTCCCAAACGTGCACTGCGGGCCGAAATGCCCAACTAGAGCCTAAGCCATCACCAGTTCAAGGTACCATGAACGCCGCAGAAGTTGCCGCAGACAGTGAATACAACATTAGTAGTAGTACAACAGGCCCCACCCCCAGGCATGGGTGGTGGCTCCAACACAGGCTCAGGTGTTACCTTCTGCGTGGGAGCGAGTTAGGGATGTCTTTCAGAAGGCGCATCCCCCAGAGTTATCAGGAAGTTCTGATGTGATAGCTGTGAGCTAATGGAAAAAAGTACATTCAGAGGCACTTGAGGATGTACGAGTGCACTGAGGTACAAAAACAGATACTAGCTACCTTTAAGTTAGTCAGGGCGGCGTTACAGTGGGAGTCCACTACCACAATTGATGAGAGAGACAACATGACTATTCAGGGTTTATGGGTGCGGTTTGACCGTAAATATTTCGCTTCCATCGTCCAGACTAAGATGAGGCAAAAATTACTAAACCTCACCCATGAGGGGAGGACTATTGCTGAATATGAGGAGGATTTCACGAGGTTGACTAATTTGGTACTGGAGGAGGTGCCTACTGAGGAGAAGAAAATACAAATGTTTATGGATGGCCTCACCTGGAGGATTCGATAGCACCTTCTGGGTAATCTATCTCTGCAATCATATAGTGATGTGTTAAATTTTACTTTGTTACACTTCCAGGACCACCGCTTCCATGTTAAGGAAAGAAAATGAGTTGGGGAGTCCAGCCAACATGGTAAGATCGGGGGAGGCAGTGCCAACAGGGCACCATCAACTCAGGGACAGTTCAGGCAGGGTGAACAGAGTTCCCAGTAGGGGGATTTTGCTAAGCATTTCAAATCAAGGGGTTTTCATCATGGACATGGAGGTTTCAAACATGGCCATCAGGGATAGCAGGGCCACCAAGGCCAGCAGCAGCTTTAGTAGGGCCATCAGGGTTAAGGGAGGGGTGGTAACGACCAATAGGGTCGGGGTCAGCAGGAATATAGAGGAGGACATTTCGTAGGCCGGTGTTTTTATTGCGGAAAGACTGGACATAGGAAATGAGATTGCCCTAATAAGGGCAAGGCTCAGTAGCATCAGAGTGCTCACCAGGAGCCACAAAGTCCTGTCTTCCCAGCCGCTCTCCCGTGCCACCTCAGATGCCTACTATACCAGTTATTCCAGCAACCCCACCTCAATAAGGGCAATTGCAGTATGGTCGTATTTATAACGTCCACCAGACAGTAGTTCCTCAGGCACCGCTCGCAGTTGAGGGTATTTTTTATATCCAGGAGACTATGTGGCATATTTTTTTTAACACGGGACCCCATATTCTTTTGTAGCCACTAGATTTGCACGGGCTACAGGGATGTTAGACACGACCGATAATACGGTTACTTGTATAGATTCACCGTTGGGTAATGGGACACTGATTTTCTTTATATGCCGAGGTGTGAGTATAGAGATTGGGAGTCTCATTTTACTCGTTGATATGCTTGTATTAGATATGTCTGAGTACGACACCATTATTGGCATGGATTAGCTCGTCGTGAATAGGGCCATGATTGATTGATATAGTAGGAGCATTATTTTTGCCATACCTGGTCATGAGATGTTTTTTGGTGGCGATGCCTCGCCCCGAAGGAGGATCGTCCACCCATTTATATTATATTGAGGAGGAGACCTCTCGGGAGGTAGTGATTTCACTGGATTTGATCCCCGTTGTTCGAGAGTTTGCCTATGTGTTTTAAGAGATACCGAGTTTTCCACCTTATAGGGAGATATAGTTTGTGATAGACTTAAAGCCGGTCACTCGACCAATGGCACGTGCACCGATATGGATCCTACGGAGATGAGGGAGCTAAGGAATTAGATCAAGCAGTTATTGGGACAAGGCTTCATACGTCGGAGTATGTTTTCGTGGGGTGCCCTTATATTATTTGACATGGGGTGCCCCTGTATTATTGCAACTGTGTGTTGACTATCGGGAACTGAATAAAGTCACGATACGGAATAAGTATCCGTTGCCCCGAATCGATAACTTGTTTGATCAATTGAGAGGAGTTGCTTACTTCTCAAAAATAGACTTAAGATCCGGGTACCACCATTTACGTATCAGGGAGCAGAATGTGTCTAAGACTGCCTTCTTGACGAGATATGAGTCCTACGAGTTCAGGGTTATGCCATTTGGGCTAACTAACGCACCGACCGTATTTATGGACTTAATGAAGAGGGTGTTAAGAGAGTTATTAGATCAATTAGTTATTGTCTTCATGGATGACATTTTGATTTATTCCAGGATCGAGGAGGAGCATGCTGAGCATTTACTTCGGGTATTGTAGACACTACCTGAGCATTAGTTGTATGCGAAGTTGGAAAAATGTGGGTTATAGTTACGTGAGGTGAAATTTTTTGGGCATATTATTTCGGAGAGGGGTATATCGGTGGACCCGAGTAAAGTGTCATCAGTGAGGGAGTGGGGACAACCCACGATACCGATGGAGGTACGTAGTTTATTGGGATTGACGGGATATTACAGGCGGTTTATCCGAGCGTTTTCGAAGATTTTGGGTCCTTTGACTAATTTGACTCGCAAAGGTGTGACGTATGTTTGGGATGATGCGTGTCAGTTGGCATTTGATGAGCTGAAGGATAAGATGACTTCATCACCGGTTCTCGCTCTACCCAGGCCAGGAGTGGAGCACCTAGTTTACACTGATGCGTCCCTACAAGAACTTGGGGGAGTAATTCAGCAGGAGGATCAGGCTATAGCTTTTGCCTCCCGCAAGCTTAAGCCTCACGAGAGGAATTACCCCACCCATGACTTGGAGCTAGCAGTAGTCGTGTTTGCCATTCAGATTTTGAGACATTATTTGTTGGGGGAGAAATTCCGCCTATTCACAGATCATAAGTCACTATAGTATTTTTTCACTTAGAGGGAGTTCAATATACGTCAGCGCAGGTGGCTTGAATTTGTGAAAGAATACCAGTTTGAGATCTAGTATCACCCAAAGAAGCTTAATGTAGTTGCTGATGCATTGAGCCGTAGGCCAATGGGGGAGATGGCCGGGGTGTGGAAAGTGAAATGAAAGGAGTTGGTGCATCGATGCAGTTGTTAGGTCATTTATGTAAGTTATGATCATTACATCCCAGATTGTGACGAGGGTGGTACAGGCTCAGGCAACAGACCAGTTTTGTATGAAGAGGATTAAACAACTTTTAGTCGGGGGAGAAGGGTCTTACTCAGTGAGTTCTAAGGGAGGCTTGTGCTTCAAAGGTAGCCTGATTGTTCCCGAGGGGGAGGATTTACGACACGCGGTGATGACAGAGTCGTATGGGTCTCGATTTGTGGTACATCCTGACGGGCATAAGATGACCAGGATATGAGGCGGAAGTATTAGTGGAGTGGGATGAAAAGGGACATTGCTGAGTTCGTCTCAAAGTGTACCACCTGTCAGCTAGTAAAGGTGGATCACCAGAAGTCAGCAGGGCTTCTTCAGCTGCTAGAAATTTCTATGTGGAAATGGGAGAGCATTTCCATGGATTTCATCACAGGATTGCCTACTTATCAGAGGTGTCACATTTCTATATGGGTGATAGTGGATCGGTTGACTAAGGTAGCCCACTTTCTGCCAGTCCAGATGGATTGTACTACGGCACAGTATGCTCAGATTTTTATTGTCGAGATAGTGAGATTACACAGAGTGCCCCTAGATATTGTGTCCAACAGGGACAAGATTTTTGTGTCTCATTTTTGGGAGATCTTCCAGGAGGCCATGGGAACCGAGTTTCATTTGAGTACGTCCTAATCAGATGCTGGAGGATATGTTTCAGAGTGAGCAAACTAATCAGATGCTCGAGGATATATTGCGTATGTGTGTTCTTGATTTTAGGGGAGGTTGGGAGCAGTATCTTCCACAGGTGTAGTTTGTGTACAATAACTCCTATCATTTTACTATTGTCAAGGCTCCATTTGAGGCGTTGTATGGTAGACCATTTTGTTCTCCTGCTTATTGGCTAGAGGTGGGGGACTGATAACTATGACTTTTGTGTGTATGTCGTTGTTATAGTCAAGTCAATCAAAATCCTCAAATACCTATAAAATATAATAACCTAAAGTGTAGAGGTAAGCAAGGGTATCAATCCACTTCAAGGGGGTAAGCTAGAGACAAACTCAATTGTAATTTTATTTTATTTTCTTTTGGGGATTTTTACTTTTTCTATTTTTTAGCTTTTTCCAATATTAAAACAATTTTTGGGTGAGATGAAGTGAAATAACACTAAACTAAATGGAAGATCAAATGACAAACTAAAAAGTGACTAAAATAATAATAAAAAAAAGTATAACACAAAAACAAGATCTAAAGAAATAAATGTGAGAACAATCAAGGAGTGGGACTACACCACAAATTTTAGGTATTTTAACAAATTAATTTAATTATTTGAATTTTCCCAAAGTAATATCAAAATTACAAATCAACTCTCTTTGCAAGTGTAATTTTAATAGTAATCTTTTAGAAAATTAAGTTTAACCCCTCACAACTCTAGAAAATATATCTACACTTCTTTAATTAATCACCCGCTAGGATCGATTTATCAGAATTTATGTAAATCTAGAAAATGAATTTTAGAGTTGAAATTCAAGGAATAATACCAGGCTTAGGAAACCCCTATCTTTAGTTCAAATCTAAAATGGGTATTATAACTTAGAATTTCGATTTTCTCTCGAAAATCATTTACCCTCTCTCGAAGCGTAATTTAAAGGGTGAGGGATCAAAATTAACATTCAAAGGGAATTTTCAAGTAATTAAACTAATTAAATTAAAATAACATCAAATAAGGGTTCCCCCCACCCCTTGAAAGGGGATTTAGCCTAACATGATATTAAACATGATAATCAAATAAACTAGGCAATTGAAATAAAAGTAGAGAAGAGAATAATCAAACCATAACTCTTTGAGTGAAATTAAACTCCAATCCTTGAATTTTCAATTTACATCCCTCCAATTTGCATGATCAAACCAAAATTACATCAACAATTACACTCAAAAATGAATTCTCACTAATCTAAAAAAAAGTAAAATAAAATAAATTCTAACCTAAAAAAAACTGAACTAAAAAAATGGTGTTTCTCTCTATAAAATTCTCTCTACAATTTTCTACCTAAAAGCTTGCCTCAAATTGGGTCTTCCATTCTTTAAATAGTGTGGCCATGGCACTAGGGGTAAAAATGGAAAGACAAAGGTGCATGGAATTTGGAAGGTATTTGGGTGAGGGTATTTTAGGAATTAAAGGGGGTGCATGTGGTTGATGAAGTAATGGGTGAGGGAATAAAAATATGATTTGTTAAAAGGGTATTTTTGGGTAAAAGATGAGAAAGATGCTAGTTGGGGGTATTTTTGGAATAATTGGGTTAAGAGGTTTACGACACCTGTGGGTTAAATGGTTTTTTGGTTTTTGACTTTGGTTTGCTTTGGTTTATGTTTACAGCACGATTTTGGCTTTTGAATGGTAAAGGTATTTTAAAAATGGGAAATGGTAAGGATGGAAATAGGTTGGAGGTGAGAGGATGCCGGATTCAGCCGTGGGTGTTCGCAGGTAGCGGTAGGTGGCAGGCCTCACCGACGCTAGGTTAAGCTCGCCGGAATGGGAGTCGGACTTGGTTGTGGGTTTCTGGGTCATGGGTTTCGTCGGCCGGAGTTGTGTGGGTAAGGTCCGATTGATTTGGGTCAAAGGAGGTGGGCCGGGTTTAAGCAAATGGGCGGTGGTCTGGTGGACTATGTATGGTTGTTAATGGGGGAAGTGGGTGTAGGATGGGTGTTTGGTTGGTTATGGGGTGATGAGAGAGAGTGAGAAGGTGGGTGTAGGATGGGTTGTTAATGGAGTTTGGAGAGAAGAGAGAGAGTGAGAGATGGTGGGTGGTTTGTTGGAGAAGATGGAGTGGGGGATGATAGGGTGTGTGTGAGGTGTAGGGAATTAGAGTGTGAGGGTGAGGGGCTAGTTGGGTGTATGGGAGTATAAGATAGATGGGTGTGAGTGTGAGGTAGAGTTTTATGTGTATGGAAGTAGGGTGTATGTGTGTGTGTTAGTTTGTGACCCTTAAAAAAATATAGACTAACTAACTAAAAAAAATTAATAAAATTAAAAATTGAAATCTAAAAAAAATAAAATCCTAATATATAAATAAAATAAAGACTCAAATAAAAATTAAGACTAAAAAGAAATACAAATAAAAATCTATTAAACTAAAACTAAAATCCTAAAAAGTAAAATAAAACTAATAATAAATGAATCCTATAAAATCTAATCCTATTAAAAAATAATAAGAATCAAAATAAAATAAAATTATACTAAGAAAAATAAAATATAAAAATAGAAAATAAAATCAAGAAATTCTAAATAAATCTAAAATGAACCCTAAAAATAAAAATGGCTCAAACTAAAAATCTAAAAAATATATAAAAAGTCACAAACTAAACACACACAGGCTTGGGGTAATGGTTTGGGCTAGGTTTAGGCTCGGGAGAGGTTACGGGAGAGGTTATTAGCTCCATTTGACTGCAAATTGCCTCGAAATAATACTTTTGACACCGCAACTGCAATTAAGCCTGCACATTGAACATTTACGCTCATAAGACTATTTTTATTACAAACAAGTGACTAAAATGCATCTATTCGGGCTATAAAATGAACACTTTTGGGTGCTTATCACACCACCCCCAAACAGAGCGTTGCAAGTCCTCGAGCAATAAGATAGAGAGAAAGAGAAAGATAAGAAACCAAAAGTATACGACTTTCGCAGACACTTGTGATTGCACTTAGCATGTACAACAAGCCTTTAAACCTATAGGTTGCCCTACAGGACGAGTTGTGTCTTATGAGGGTTTAGAAGGAATATACCCAAAAAATTCCTTATTTAAAATGATTTATTGAAGGGAAGTCAATCTCTTATTAGACATAGGATAATCGCACAATCCATTGCATGGGAAATATTTTGGAAAATACAAGCTAGATGTGCATACAAAGTTTAGCTATGTGAATACTCAAGGCACATCATTCCTAGAACTCAACGTGTGTGGTGCGAATCAGTCAAAACAGGTCGAGTATGTAACACCCTGCCAAATTAAATACCAGGTGATCAGTCCTTTATTAAATTAAAACTCAAGGTGAACGCTGTGGTCCATTCTTAGCATCACTGTCGAAAATAATTTCCATTTAATCACCCTAAATAATTAAGCGAAGTGTCAAAATAATTTAATTGAATTTATTTATTAAACTCCGTTGTAAAAACTTTTTTAACATAAACAAACATATGAATGATACAAACGATAAAGATACCAATCATCCAACAGAACATGCCAACTATAATATTCCAATCCAAATAAATAACCACAACCACTGACAATGGGTTAGATAAAACAATCCCAAATGAAAACCAAATATTGAAATGATAGAAGTATGTGCCATCCCTATCAAGTCTAAACAAGTGTCGGGAAATGGGCGACACATGCCTTAACTAAAAGAACTAAACAGAAGTCTGAGGAACCAAAGGACGAAGCGTCAACTGCAATGACCTGCAACTCCCACACAAGCTGTAGCACGTCCGGTCAAATGAATCTACACCTGATGCCCTTGTAGCTAAGCACATGTATATATATATATATATATATACAAGAGAAAAAGAGAATGACATTAAACGGGTCAGAGCCCGAGTGTAAAACAATTTTTAAAATAGTTTAGCAAGTGTTTAAATTGCTTACCGGCTAATATAACCACCATGTTAGTATGTGACACTCTCTTGAGAATTCTCACCTCTCATCTAGTGTGCACGCCTACCGTACTACTAAATCTCGTAAGTCTATCTAAATTATCTCCCATAAATTTAATTTCGAGAAGTCACAAGGCTATGATCAATCTCTTCATGATTGCTTACATTACATAGTATATCTCAATACCGTTATAAAGTTCCCGAATACTACTATAAAATTTGGAGCACTTATTCAATACTTAACGACTTATACGCACAGTAGAAGATTTCCATATATACGTATATATATTAATCACTCATATAATATATATATAATTGGTACTCCACATAAAATCTATGGTGCTGGCATATTCTGCTATCAAGTCCCCGTATCTCTCGCACTATGGGAAATACTAGTTCAGAATCACTCTCAAACTGTATTAACACAATACACACAAAATGGAGGCGAAGCAAAGATCTAAGTCACTAAGAGGTCAGCACATACCCCTCACGTCTCTTAGGATTGTCTGACTATCATTCTCAGATAGCCTGTACCAAGGAATCATATGTTTTAGGGTACAAGTCAATATCCCCCATAAAGGTCCCATCGAGATAAGACTGTCCCAGCGCGACAACCTTCGTGATAACAAGTAGTGCGGGTATGATTATACACAATTATAATATAGGTATATACACTTGCACTCGGTCATATATACAAATATTCTCATTTTCCAATTAGGTTCGGCCACGACCCATAATAATATTTTAAACGTACGCAATACAATTTTGCCCAATCTTTATGCATAAGGAACTCATATAAATTTATTCTCAATTTTAATCTTTTCGCAATTACTTCTCATCCCTCGAAGTATTCTCTCTTCCTAAAGATCAATTCAGTAGGTACACCCTCTCTAACATACTGGTCTAAGTCATCACGAATCTCTCAATTCCGTAGTTGACGTATGCGCGATTTCTAATATGAGTCAAACCCCCGTTATACCATTGTTACATCCCATATAACATTTCCTTCAACGAAATCTACTTAGACCCTACTGGTCCTCTTTATAGGCCCATTGTTCTCTTTATATGATATTTAAGGTTTCCCACGTATTTTATCCGAATTAAATAAAAAGAGGAAAAACATGTAGTTTTTGGGAGGGGTCGATCGATCGATTAGTCGATTGATCGACATTCTTGGGTCGATCCATCGATTAAGCAGTTCTTGCCCAGAAAATTATTAATCCAACCTACGGGTTTCATCCAAGAAAATTCTCCAAAACACCATTAATGATTCCCAAACTCCCAAACAAGTTTACTACTGATTAAATGTACCTATATACATGATTTCCTACGTGAAGCTTCATCAAAGATATCGTATTAAATGGCTAATTCATTATAATTATCAAGAACCCTAGTTTCATTAAAATTTCCAATCTTTTAATTCATTTTCCAAATTTCTCACTTCTAAACCATTACAATTTCGTGGGTAATCCTCTACATATGTTGAGATTTCCAAAATATACTTATTTCCTCTAAAGCATATGATTTAAATTCCCTAAATAATCAAATTCTTCCATAAAACATATACTTATCAATCATATTCTAACATGGGAGAAATATTAACTAGAAAAATAGCAAGACAGATACTTGCCTCAGATATGAAGGTATGATTCTCAAGTGTTGACGGGTATGGTTACGTCCCTCGTTTCTCGATCTACGCGATGGTGGTGAAAGATGGCAACGGTGGTGTAGGTAGGGTGGTTCTCCCCTTTAGAGTTTTATCCCTTCTCCCTTCCTTAGCCTGTTTGCAACTCTACCAATTCTAATTCTCAAAAACTCTAACTCCCATCAGATATATCCCTTTAATTTTCGTCCATAATTAAGCCTTGAAAAAGGAAATTATTAAAATGCCCTCCCGGGTTACCAGTTAGGCCTAAAAACATCTTGAGACCCAAACTAAACCGTCGGGTACACTTTTTTGACTATCTCGACCCTTCCGAACATATTGGCGCACTCGAAATGACCATATAGGCGACTTATAATTTAATTACTTTATATAACAATAATTTAGTCCCGACACGGCACAGGCGCGTCCCGACTTAATTTCTATAATTGTCATATTATTCACTCTTGACAATTTAATAAATTCAATTCTATATATTACTTTAGTCATTAAGTAATATTCAACAAGTTCCCAATAATTACTAACTCTCGTCACGCTAGTAAATATTTAAAATAAAATTTTGTATTAATATTAAATTAATAACTCAATTAAATTTAATAAATCCTCAATTTTAAAATCCATAAAAATACGGGGTATTACATACTTCCCCCCTAATAATGACATTTCGTCCCGAAATTCAGAATATAAGGCATACCTTGTAAAAATAGATCTGGATATTTTTCGCGCATATCTGCCTCGCGCTCCCAAGTGGATTCCTCCACATTATGATGCTCCCACTGAACCCGTACAAGTGTAACTACCTTCGACCTCAATTTCCTCTCACTATGGTCTAGGATAGTCACCGGTTTCTCCTCTTAAGAACTGTCGGGCGGTAAGTCAATCTCCTCTATCGCGATGTGGGTGTGGGCCATATCATCCCGAAGATATCGTCTCAACGATGAGATGTGGAATACATCATGAATACGGTGCAAATGCTCTGGCAACCCCAATTTGTATGACACCGACCCTATCCTCTTGATAATGGGAAATGGTCCTTCGTACCTCAGAGCCAATTTCCCCTTCTTCCCTAATCTCATTACTCCTTACATAGGAGACACACGAAGTAATACTTGGTCCCCCATGCTAAACTCTCGAAAGGATGACTTTGCATCCGCGTAGCTCTTTTGTCGGTCCTAGGCTACCCGAATGCAACTCCTGATTAATCCTAGCTGAAGTCTCCTGAATCACCTCTGGCCCGAAAAACTTGTTGTCCCCTACCTCTAGCCAACAAGAGGGAGAACGACAAGGCCTGCCATACAAAGCCTCAAATGGGGCCATGCCGATCGTGAATTGATAGGAGTTATTATAAGCGAACTCCATTAGGGGAAGATACGACTCCCAACCTCCTCCAAAATCAAGGACACACATGCGTAGCATATCTTCCAGCATCTGATAGGTACGCTCTGTCTGTCCATCCGTCTGTGGGTGTTAAGCTGAACTCAATCTCAACTCTGTACCCATGGCTTCTTGAAAGTTCTCCCAGAAGCGCGACACGACAATCTTGTCTCTATCAGACACAATATCTAGGGGCACCCCATGTAGCCTAACTATCTCGGCAATAAATAGTTTTGCATACTGGCCCGTGGTGTAGTCTGTCTGTACTAGCAGAAAATGAGCTACCTTAGTCAACCGATCCACTATAACCCATATGGAATCGTGACCGCTATGTGATGTAGGGAACCCAGTAATGAAGTCCATGGAAATACTCTCCTATTTCCACGTAGGTATCTCCAACAGCTGAAGTAACCCTGGTGGTCTCTGGTGGTCCACCTTTACCAGCTGACAGGTAGAACATTTGGACACAAACTCTGTAATGTCCTTCTTCATCCCACTCCACCAGTACTGTCGCCTTATATCTTGGTACATCTTATCCCCTCCGGGATGTACCGTAAATCTAGACCCGTGCGACTGTTTCATCACTGCATGACGTAAGTCTTCTCCCTCTGAGACCACCAATCTCCCATTAAACCTCAAACCCCCATCAGAGCTCACTGAATAGGACTCATCACCCTCAGCTAAGAGTCCTATAATCTGCTCCTTGAAAAACGTATCCGCTGCTTGTGCCTGTATCACTATCGTAACAATCTCAGGTGTGACTAACATAACAGATATAAAAGAATGGGCTATCGTGTCCTGGTGACCCAACTCTTTCTACTTCGCTCTCCATACTTCCGCTACGTCACCTACCGATCTACGGCTTAATGCATCACCAACGGCGTTAACCTTTTCCGAATGGTACTATATCTCGAACTGGTAGTCTTTCACAAACTCCAGCCACCTCTGCTGATGTATATTCAAGTATTGCAGTGACTTATGGTCTGTGAACAAGCGAAACTTCTCCCCTGCAAGTAATGTCTCCAAATTCGCAATGCAAACACGACTGCTTTTAGCTCCAGGTCGTGGGTGGGGTAATTCCTTTCGTGAGGCTTATGCTTGCGGGAGGCAAAAGCTATAGCCTGCTCCTCCTGCTAAAATACTCCCCCTAGTCCCCGTAAAGAGGCGTCAGTGTATACCAGGTACTCCACTCTCGTCCTGGGCAAAGCAAGAACTAGCGCCGAAGTCAACTTATCTTTCAGCTCATCAAAAGCCAATTGACAAGCATCATCCCATACATACGGTACTCCTTTATGAGTCAGATTAGTCAATGGACCCGCTATCTTCGAAAAGCCTCAGATGAACCACCTGTAGTACCCAGCTAACCCCAAGAAACTACGCACCTCTATCGGTGTCGTGGGCTGTCCCCACTCTCTCACTGCCGACACTTTGCTCGGGTCAACCGATATCCCCAATTCCTACACAATGTGCCCCAAAAACGGTACCTCTCGTAACCAAAATCTGCATTTCTCATACTTAGCATACAACTGATGCTCTCGTAGAGTCTGAAGAACCTGCCTCAAGTGCTCGACATGCTCCTCCTCAATCTGTGAGTAAATCAGGATGTCATCTATGAAGACGATGACAAACTGATCCAGGAACTCTCTGAATACTCGGTTCATCAAGTCTATGAATATGGATGGAGTATTTATCAGCCCAAACGACATGACTCTTAACTCACAGGATCCATATCTCGTCAAGAAAATAGTCTTCGACACATCCTTCTCCCTAATCCGTAGCTGATGGTATCCCGATCTTAAATATATCTTCGAAAAGAAGGTTGCTCCTCTATGCTGGTCAAACAAGTCATCGATTCGAGGCAATAAATATTTATTTCGTATCGTGATCTTATTCAACTCCCGATAATCCACACACAACCTCAGTGAACCATGTCTCTTCTTTACAAATAACACCGGAGCGCCTGAAGGCGAGGTGCTCCTACGAATGAAGCCTTGGCCCAATAACTTCTCTCTCTTATCCCGTAACTCCCTCATCTCCGTTGGAGCCATACAGTACGATGCACGTGCTATCGATCAAGTGCCCGACATCAAGTCTATGATAAAATCTATTTCTTGTTTGGGGGTAGGCCCGGTATCTCCTGGAATACGTCCAAAAACTCATGAACAACGGGAATCAAATCCAAGGGAATCACAATCTCCTTAGAGGTATCCTCATCTATGTAATACAAATGGGTGGAAGATCCTCCCTCTGGGTGAGGTATTGCCACCAAAAACATCTCCTGACCCGGAATTGCAAAGATAACACTCCTACCGAAATAATCTATTATGGCTCTATACGCAATGGGCCAATCCATGCCAATAATGGCATCATGCTCATGCATATCTAAAACTAGTATGTTAGCAGGTAAAATTAAGCTACCCATCTCTATACCTACACCTCGACATATAAAGAAAATAAGGGACCCATTCCCCAGTGGTGAGTCTACGCATGTCACTGTACTCTTTGCCGTGTCTAATAACCCTAAGGACTGTGCAAAGTGATTAGCTATAAAATAGTGAGATACCCCAGTATCAAATAAAACCCGACCCATAGTGCCATAGATAGGAAATGTACCCTAAATCGTGGGCGGTGCCTGAGGTGCTGCGGCCTGATAGACATTATAGGCACATCCATACTACAATTGTCCCTACTGGACTGGAGCTGTTGGGATGGCTGGTAGGGCTGGCATCTAAGCTGGCGCTGGGAGGGCGGCTAGAAAGAATGGCCTCTGTGGCTCATTACGGGCACCCTGCTGCTGTGGGGCCCTATCCCCCTTTGGGCAATCCTGACGCCTATGGCCATTCTTGCCACAACCAAAACACCTGCCCCTGAAGTTTCCTTCCCTCTGTCCCTACTGACCACGGCCTTGTTGGCCATTACCACCCCGCCACTGGCCCTGCTGAAAATGCGGTTGGCCCTGATGGCCCTGCTGCTAAATGTGTTGGCCCTACTCGCCATGCTGATTGGACTGGCCCTGCTGGCCCTGTCTATAGCCCTTAAATCCCTGCCTAGAATCACCTTATTGGAATCGCTTGGCAGGGTATCCCTGATGGGAACTCTGCTCACTGTGACGGGTCTACCCTTGGGTTTCTGGTGCCCCACCAGTACTACTGCCCCCTATCCAGCCCTACAGGCTGGACTCCCCTACTCGTTTGCTCCCCTACTAATGGAAGCGGTGATCCTTACAGTGCAACAGAGCGGCATTGAGTACGTCAGTGTAAGTACCCAATGATAGATTATCTATGAGGTGCCGACGAATCCTCCAGGCCAATCCATCTAGAAATAACAATATCTTCTTCTCCTCAGTGGGTGCCTCATCTGGCACTATAGTGACAAGTCTAGTGAACTCCTCCTCATACTCAGTAACGGTCATACTCTCCTGCTTAAGATTCAGTAACCTCCGTCTCATTTCAATCTTCACGGCGAATGGGAAATACCTGCGGTCAAACCACACCCAAAATGACTGAATTGATATGCTACCCCTCTCCTCCAGGGTGGTGGTGGACTCCCACCACTGCAAAGCGGCACCCACTAGCTTGAAGGAAGTCGGTAACTATCTCTTCACGTCAGTGCACTCATATATGCGCAGATGCCTCTGGATATCCTTCTTCCATTGACTGGCGATCACAATGTCTGAACTGCCCGAGAACTCCGGGGGATGTGCCTTCTGAAAGGCATCCTTGACCCGCTCCCATGCAGTGAGAAGTTGTGCTGGTACTGGCGCTACTGCCTGAACCTGGGGTGGAGTCTGCTGCACCACCGCTAATGTGACATTCACCGCCTGAGCAACAATAGTGGCTACTTTAGTTGCATTCATCATTCCTTGATCCGGAGCTACTAGCTACTCGACTGGGCATTCCCATCTCGGGGTGCGCATCTCGGTGGCATCTGAAATAAGAAGGAAGTTTATTAGTCTACAGTTATTATCAAATCTTAAATAGCTGAAGACGTAAGCGTAAATACAAGAATACAAGAGTCTTAAAAATAGGGCTCTAGATCAAAGACGCTAAGCTGAAAGCGAAATAAGCCGTACAGATCCTAAAGGACACTAGAACCTGATGCTCTCATACCACCTGCAACACCCGCCTAATTAACTACTGGGTGATCAGTCCTTTATTATATTAAAACTCAAGGTGAACGGTGTGGTTCATTCTGAGCATCACCGTCGGAAATAATTTCCATTTAATCACCCTAAATAATTAAGCTAAGTGTCAAAACAATTTAATTGAATTTATTTATTAAACTCCGTTGTAAAAACTTTTTAAACATAAACAAATATATGAATGATACAAACGATAAAGATACCAATCATCCAACGAAACATGCCAACTATAATATTCCAATCCAAATAAATAACCACAACCACTGAAAATGTGATAGGTAAAACAATCCCAAACGAAAACAAAATACAGAAATGATAGAAGTATGTGCTATCCCTATCAAGTCTAAACAAGAGTCTGGAAATAGGTGACACATGACCTAACTAAAAGAACTAAATAGAAGTCTGACGAACCGAAGGAGGAAGCGTCTGCTGCAATGACCTGCAACTCCCACACAATCTGCACCACGTCCGGTTAAATGAATCTACACTTGACGCCCCTGTGGCTAAGCACATGCAATATATATATATATATATACACACAAGATAAAAAGAGAATGACAGGAAACGGGTCAGAGCCCATGTGTAAAAAAGTTTTTAAAATAGTTTACCAAATATTTAAATTGCTTACCGGCTAATATAACCACCATGTTAGTATGTGACACTCTCTTGAGAATTCTCACCTCTCATCTAGTGTGCACGGCTACCGTACTACTAAATCTCAGAAGTCTATCTAACTTATCCCCCATAAATTTTATTTGGAGAAGTCACAAGGCTATGATATTTAGTTTAGAGATCAATCTCTTCATGATTGCTTGCATTACATAAAATATCTCAATACCATTATAAAGTTCCCGAATACTTACTATAAAATTTGGAGCACTTATTCAATACTTAACTACTTATACGTACAATAGAAGATTTCTATATGTACGTATATATATATTAATCACTCATATAATATATATATATAATCGACACCCCACATAAAATTTATGGTTCTGGCATACTCTGCTATCATGTCCCCGTATCTCTCGTACTAAGGGAAATACTAGTTCGGAATCACTCTCGAACTGTATTAACACAATACACACAAAATGGAGACGAAGCATAAATCCAAGTCACTAAGAGGTCAGCACATACCCCTCACATATCTTAGGACCATATGACTATCCTTCATAGATAGCCTGTACCAAGGAATCCTATGTTATAGGGTACAAGTCAATATCCTCCATAAAGGTCCCATCGAGATAAGACTGTACCAACGCGGCAACCTCCATGATAGCAACTAGCACGGGTATGATTATACACACTAATAATATAACTGTATACACATTCACTCGGTCATATATATAAATATTATGATTTTCCAATTAGGTTCGGCCATGACCCATAATAATATTTTAAACGCACGTAATACAATTTTACCCAATCTTTACCCATAAAGAACTCATCTCAATTTATTCTCAATTTTAATCTTTTCGCAATTACTTCTCGTTCCTTAAAGTATTATCTCTTCATAAAGATCAATTCAGTAGGTACAACCTCTCTAACATATTGGTATAAGTCATCACGAATCTCTCAATTTCGTAGTAAACGTACGCACAATTTCCAATATGTGTCAAACCCTCGTTAGCCCACTGTTACATCCCGTATAACATTTCCTTCAACGAAATCTACTTAGACCCTACTGGTCCTATCCATGGCCCATTATTCTCTTTAAATGATATTTAAGGGTTCCCACGTATTTTATCCAAATTAAACAAAAAGAGGAAAAACATGCAGTTTCCAGGAGGGGTTGATCGATCGATCAATCGATCGATCGACATTCTTGGGTCGATCCATTGATCAAGTAGTTCTTGCCAGAAAACTGTTAATCCAACCTACGGGTATCATCCAAGAAAATTCTCCAAAACACCATTAATGATTCCCAAACTCCCCAATAAGTTTACTACTGATTAAATGTACCTATATACATGATTTTCTACGTGAAGCATGTACAAATTCACCAAAGATATCGGATTAAAGGGCTAATTCGTCATAATTATCAAGAACCCTAGTTTCATTAAAATTTCCAATCTTTTAATTCATTTTCCATATTTCTCACTTCTAAACTATTACAATTTGGTGGGTAATCCTCTACATAGGTTGAGATTTCCAGAATATACTTATTTCCTCTAAAGCATGTGATTTAAATTCCCTAAATCATCAAATTAATCCATAAAACATATACTTATATCATATTATAACATGGGAGAAATATTAACTAGAAAAGTAGCAAGATAGATACTTGCCTCAGATATGAAGGTCTGATTCTCAAGTGTTGACGGGTATGGTTGCATCCCTCGTTTCTCGATCTACGCGTTGGTGGTGAAAGATGGCAACGGTGGTGTAGGTAGGGTGGTTCTCCCATTTAGAGTCTTCTCCCTTCTCCCTTCTTTAGCCTCTCTGCAAATCTACCAATTCTAATCCTCGAAGACTCTAACTCCCATCAGATATATCCCTTTAATTTTCGTCCATAATTAAGCCTTAAAAAAGGAAATTACTAAAATGCCCTCCCGGGTTACCGGTTAGGTCTAAAAACGTCCCGAGACCCAAATTAAACTCTCGGGTACACTTTTCTGACTATTTCGACCATTCCAGACATGTTGGCGCACTTGAAATGACCATATGGACGACTTAAAATTTAATTACTTTATATAATAATAATTTGGTCTCAACACGGCACAGGTGCGTCCCGACTTAATTTTCATAATTATCATATTATTCACTCGTGATAATTTAATAAATTCAATTCTATGTATTCATACAACGATTTAAATCGCGGACCCAAAATAAGTTGAATCAACTTGTGACTCGGAGATTGCGTAAAACACTCTGAAAGGGTGAAAGACACAAATCTCATAAGCTAAAGTCTCCACTAGTGATCCTTAAGGTTCTCTTTGAGAATCATAGTACTCTTCAACTCTAAACCGTAGTGATGTGATAAGTGCGCAAATTTTGTTGAGTCTAGAAATTCATGGTGCAACATGCCTTGATACGTATTACCAAGGTTTTAAAAAACGCGGGGCATGATCGAGGCGTGGAGGTCAAGCCTTAAGCCTTAGAAGCCTAGGTGGATTTAAGCGTAAAAAGGTGTGAAAAGGAGTTTAGGCCTTCTTAATATATTTTAATATTTTTACACCATAACAAGGCTATTAAAATACTAAAATTACACATATCATAAAAATATGTCTGAATATATGAAAACTAAAATACTATTTGATTATTTTGGATGAGATAAGGGTCCGGTTAGTTTAAAAATTCTTTAAAAGGAGATATCGTTTCACTAAAGCATTGTTTTTTTGAGAAAAAAGTGCCTCTTAAGAGTTTTACTAAGCATAAGGCGTAAAAAACTTAAGGCGAGGCGTTACGCCCAAGCCTTAAGCCTAGGCGGGTTTTTTAGAACAGTGCGTATTACATAAGCTATTTAGAAAAAAAAATTCTCTAGGTTGATTTCTATATTTAAAAGATGGATGATAGAAAATTCACATCAATGAGATGAAAGAAGCTGCGCGAAATTTTAAAACTCAGGTTTTGAAAATCAATTTTTTTTAAAAGAGGTACGATTTTGATAAAATCCCCCACCCCAAATAAAAAGGAAGATTGTCCTCGATGTTAAGTAAAATAATTTTTAAAATTGAGTGAAAAAGTTAGGAAAGGGAATTCCATAATCAACCGCTAATGAAATGGACATATAAAGCCAAAAAGAAACATGAATGAGTGATAAGAAATAAACAAAACGTGTACAAGTCTACAAAGCATGGTATAGCATTGGGTGATGTGGAACACCACCCCCAAACAGGATGAGACTCATACAAGAAACGATGGGATGCCTCCTGATAGCGTTAAGTTTAAATTCTTCAGCCATACCAAAGGGATCTCACCCTAAAGATAATGTCTAGGAACGCACGCGGTGGCTAAAAAATTGGGTGACAGGACTGAATCGTCAGTCTTGTTAGATAACGGCTAAAAGGGTCCATGCACTTGTATGGCAAAGTGCATCACACGATGCAAAGCATCGGTGGACCATTGGTGGGTGGGTATTAAGGTAAGGGTAAGAAAGGAAAGGGTGAAGAGGTATTGGTCGCGAGCCTTATTGAGCCGAAAGGTGAGGGCAACAAGGGCCCTGTAAGCATGGTGCTCTAGTTGGTGAGGGAGGCGAAATGGTGTGGAAATAGTGATGGGGTAGGGCTCATAGAAATGACACGACCGTTCTATGAATGGGCGATGATAATGGTTGTGCCGTGACACACGAGGGAGCTGATGGAAAGAAAAATCGACACCACAAGAGAGTGGCGGGTATGAGTTAACAAGCTCAGTGTCACGGAAGTGGAGAGTAGCACCATAACTCTCGTGGAAGGTGGAGGATGGTTTCTGGCGAGGATCTAAAAATGTAGATGAAAACTTTAAATATGTAAAATCAATATCCAAATCAGGTGGTGGGGTGGAAGGGATAATGGGTGGCTCAGGTGGGATAAATGGTGGAGGAAGATGATACAACTCAAGCATGGGAGACACACACATATTAGGAGGAGTAAATGAATACTCACAAGGGAATGGTTTCTAAATATGGAGTGGTCAACTTATCCATAAAAGTAGCATCGGTGAATCTGGTGGGTGGGTAAGACGAGGAACCAAGATCTAAGATAGAGGAATCACTAGATATATCAGGATCAACGGAAGCCATGCATGGTAGGATATCATATATATCCGGATAGGTAGGAACTATCATGGATTCTATCTCGGGAAAATGGTGAGCACTCGTAGACGGAGCTAACCTAAAAGATATGGGCATGTCAGAGACATATGCAAATAGGGCATAAGGTAAAAGCTCGGGCATATTTTTAGATATCTAGGGAGTGGGAACCTCAAGTGTGGGTTCCTTTGGATTTGACAAGAGCGAATCAGTGTCACTAATGAAAGGTAAGTAAACACAATTGTCGACTTGGGACCCGGACCATGGAAAGGTCTCAACTTCAAGATTCTCGAGGTGGTAAGGTTGGTCACACTCAAAATTCGTGTCACAAGAGGACACAACGTCATCACACTCGGGTGAAACAATGGGTGGATCCATAGGAATGTCCAACTATCTCGCACACTCAAATTCATTTAATTGTTGTTCAAGACTTTGGAGAGCTTGAGTTTGAATTTGAGTGGCTTGCTCTTGCTCGATGATGAACTGTTGCAAGAGTGCCTCGAGAGCGAATGTGGATGGTGGAAGTGGAGTGATGTGTGGTGGCAGAGGTTGAGGTGGATACAACTCGCTACTATCATTACTATATGGAGAATACGCAAATAAAGTGTGTGAAGTGGGGCCAAGTTCATCATACACGAAAGGATCGCCTTCGTGATAGACAAATGGTTGATACTTATGGGGTGCGTAGTGAGGGAACTGATCGTGAACGGGTGCACAAGGTTTCCATGACGACTGTTGGAACGTGTGAGGATCCACAACATAGGGTTGGGATTCGTATTGCATGGGAGGGTGATCAGGCCTCCACGAATAACTTGGGGTACTCACTCCACTCGGGAATGGATTCGTCGGGATAGTAGGCCGAGATGGGTTCCAGAACAGTGTCATGTGGATACACTTGTTCCATGGTGGGTTCGGATGGATATGAAAAGTATGGGCACTCATGGGACAAGTGATCGGCATAGGAACAATGGGTGCACGACAAAACACGTGACGCGTTGACACTCATTATCGGAGGCGATGAAATATGAGATGCGTGCGTGGGCGACGCATGAGTATCAACGGTGTGTGGTTGAGAGTTAAAGCCACGAAGTAAGGTACGGAGGTTCGACTCGAGCTCAACCTCAAACATGCTTTAAAAGAATGAGAAATGGCCAAAGTAATCCCGTAAGGGACGTTCTTCGGGCATGAGGAGAGAAATTTTTTTTGGATTTTTTCAAAAGGAAAGAAAATATTTTTGGATTTTTTATAAAAATAAATAAAGAAAATATATTTGGATTTTTTATAAAAATAAAGAAATAAAATATTTTTGGATATTTTTTTATAAAAATAATAGAAGAAAATATTTTTGGAGTTTTTTTTTTGGAAGAAAAAATGGGGAAAAATATGGACTCCCGATTTTGGACGAACCAACTAAAACCGACTAACAAAAAATGAATTGGACACACGCAAGTCAAGGATAATACCTAACTAACACATAGCCAATTTTTATCTTTAAATTTAGTGAAAGGGTAGTCAAATTTTCATTAAGTCCGCGGGCGATAAAAATTCACGGAATTTTCTTTGTGATCGCCGTTGCAAAAATGTTCTCCTAGTGGGCTACCTAGTTGATTGATTTTAATTTTAATGATGGATAGAGTAGCACATAATTGGTAAGTGAGTGAGTCGGGTGATGAAATCCCTTCTCGTGAATGACTGGGTGTAGGTCTTAGTAATTTAATTCATCACACCATTCGGAAATAAATGCAAGAATAAAATCACACAAGAGCACGTAATCACACACAAGAATTGACCCGCTGATAGGGGAGGGGCGAGGGTTCAAGAGATGTACCTCCCACGGCTTTTACGTCGTGGGGTGCCGAAAAATTTGAGTCGACTGGGGGGAGATCACACCAATCTCAGTCGGCCCCTGGAGTCCTACCGACCCATGGTAGAGAGGCTTCTAATTCCTCGCCTTTGGATGCCCTCTCTTTACCTTGTCCGATTTTCCTATCAAGCTTTCTTCAATTATTACAATTTTTAAAATGAAAAAAATATGGTGTCTTTATGCACCGCAAATAAGCAATGATAAAATAAACCTAATACAAGCCTTCTAAAATAAAGAAAAATGGTACTAAAATGCAATAAAATATAGGAAATGAATGAACTACAAAATTGAATCCGCTCCGAGTGATTCACACTCCCAAGAATGGCAACGACGCCATTTGATAATTATGACTTTTGTGTGTATGTCGTTGTTGAAGCCAAGTCAATCAAAATCCTCAAATACCTACAAAATACAATAACCTAAAGCATAGAGGTAAACAAGGGTATCAATCCACTTCAAGGGGGTAAGCTAGAGACAAACTCAATTGTAATTCAATTTTATTTTCTTTTGGGGATTTTTACTTTTCTATTTTTTAGCTTTTTTCAATATTAAAACAATTTTGGGGTGAGATGAAGTGAAATAACACTAAACTAAATGAAACATCAAATGACAAACTAAAAAGTGACTAAAATAAAAAAACAAAGTATAACACAAAAATAAGAGATAAACTGAGGTAAATAAATGTGAGAACAATCAAGAAGTTGGACTACTCCACAAATTTTAGCTATTCTAACTAATTAATTTAATTATTTGAATTTTTCCAAATTAATATCAAAATTACAAATCAACTCTCGTTGCAAGTGTAATTTTAATAGTAATCTTTTAGAAAATTAAGTTTAGCCCCCCACAACTCTAGACAATAGATCTACACTCCTTTTAATTAATCACCCGCTAGGATCGATTTATCAAAATTTATGTAAATATAGAAAATGAATTTTAGAGTTGAAATTCAAGAAAAAATACCACACTTAAGAAACCCCTATCTATAGTTTGAATCTAAAATGGGATTATGAGGTTCGGAAAGAAAGGAAAATTGGCCCCGAGATACGTGGGGCCATTTCCTTTCATCGAGAGGATTGGATCCGTAGCGTATAGATTTGGGTTGCCGGAGCACCTGCACCGTATTCATGATGTGTTACACATTTATTCACTGAGACGGTATCTCCGAGATGAGTTGGCTTATACTCACATTGCGCTGGAGGAGATTGACTTACAGCTTGATAGTTCATATGTGGAGAGACCGGTGGCTATCTTAGACCATAGTGAGAGGAGATTGAGGTCCAAGGTAGTTCCACTTGTGCGTGTCCAGTAGGAGCATTGATTAATCATAAATTCTTTCGATTTATCCCTTTAATTTAGAGGTTTTATCACCTTGGGTGATGTAAAATGCATTGATTTATATTATATTTGTGATAATGACATCTTCTAATAAGTAACCCGAGTTTTGTGTATTTCTCATAAATTTTGGAGATATTTAATGCATGAGAGAAAGAAAGAAATCAGAAGAAAAGTCATAAGGGCAAAAGAGTAATTTTCAGCTGGAATCTGGGCGAGGACTCAAAATGAAGTTGAAGACCTCGAGTCTACAAGCATGTAGGAAGAAACGACGTCCAAATCTGAGACCCGGAGCAAAATTTATGAGCCTTGAAAGATATGAGAAAATCATGAGAAACTGATGAGAAAATGAAGAGAAATTGACCCAAGGACCCGGACCGATCCGAATTTCACCATAAATGAACCGATCCGTCCCCTTGAAGTCACTGTATAAGATTTGTGAAGCGGACCGATTCGAGTTCCATAAAAAATAAACCGATTTGGGCTCTTAAACTCACTGTATACCTTGCGTGAAGAGGACTGATCCGACTTAAAAAGACAATGAACCGGTCCGTTATACACCGAATCGAATTGAAATATCAGGCCGGACCGGTCCGGAGGTGAAATTTTATAATTATCCTATTTTCTAGATAGAGTGTTGCATGGTTAAAACTCTTGTAATTTCGTAGGTTAATTATTCATAGCGAATCCTTGAATGGGAGAGAGCTTCTTTTTAGATAGTTTTAGAGAGAGTAAGTAGAGAAGAACCCTAGAAGCTCACAATTTCAGTTGCTAATTCTCAACTACAATTTATTTAGTAAAGTTGATTTCTTTCTCTTCTCTATTATTTGATTTCAATAATTCTTGTATAATTAGGTTATTCCCAGTAGGTATTACATCTTTATTCTTCTTTAGAAATGATTTCATTGTGAGTTCATTTGCATGCACCGTAGAAACCCTAGTTTTTATTAATTGGACCATGATAGGCTAGACTTTTAGGGATTGGGATGCATAAAGACAACCCGATGTGGTTTGCATGTGTGTAAAATTAGTTCCGTGAATTAAGTAAATGATCGAATAATGTTGTGTGGTGATCACAACCATTGTAGGACTTTTGATCTCATTTGCCCTAGGTAACCGTGATGCTTAAGAGTGCGACGCGCATGTAGCTACTACGACACTGCTTTATTCTTACTTTTGATTATGTATGATGCGGGCTAGTACCCTCATATATGTAATGCTCGAGATTAATAAAGATTGGATTTAATCAATTATTTAATTCATAACTAGTTTTATAGACGGTAAACGTACTAGGGTCGGTGGATTGCATTCTAACCTATTTTTCCCATTCATATTTAATAAATCACAGTTAGCTTATTCTTGCATGTTTAGTTTCACGATTAGTTTAATTAACTTGTATTTAGTTGGAAGATATAATCCCACATCAATCATCTTTTTGTTTCATTTTCTAAGTCAATTTAGGGTTAACCGTCTTACCATTCGTCGTCACGAGTATTCGTCCTATTTCCCCGTGGATTCGACTCCGTCTTACCAGGTTTATTACTTATGCGACATGCTTGCACTTGAGCCTGTCTAAGCACGCACTTTAGACACATTTGTGGTCGCGTCAAGTTTTTTGTGCCGTTGTCGGGGATTTAGGTAGAGTGTAGGTTAGATCGAGTTAATCTAAAACTTTGACCAAAATTTCATAAAAATCTAAAACAATTTAGAAAATATAAAAAAATCCAAAAAGATAAAACATTTCTCATAGACCTTTCATGCTAAATCCGCAACAAACACCTCAATTAACTCCAAATCGCATTTATGAGAATTCGTTAGTTGTGTACGATCCTGATAGCCCACATACTCCTAATGTTCCTCAGTTTTGGGTTCCAAATCCTTCACTGCCAAACTCCATAGCAAGTCACACTTCGAGTGATCCTTCGAATTACCCTTCGAGTTACCCTTCAGGTTACAATTTAGGTTACATTCCGAGCACACTGAGTGAGGATACTGAGTCACTTGAAGAGAGAGACATGTCTGATCAAGATAGTCATGGTACGGGTGAGGGAGAGGCACCCTATCGCCCTTTGAGAGAATTCTTATATCCCGAGTGATCAGTCACTGATGTGACCACAGATGTGTTCAAATGTGTATGCTATCTAGGTTCAAGTGCAAGCCTGTCACTCAAGTAATAATCCCGGTAAGTCGGGTATCAATCCTCAGGGAATTAGGACGAGAAAATCATAACGACGTTGGAAAGACGGATAATCATAACTTGACTACAAAAGAAACGAAAATATGCTTTGAATAAAAGATCAACTATGGACTAAATGTGAAATTTAATTAACAACTAACTAGACTAATTATTAATGGAATGCAACTACACGAATTAGTCTAAGAGCAGATGGAAAATGTGTAAAATATTTAACTGCAAATGAGAACAAAAGGTCAGGTTGCAATCCCCCACACCCTAGTAATTCACCTTGTGGGATGCTAGATTTCGGATTTAGAATTTTCAAAGAACCTGGTCTTTATTAATCCTAAGCATTCGGTATATGAAGGATCGTAGCCCGCATCATACAAAATCAAAGGTAAGAATGAATCAATGTTGCATTAACTACACGCGCATCGCACTCTTAAGCATCCCGGTTACCTAAGGCGAACGAGATCAAAAGTCATACGACGGTTGCGATAGTCACGTAACACGATTCCTTTAAGATTCAATTGAAAAATCTATTTCCAATTATGATGAATTACATCGGGTGGGATTCATACACCCCAACCCTAAAGATGTTTAGTAAGACATGATTAGGTGAAGGAAAACATTAACTCTTAATCAAACAAGATTCACGATTTCCATAAAAGAGATGAACAATAACACACGGTAATTTTTGAAAGTGCAATTGGGATTGGAAGAATTAATAGACTAAATTAAAGCAATGAAATGAAATTACTTGCATTCAATAAATCTGGAAATAAAATCTGAATCTTGCAATCAATCTTTAAAACTAGGGTTTCCAACCAGGTGAGAGAACTTTCTCTCTCTAAAAACTAATAATAAAAAAATGTAATTGTTCGAACCCCCTTGTCTAACACTAACTAGAAGTTAAATACATGACGAAAAATCCGGAGTTATAGCTGAATCAAACTCTAAAATCGGAACAAGAAAATCAAATTTATCTTTGCCGGACCGGTCCGTTGAATATGGTTGGTTTGGTCCGGGTCCAAATCCATATCGGTTCTTTTCTATTAAAAATAGGATTGGTCCGATATGTAAATTCTCCCAGTACGATGATAAGAATCCGGATCGGTCTTTTTTTGTGGGAAATAGGATCGGTCCGTATTGTGATTTTAGCTAGTGAGTTTTAAGGGTCTGGATCAGTCCCTTTTTATTCTAAATAGGATCGGTCCGATCTTCATTGCAATTTCTCGTCATTCTCTCTTCATTCTGTCGCATCTTTAGAAACTCGTATTTTTTGCGCCGGAACACAGAATTGGACGCCGTTTCTTCCTATGCACTTATAGACTCGAGGTCTTCAACTTTCATTTTGGGTTCTCGCCCAGATTCCTGATAAAAATTACGCTTTTGCCCTTTTGACTTTTCTTCCTTGATTCATTCTTTTACTTTGGCTTTTTCCTCTCTTTACTTAGCAATAAATACCTATAAATATCATGAAAAAGGCACAAAACTCGAGATACTACGTAAAAGGGTCAGTAGCATATAAACGAGATAAATCAAGATGAATTACATTATCCGAGGTCCTAAAAGATACTAAATTAGGGGATAATTTCGGAAGAATTTATGCCTAATCAGTCACTTCGGAGTGCATTATGCTCCCGTAAAATGCAGAGCAATTCCATTTTCGAAATGGGATGATCCAAATACTTCCCACTTATCATGGAATGGAGTCGGAGAAACCATATCTCCACGTTTGTGAGCTTGAGGAGGCGTGAGAGACTTTCAGCGATTAAACATGCACAAAAGATGTGATCCGCCTCAAGCTTTTTCCTTTTTCTCTAAATGATAAAGCTAAGACCTGGATATGGTCTTTATCTCCAAACTCGATTACGTCATGGAATGAGTTGTAATCCAAATTTCTCAAAAAGTTTTTCTCTCCGCATCTAACGAACTCCATTAAGGCTCAAATTCAAACTTTTCGACAATTTGAAAATGAGCCATTCGATCAATGCCATGAGCATTTTAATGAGTTAGCCACTTCATGCCCTCAGCATGGTCTTGATAAACAACAACTTATCTCGTTCTTTCATAATGGGATGAATATAAACTCCAAGCAACTCGTTGAAACAATATGTGATGGACCCTTTTTCGTGCTAGATGCTAATGATGCTGAGATCAACCTTAAGTATGTTGCCGAGACTACTCAAGCATGGGACACATATGATCTTAATGCCCAAAATCGACCCCGTCAAGCGTTCACTGCCCCTTCTGCATCCGGTTTGTACCTGATAGACAAAGATACTTTGTTAGACTGTCGACTTGACCAATTTGAGAGGATCATGAGGGAAATGCTCGATGTACGGGTAAGAGAAGCAACCGACTCCATCCACGCCCCCATAGAAAAGGTGTGTGCTATTTTTGAGGCGAGACATTCAACAGATGAATGCCCGACGATACCCGCGTACAAAGTTATGCTTCAAGAGCAATTGAGTGGAGTGGGAGGATTTAAGCGTAATTTCGGCGCCCTGTACGGAAATTCTTACAACCCCTCATGGAAAAACCATCCTGGTGCTACGGACAACAACATGCTGCGTTGAATCCTAATTCACACGTTGCTCCTCCTCCACCCCCACACTTTCAACAAGCACCACATATGCAAGTCTCAATTCGTTATGACTCAAATAAATTCAAAATACTTAAAAATTATTCGATTTAAATCTTCCGAAAAATAATCACCCTATATTTGTATTCGTAAGTCTCAATTTGTCGTGCGTGTGTGCGAAGCCAAAAATTAATTGTAGATTTCCACCGATTGATCATTCCGTTACTTTTTCAAAAATTAGTTTTGATTCAAATGCTCACGGGATACTCTCGGAAATGAATCACTCGGAATGTGACTATTTTCTCTCGCTCCTTTTTATTGCACCTTTTTGGATTAAATTTCTGAAATTTTCATTTTCACAATTCCGGGCTAATTTGGTGTTTCGGGTTAATCAAATGAAAAGGGAAACATTTACTCGGCTCAATTGGGTTTGCAAAAGGGATGATTTTTCACAACTTTTTATGGTTAATCTTATTGGGTGACAAATGATGGCCTACTTCATTTTCCAAATTGCTAATTGTGTTACCATATGCATCTCGAGATTAATTAAATTTAGAGATCTATTTATTGCGTTTTTCAAGACAACATTTCATTTCCCATAACCGATCAAACTTAAAGAATTGAGATCCCCGATGACTTATTTAACGCTAAATCAAACTTTGAGTAAGTGATTAACTCGTATTGATTTTAAAACTCAGAAAAATGGATAAGCTCGACATCTCACCGGGTTAATAGTCTCCACACTTATTCGTTAAGTCATCAATTCACGCTCAATTTCCATCTTTAGTCAATTTTGGCTTTATGCATTTGAATTTTACAATATGAGACTTTAAATAAAATTTCGCTAATATTTTTGAAAAATTTAAATTCTAATTTTTCTTTATTTTGAAGAAAAAATATTTTTGTGCTTTCTCAATTTTTTTTGGGGTGCATTTGGACTTTGTGAAATGTAAAAGCACGTGCGTACACCCTAACTTAGGCTTTTGTATCGTCCTAAGGCAAAAAGGACTAAAAACTGAATTAAGGAGAGTATAACAACTAATGAACAAAGTACACAAATGCAATAATGTAAAATAAGCACAAGACATACGAGATAAGTAGTCCAATTTCCATTAAAATATGATAAAGGTTACAAAACCGTGGAAAATGGAAAGAAAAACAAGTCTGAAACATTTGAAAAATAATGAAACTAAAACGGGGGTTGGTTTGAGGGTTCGGGGGTGTTGGGGTCATAGGGATCATAAAAGTAAGACAGGGGAGGGGGATTGAAAGACATTTCGAACATTTGAGCTTGAAGACGGTGCATCATGCTCGTATCGCGATGATATGCACGTTGATCCTCCTCCCTATGAGCGTCGTGGCGAATAATGAACCCTGAAAATTGTATTTTAAGCACAGAGATGCGCCCATCAAGGGTTCCACCCGAAAGCTCAAAATCCTCCTCCTCCTCCTCCTCCACATACTCGGGCTCCTCGCCCTCGGCCATACTTGTGTCATCAGCTGCCACCTCATCTGCCGAGGATTCGTCGCTTGACTCTTCCTCATCGCTTTCGTCACTATCAGCGGCTACCTGCCTAGCTTGGTAGATTTCCCTTTGCGTTATGGTCTTATTGCGGGTGACCTGACCAAAAAGATTTAGAAGGCGAGGAAACCCTTTGGGTGGCTGAATGCCAGCGTCGGTGAGAATGGACTAGATGAGCCGGGCATAAGGGAGCGGGGTAGCGCCTTTCTCATCTAGGGCTGCGTGGAAATAATCTTTGTACATTGTGCGGGCCAAATGGATGGTGGAGTTTGTGTCATAGATGTGGTTGACAAGGGTTGCTTGCCGAGGGCGCATGGCGGAATCATTTGTGATTTGGAGAATATTGGTGAAAATGATTTGGAAGGTAATGCGCGCTTTGTCATCCTTTGGCCGAAGGGAAAAGGTGCGTGGAGCCACTGTTGGCCAGGAGCGATACGGGAAATGCAAACATCTTTGTCTTGGGACGAGATGATGTAGGGGTATTGATATGGGGATGGGTGAGGGACATACTTCTCCGTCAATTTTTCCATGGGGATGTCGAGAGAGAACGGTATGCGGGTTTGATCAACGCATGCCTCAGCTTGAACGGTACCGGTGCGCACGAGGGACCCATAGAAAGAGCGCACTTCGTTCGCCCAGATGACATCGAATGGTTCATTGAGGAAGCAACACCACCCCTTTGTGATGAAGAGGTTTGTGACACTTGCGGGTAACTCATCCCAGAGAACTTGCCTCTCTATGTGCAGCTTGCGGGAGTGACTGAAGAACCATCTACACCATTGTTGCTCCTCGTAGGAACGAAACGGGGGTGGCCTATTTTCGATAATGATCGTTGAGTTGTATTTTTTGGCGGGTGGTTGGTTGGCCATGAAGGGGGATGGTGTTGGAAATAGAGGTTGGAATAGAGAGGAAGAGAGTGTGGGTAATGTAAAGTTATGGTGAAAAAGGAGTGGGATAGGTGTGTATTTATAGGTGGGGGAAGGGAAGGGGTTAGGTTTTGGAGGGAATAGTTTTGGAGGGAAATGGGGTGTTTTGGGGAGGGAAAAAGGGGTTGGGAAGTGGTAGGAGTGGAATGAAGGGAGATGAATGGATTGGGGGGGGGGGGTGAACCTATGGAGATGTAGAGTTGCCGGTACCGGATCTGTCCGGGTACCCAGACACAAATCGGTCCAGGTCCATTATTTTTATTTAAAATTTTTACTTTGCTGATCGGTTCACGTGCCCAGGGGAGGATCGGTTCGGGTTCCCAGAATTTCCAGAAGTCACCTAAAGTGCATAAATGCTCTCCTTTCTCAGCTAGACGGTTCCCTCACTGATTTTTCTTCCTAATTACACCTAAAACCTTCCACAAAGTCTAATTCTACTACGGATGTTCTTTCGAAAATTGTGCTTAGTGCTTACCCTTACTTCTCAATACTCAAACCTACGGACTCTATTGAACCTAACTGAATCACAACTATTATACACAAGATTTCACCCCATACATGTCGGGGGTGCGACAACCACCCTTCCTCAGTTCGCTCGACCCCATAAACAGAATTCGAAAACCAGAGGGTGTCAATATCCTCCATGCACGCCTCCAAGTATGGCTTTAGGCGTTGTCCGTTAACTTTGAACGTGCTTACCCCCTTTCTATCTTCCAATTCCACAGCTCCGTGAGAAAATGCGTTCTTTACAAAGAATGGGCCAGTCCACCGAGACCACAATTTACCCGGAAATAGATGAAGCCGAGCATTGTAGAAGACCACCTTTTGCCCGGGAAGAAAATAATTTTGTCGAATAATCTTATCGTGGGTGAGTTTCATCCTTTCTTTGGATATTTTGGCATTCTCATACGCGTCATTTCATATTTCCTCAAACTCAATTAACTGACGCGTGTGAGCTTCATCGGCTTTATCCATGTCATAGTTCACCCTCTTAATGGCCCAATATGCTTTGTATTCTAACTTTATGGGAAAACGGTAAGGCCTACCATATACAAAGAGAAACGAAGACATTCTTAGTGGGTTCTTATAGGCGGGTACGAAAGGCCCATAGCGAATCGTTCAACCAAAGGGACCAATCTTTCCGGTTAGGATCGATGGTCTTCTCGAGGATGTTCTTGATTTCCCAATTCGTCAACTCAGCCTTCCCATTCGTTTGGGGGTGATAGGTCGTTCCAACCTTGTGAACAACGATATACTTCCTCATAAGCTTCTCGAATGGCCTGCTGCAAAAATGCGTGCCATTATCACTAATTATCGCTTTCGGAGCTACGAAGCAAGGAAGTATGTGTTCCTGCAGGAAATGTACCACCACTTTGTTGTCATTTGTTTTTGTAGCAATGGCTTCCACCCATTTAGAAACATAGTCTACTACAACAAGGATGTATATGTATCCAAAAGATTGGGGAAAAGGGCCCATGAAGTCAATATCCCAGCAATTAAAGATCTCAATAATGAGTATTGGGGTTTATGGCATCATGCCTCATCGGGTAATTGCCCCCATCCCTTGACACCTATCGCATGATTTGCAACACTTGCTCACATCCCGAAATATAGTGGGCCAGTAGAGACCGCTTTGGAGGATTTTAGCACCCATATTTTTCATCGAGAAATGGCCTCCATATGCTTTTGAATAACAAAATTGGACGACTTTGGGTATTTCATCATCCGGTACACACCGTCGGATGATTTGGTCCGCACAATACTTAAAGAGGAATGGATTATCATAGAAAAACATGCGGGACCAAGTAATGAACCTCTTCTTCTCTTGCGGTGTCCAATCGGGAGGGACGACTCCCGTGACAAGATAATTGACTATATCCGTAAACCAAAGGAGAGACGAGATGGCAAAGAGTTGTTCATCCTAGAAATATTCATCTATGGGTATAGGATCGCTAGGTACGTTGGACGAAAACTGGGATAAGTGATCGAGAACGACATTTTCTACTCATTTTTTGTCTCTAATGGAGAGATTAAAATCTTGTATGAGTAGGATCCACCTTATGAGGCGCAACTTTGCATCTTTCTTTACAAGGAGGTATTTTAAAGTCGTGTGGTAGGTGAAACAAGTAATGGGTGAACCATTGAGGTAGGAATAAAATTTATCTAGAGCAAATACCACCGCTAGTAATTCCTTCTTCGTGGTGGAGTAATTAAGTTGTGGTCCGGTTAAAGTCCAGTTAGAGTAGTATATGACATGGGCCTTCTTATCTTTCATTTGGCCCAAAACATCCCCTATCGCAAAATCACTTGCATCACACATGAGCTCGAATGGTAGGGACCAATCTAGTGCTTGCATGATGGGAGCGAAAACAAGCATGCTTTTAAATTTTTTAAAAGCACCTTAGCAATCTTAGTTCCACTCCAATGGGGTATCCTTCATGAGAAGGTTACTTAAGGGCCTAGCGATGGCGCTAAAGTCCTTAATAAACCTCCTATTGAACCCCGCGTGGCCTAAGAAGGAACACACATTTTTAGCGATTTTGGCAGGGATAGGTCAGTTATGACATCTATCTTATCTCCATCAACTTCAATTCCTTTGGATGACACAATGTGGCCAAGAACTATTCCTTCAGTGACCATAAAATGGCATTTTCCCCAATTCAGCACTAAGTTCTTCTCCACACACCGAGCAAGTACCTTCTCAAGATTTGATAAATAATGATCGAAAGAAGTGCCAAAAACGCTGAAGTCATCCATGAACACTTCAAGTTCTCTCTCAATCATGTCACTGAAGAGACTTAACATGCGCCTTTTAAAGGTCGCAGGCGCATTACACAATCCAAATGGCATACGTTTATAGGAAAACGTATGAAAAGGACATGTGAAATTCGTCTTCTCTTAGTCTAGCACATCTACCTCTATTTGGTTATATCCTAAGTAACCATCTAGAAAGAAATAATAAGGGTGTCCCGCCACTCTCTCTAGCATCTGATCAATGAATGGCAAGGAAAAACGGTCTTTCCTAGTTCCCGCATTGAGTTTTTGGTAATCAATGCAAATGCGCCACCCAGTGGTGGTACGTTGGGGGACTAGCTCACCCTTAGCATTCTCAATCATGGTCATGCCCGACTTCTACGGGACAACTTGAATGGGACTCACCCACTTGCTATCCAAGATTGGGTAGATAATCCCGACATCCAACAGTTTAATAATTTATGCCCTCACTACCTCTTTCATGGTAGGGTTCAATCTTCTCTGCATTCCCCTCGAGGGCTTCATATCCTCCTCAAGGTGGATTTTATGGGTACCAATCAAAGGACCTATACACTTCAAATTAGTTGTGCACCAACCAAAAGCACTTTGGTGCTTCCTCAAAACTTTCAACAGTTTACCCTCTTGCTCTTCATTTAGGCTAGATGACGGAACAACAGGAAATGTCTCGTTCTTTCCCAAATAAGCATATTTGACATTAGAGGGTAGTTTTTTTAATTCAAGGGTAGGAAAATTTTCATTGGTAGGAACCATGCGTGCCTCCCTCGGTGGTAGTTCCTCAAATCTAGAAACCCAACTTACATCTCTCACATCCTCGTACAACGCTCTCTCATTAAGGATCTCTCTCAACTCCTCTATCTCCTTCTCAAAGTCGGTGTACGCTCCCGTACTCTCATTGTTCGATGTGAGGCAAACTTCTAGTGCGTCTCCACTATAGTTTTCCTCTATGTGCTCCTCTAGAATCTCATCAATAAGGCTCACTGCGTGAATATCATCTTCTCCCCCCACATATTGGGCTATGTTGAAGATGTTGGTTTCTAAAGTCATTTTCCCAAAAGTGAGTAGCATCTGCCCGTTTCGAGTGTTAATCAATACATTAGCCATAGCTAAGAATGGGCGACCAAGGATAATGGGAATATGATTACTCAAGGCGAAGGAGGGCTTCGTGTCCCAAATGACAACATCTACGGAGAAGTAGAAAGTGTAAACTTGGACTATCACGTCCTCTACAATACCTCTTGGTATCTTCATGGTTCGATCCGCTAATTGGAGAGTGTTCTTCATGGGCTTGAGGTCACCCAAATCAAGTTGCCTATAGATGGAATGGGGGAGTATATTTACGCTCACCCCTAAATTGGGTAAGGCTTTTTCGATTCGATTATCTCCTATGATGCATAAAAGGATGGGCGCACCCGGATCCTTGAACTTTGGAGGGAGATCATTGAGTAAAATAGAGCTCACATTTTTGCTAGAAATACGTTCTTCTTTACCTTAAGCCTCCTCTTTACCGTCAATCAGTCTTTAATAACATTTTCATAAGCAGGAATTTGCTTGATGGCATCGAGGAAATGTAAGTTTAACTTTACTTGCTTAAGGACTTCTAGCACATCATCACAGGGGTTGCCTTGTTGGGAAGGCGCCAACTGTTGAGGAAACAGCGCTGCGGTGGGTGGTTTCACTACTATCTCGAGCTCACTAGTGTTTCCCTTTTCACTCTCCTTCAAGGGGACATCTTCAGCCTCTTTTGTTCCGTGAGAAATATCCTTATCATTCGGTTTATCGTGTGGGGGAGGTGGTAAATTAATAACCCTCCCACTACGTAGAGTGGTTATGGCTTGACATTCCTCTTGATGTTCTATGGAAGTAGAGATAACACTAGTTTGACCTTGGGGAGGTCTTTGGCCCTGAGCAGGAAACTTACCCTTCTCTTGGACACTCAACGACGATTGTAACTTCGAAATGTTTGCATTTTTCTCGGTGAACATGTGCTCATATCTAGCATTGGTTGCACTTTGTGAATTGATGAATTAATGTATCGTGTCCTCAAGAGATCTCCGTAGGGGATTGATATATGGAGATTGAGGAGGTGGTGATTGTTGAAAGTGGGGAGGTAGAGGAGGGGCAACATGTGAATTAGGATTCAATGCAGCCTACGGTTGCTCATTGCTAAAACCTGGGTGGTTTTTCCTTGAAAGGTTATAAGAATTTTTGTGCGGGGTACCTAAATTACCCTTGAATCCTCCTACACCACTTACTTGCTCATTAAGCGTAATTTTATAAGCAGGAATCATTGGACATTCCTCTATTGAATGTCCCACTTCACAAATAGCACATACCTTCTCAACGGGGATATGGATTGGGCCCGTTGGTTCTCTTACCCCGCATAGTGAGTAACTCTCTTATACCTTTTTCAATTTGTTCGAGTCGATGGTTCCTTATGGTATCTTTATCGACGTTGAATAGACCGGACGCCGATGGAGTGGTGGCCGCTTGGCGAGTTCGATTCTGAGCGCTTGGGTCAGATGTATCCCATGCTTGAGTGGTGTCGGTGACATACCTTAAGTGGAGCTCAGCATCATTAGCGTCTAATTAGATATAGAGGCCCTCACACATTGTTTTAACAAGTTGTTTGGAGTTTATGTTCATCCCATTATGGAAGAATGAAATGATTTGATGTTTATCAAGTCTATGATGAGGGCATGAAGTAACTAAGTCTTTAAAATGCTCGAAACATCAATCGAATGGCTCATTTTCTAATTGTCGAAAGGCTTGAATTTGAGCCTTAATGGAGTTCCTCCGATGTGGAGGGAAGAACTTTTTGAGAAACTTAGATTGTAACTGATTCATATCGAATATTGCATTTAAATACCCTTTTAACTTGGGCATTTTAGCCCCCTCGGGTATCGTAATTGCTATAATTATGCTCGCTAACCAGACAACCACCATTTTATACACTAACATGTTATTTGAGGTATTATTGAACTTTTATAGGTGTTACGGTGCTTAGTATGAAGTTTGAGCACGTTCTGGTTAAGTTCCGTCGCGATTCGCACGTTCGGGGGCATTTTAGTAATTTTACACTTTGGAATTTTTGCCCGAAGTCTTCACGAAAGTTGTATCCCTCGGGCCAAGCTTCGCCTGGTTGCGAATGATGCTCGGATCGGAGTTCGAACGAAAGAAACACGGACCTTTAATCGGAAAGAATTATAAGAGATTCATTAACAATTTAATTAATTACCCTTGTGTCCCTTTTCTTCTTTAAAAACAAATTCTATAATTCCATCTATGTCTCCAAAACGTTTTTTTTTGCAGCAAATGGAATGGCGATTTGCCCCGATTTTGCTCGAGTTTAGGGCTCGTCCCAAATTGATGACTTTGGTATGAAATAGGAGCACGATTTTGGTTCATACGTGCAAATGGGTCTCTTTGGCCATGTTTGGAGCTTGAGTTTTCGCCATTAATGGCGGAAATGGTTCTTTGGCCATTAATGGAGGAGTTGTTGATTTTTGGCCATTTCCATGTGGGTTTTGTCCAACACACAATTTGGAGGTGTATCAGGTGTTCGAATTTACATGCAAATGGGCATTTGACTTGTGGCAGCCGTAGGTGGTCTCGATTTTGGGTCTTGACGTCCATTGTTGGAATTGGGGCTATTATATGCGCATAAATAAAATTATTGGAGTTGGTTTGCTGATACCCCCGGCCGACCGGCGGCCTACTCGCGGTCGACCGGTGAAATCGATTTTGCCTTGGTGCTTTGACAATGTGCCTCCCCCCATTTTTGCGATCGACCGGTCACCACCCCCGGTCGATCGGGACTTTGTTTTTGCCCTACCCTTTTTGCTGTCACTATTTACTATTCCTTTTTTATTTTTCTTTTTATTGTATAATTGTAACTTAAGTCCTTTTTTTCTTTTCTTATTTCTTTTTCTTTATTTGTTTTTCCCACTTTGTATAAATAGGACCACTTGGTTTTATTTGGAGAAATGAGTTTTAGTTCCAAAGACATTAGTTTTATCTCTTTTTTAGTTTTGTAACCTAGGTTTAGTGAGATATTGGGGATTTTTGTGGAGAACACCCCACCCATTAATGTAAGTGGATATTTTTTCTTGCCTTGTTCATTTATTTCCATGCTTTGCATTTAATTTATTGCCTAGATTTATTGTGTGCCTTAGTTTAATTTAGTATTGCTTTAATTAATTAGTTAATTTATTTAATGCTTCTAATCATGCGTAGTGGCTAATTTAAATTAGGGTGCGATTAATGGAACTCACGTAGGGTTGATTTGTTGCTTCGCTTTGGTGATGGAGATTTACTTATTTATTTCGAGTGAGTTTTCCTAGTTTTTACGCCTAGGGAATTTAACGGTGTGTATCATGTATGCGTCGTATTTACGACCTTGCGTGTGTAATTTTCGGGGTATTTGTTGATGCCAAAATTTTATTAGTCTTTTATGCGAATTTAGGGGTGTGACAACTCTTAATTTAATTAATTGACGAAGCGAGATGTAATCCTAATAATTCGTAGTCTCATGTAATTATTTATACGCGTTAACTCAATTTGAGGGATATTAGTCGCATCCTATAGTTTTTATTTGCTTTGTTAATTTAGTTTAAATACACTCGCCTAGTATAATCTTTTCCTTAAGTTATCTTTTATTTTTATTACCAAATATCTTTTACAGTTTTATTTTAGGAATATTAAACCTTGTAAATTCTAGCAACTCGTCTCTGTGGATTTTCGATACCCGAACTTGCCGTTATACTCCGTTAAAAGAGTGTAGCCAATAGTTTAGGTTTTTGTATTAAGGCGGTGAACAGAAAACAAAGATCGGCATTTTGACACACGCTGCTTTTCACACTTAATCAAAATGGCGCCGTTTCCGAGGATGAGTTTGTTTTAGAATTTATTTGATTTAGTTTTTCATAGTATTTTTTTTTCTATTGTATTTTTTTGCCTAGCATTTTTGTAGCACTCCTACATTTGAGCGCCAAAAACCGCTTGAGTTTTTCGCGCGCGCATCACTTTGTGGATTTTGCCACTTAGAGCCATCTTTGGGATAAGCATGTATTATTCCAATCCTTTCGGTAATCATTATGATAATTCTCAAAATCCCCGTAAACCTTTGACTTTTGGTCAATACTTGGAGTCCCAAAAAATTGCAAATTCAAAAATGACTTTGGGCGAGTATTACAAAAGTCAAGCTTTGGAGTGCGTGTATTTTGAGGAGGATGATAACGATTTTGGGCATCTAATTCCTTATAATAGGAATGTTGAAACTAAAAGCTATAGCTTTCAAAATTCTTATAATAATGAGTTTGAGTTTAGTTTCGTTAATAATTTTCAAACTTCTCATTTTCAAGAATCCACACCTCGGCCTATGACTTTCGGTGAGGGTTTGCTCATGCTTGAGAATGAGAGGTATGAAGACCGTTATCGGGAAGAAAATTGTTTGTGGGAACATGAATTGAATTTATTATTTGAATCCGACGACGATTTTTCTTCCGAAACTTTTGAAGTCGAGGAATGTTTTGAACCAAATGAGGATTTTATGCTTACTTTGGAACAAACCATTCTTGACTTGGCCCATGGTTTAATAGAGAATGAAAGTGAGGATGAAATGGATGTAGTATCCATTTGCAAGGAAATGGTTTCGTATTTGGATCCCAAAGAAGAAAGTTTCATTGAAAATGATTCTATCTCCTTTGAAATTCCAACGTTGAGTGATGATAACTCATCTATTGAGTTTGAATTTTTTTCCTCCCCCTTTTCATTCTCCGTTATCACACCGTCACAAGTACCCGATGAATCGGTGCCAAACTTTAAAATGTTCAACCCTTTCACCGACGAGGAATACTTGCTCGAGTTGCTTTCCATGAAGGCATCTTTGCCTCCTTGTGTGCCCCCTACCATTCCAATTTCAAAATACTTGGGAGATGATTCATTTTTTCTTGTCCCCCATGTGTATTAGTCACCCTTCTTATCCAAATCCCCCATCCTCTCGGCAAAATTTTTAATTAGGGATGGTTCATTTCTTACGCCTTACACATGACTTTCGTTGTTCAAACGAAATTATTATTTTCCGGGAGGCATGCATGAGTGGGAGGGTCCACCGTGGATCTTTCAAAGTCAAATCATTTTCGTGGTGGACCCTCAGCTATTTAGACTTCTAGTGTATAGTTAGTGTGAAGCCTAAATGGTAGCTTGTACATAGTTAGCTTTTTATTCTTTCTTTCTTTAGTTTTTCTTTCTTTTTAATTTAGTATAGTGTAATTAGTCAACTTTTTGGTTATTCTTTTTGCTATGCTTGTTACTAACTTGTTTTGTATAATCACTGGACTCGTACTTTCACGAGATCGCTCCTTTTTGGGTAATATCGTTATTTTCCTCTCTTTAACTTGGTTCTTAATTTACATTGAGGGCAATGTCAGGTTTTAATTTAGGGGGTGTGGGATATTCTCTCCATTCATTGGTAGTTTGTTTGATTTTGATTACATGTTATTTCCAAGCATGTTTTTCTTGTAAAAAAATTAAAATTTTCAAAAATATTTTCTTTATTTTTTCCCCTTTGTTGGGCATTTTGCCTTTGTTTCCTATGATAAATTTTAATAAATGCCCAATCCAATAGACAACTCAACGATGCATGCTCCCGATTTTAGAAGTTATTAGACTTTAGTCCTCAATCATTGATATTGTGAATAACTTCATGAATTAAACTTTAATCCCATGAGCACATGCACTTTTCTTGCTTTATTGATTTGGTTTAAAATTTTTATAACTCGGTAATATTTTGTTGAATTGTATATACTTACATCGAGTAAGCTTTGTACCTTTCGTCGTTTGTGAGTGTTATACACTATTCTTTTCTCTTTGAAAACGTTACAGTCGTTGGTAATCTCTCTATTATTTCATTTGATCGTTCATTAATTGAGTTCATATATGAAATGTGTTACTTGAACATGATTTTCATATATTGTTTTGACTCGAGAATTTCATAAACTTTAAGAAATGATCATAGGCAGTCTTTGTTATATCACCCATATTAGCCTTGACCTCACCTTATATGTTTACCCTCATCAACACCTTTGAGCCTTAATATAGCCTATCGTTTCATAACCCAAAATCCCATAACCAACTCCACATAAGAGTTTTAAACCATGCATATTACCTTTCATGGTTTGTTTGGAATGTTGCTTGGGATTGAATGATATTGTGTAGTGTGGTTGCAATTTGAGCATGAAAAGAGTGAGAAAAGAAAAGAAAGAGATGTCAAAAAAGAGAAAAAGAGAAAGCAAAAAAACCAAAAAAAAAAAACAAAAAAAAAGTGAGAAAAAGAAGAAAAGAAAAAGAAAGAGAAATTTGTATATGTTGTGTATATAGTTCAATAAGCTTTGATTACTCTCCCCATTGTTATATTTAATGCTTGTTTGGAACTTATTTTCCAATTTAAAAATTGCCCGCAATTTCTCATTATCCCGAGTTTCATCTCCGAACACTTTGAATCCGTACATACATATCCTTCGTTTCGTACCCTAACTGGTGATTAAGCACGTGAAAGGCGTGCACGTGTAAGGACACAGTCGTTGTCTTCGTTTCACCGCGATAATATAAAAAACCTAAATTACGACTACACTTGCGAGGCAAGCACATCGGTAAGTTGGGTATCGAAAATCCACAAGGACAAGTTGCTAGAATTTAATTGGTTTAGTACACCGAAAAAAAAGTGCAAAAGGTGAATTACAAACTAAAAGGAAAAAGATGTATAAAAGGGAAATATTAATCTAGGTGAGTGTATTGAAACTAGATTAAAAAAGTGGTAAAAATTATAGGTTACGTCGAATATCCCTCACCCGAGTTAATTAGTATAAAATGGATACATGGGTCGACGAGTTATTACGAATGCGTCTCGTTTCAACAGTTAATTGAATCAAGGGTTGTCTCGCCCCTAAATCTGCATAACAGCCTAATCCGATTTTGGCGTCAACAAATACCCCAAAAATTACGCACGTAAGGTCGTAAGCACAGGGCATACATGATATGCCCCGTCAAATCTCCTTGACGCAATAACTAGGACAACGCACCCAGAATAAACCCATAAACACCATCACCAAAGAAAAGCAACGTGTCAACTCGAGTGAGTTCCATTCAAACACAACCTAGACTAAATTAGCTAGAAAACATGTTAAAAACGAGGTAAATAAATGCGGTAAATAAACGCGATAAATCTACACTAGAAAGTAATTAAATCAAAGAATGTAAACCTAATTATAAAAGCTTGTAAATTAACTACAAAGCAAGAATAAATGAAATACACACTATATTAATGGAGAGGGTAATGAATAGTGCCACATTCAAGCCCAATTGGGTGTCAATCCAAAGAGAAATGAAGAAGAACTCTTCAAAAACCCAAAACCTAAGCTAAAAATAACCTAAAATCTATTCTATCTCTTGATATATGATATTTACAACAAAATTTCTTTATATAGTAAGTGGGAAATGAATTAGAAAAGAAAAGAGAAAAGAAAAGAAAAGCCAAAATATCAACTGGAAACAGGGGATCGATCGATCGATCCCCTGTGATCGATCGATCGATGGTAAATATCCAAGCCCACCGTCTCCCCACGATTGGAAAAAACTAAAGGATCGATCGATCGATGAAGCAGGTATGAGCCCCCTGCATTCCTTTTTCTTCTCTTTTCTCCTCTTTTGGTTTCAGTGTTTTTCTCTTCCGCCAAAAGTGCCGTAACTTCTTCGTTAGGGATCCGAATCGCGCACCGTTTGCGGCCACGGGAAGCTTACAAGGAGGGCTACAACTTCCGTGTCGATGTTAGGCCAGGTGCCCAAGCTGTGAAAAGACTTAAAATCCCTTGAACGTGCGATCGTGTACGAAAATTGAGCGAAATGCGTCTGAACTTCACAATTAGCATCCAGATACCTATAAAAGCTCAATTAACCCCTGCAAAACATGTTAACATAGAAATATGAGGTTGTCTTGTTAACGAGCATAAATATAGGGAATAAGATACCCGAGGGGACTAAAATGCGTCTGTTCGAGGGATGAAATACTCAATATTTGCGTCGTATCACACACCCTAACGTACACATTACTAGTCCCTAGCAATGAAATAGGATGCAACAAGAACTACAAGCAAACCAAAAGCAGGAGATAGTACAAAAGTGTGGTATAAAAGCATAAGGCCACTTTTGTGGGTGATTCTATTGCATTTAACATATGCAATAAGCCGTTAAACCCATAGGTTACCCTAGTGGACGAGTTTCGTCTCGTGAGGGTGTTCAGGGATGATACCCAAAAACATCACATGGTTTCTTCAAAATATGCCCAAACCAACATGCGAAAAGGCCAATAATAGCGAATAAGATTTCATACGCATTATTAACAGATTGAAGGAATTCAAACAAAAGTCTGAAATCATTAACATTATAGAATGCACCTCATAGAATTGAAACCTTAAAATGTGGGAGGGGAGCGAGTACATGCAAAGTGTGATTTGGCAAAAACTTATATAAACCGGATACACATTAGAGAAAGCATACATTCAATCCTCACGGGCATTACACTCATCAAGCGAATTCACTCGAACAGGGAGGTAACACACGAAACACGCGGGCATAAAGAGTAAATGTAAATGGAAACTAGGCCACACACATGTCACAAATGAAGAACGCAATATATAAAATGAAAAATTGTAATCTCAATGAAAGATACCGCTCATTAAAGGAAGCGAAATGCATTTTCACAGATTATCAAAAGTATTTAAACTTTTAAATTAGATGAACCTAAGATCACATAGGACTTTAATAGGGTTATAATGTAGGTTCGGGGTTAGGGTGCGAAACGAAGGATATGTATGTACGGGTTCAAAGTGTTCGAAAATGAAAACTTGGATCAAAATTGGAAAACAAGTTCCAAAAAGGTATTAGATATATCATCGGGGAGAGTAATCAAAGCTTATTGAACTATAGACACAACATTTACAACTTTCTCTTTCTCTTTCTTTTCTTCTTTTTCTCATTTTTTTCTTTTGTTTTATTTTGCTTTTTGCTTTCTCTTTTTCTTCACTTTTTTACTTTTTCTTTTCTTTACTTATCACACTCTCATATGCCTAAATTGCAACCGCAACACAACAAACATCATTCAATCCCAAGTAACATTCCAAACAAAGGTATGGAAAGTGTATGTATGGTTTAAAACTCCAATTTAGAGTTGGTTATGAGATTTGGTAATGAAACGAAAGGCTAATATTTAGGCTCAAAGGGGTTAACGAGGGTAAACATATAAGGTGAGGTCAAGGTCAATATGGGCGATATAACAAAGAATGCCTATGATCATTTCACAAAGTTTAAGCAATTCTCGAGTCAAAACAATAAGTAAAAATATTATCAAGTAACACATTTCATGTATGAACTCAATTAATGAACGGTCAAATGAAAGAATAAAGAGATTACCAACAAATTCAATGTTTTCAATGAGAAAAGAATAGTGTATACACTCACAAACGACTAAAGGTACAAAGCTTACCCGGTGTAAGTATATAATATGCAACAAAAGATTATCGAGTTATAAAAATCTTAAACCAAATCAATAAAACAATAAAAATGCATGTGCTCATGGGATTAAAGTTTAATTCATGAAGTTATTCATAATATCAATAATTGAGACTAAAGTCTAATAACTTCTAAAATTGAGAACATGCATTATTGGGTTGTCTATTGGATCAGAAAATTATTGAAATTTATCATCGGAAACAAAGGCAAAATGCCCCAAAAAAAAAAGAAAAAAGAAAGAAAATCTTTTTGAAATTTTTGAATTTTTCTAAGAAAAGCATACTAAGTAACTAACATGTGAGCAAAAACATGGACTAAAAGAAATGGATAGATATCCCACACCCCCTAACTTAAAAATTGACACTGTCCTCAATGTGAATTAAGAACCAAGTTAAAGAGAGGAAAAGAGCGATATTACCCAAAATTGGAGCGATCTCCATAAGAACAAGTCCAAAGAATCTACAAAACAAGTTAGTACTGAGCATAGAAAAAACAAATAACAAAAAGTTAACTAATTACACTAGACTAAAATAAAAAGAAAGAAAGAATAAAAAGCTAACTATATACAACCTACTATTTAGGCTTCACACTAACTATACACTAGAAGTCTAAATAGCTGAGGGTCCACCGTGAAAACGATTTGACTTTGGAGGATAACCGGTGTACCCTCACATATAAGCATGCCTTCCAAAAAATGTGAATTTCGTTTGAACAACGGAAGGCATGTGTAAGGCGGAGGAAAGGAACCATCGCTAATTAAAAGTTTTGGAGGGACAATAGGGGATCTGGATTGAACAGGTGACAAAAATATGTTAGGACCGAGAAAATCTGAATATCCTCCCAAGGATTTTGAAATTGGAATGGGAGGTGGTGCATACGAAGGCAAAAATGTGATCATGTAAGGAGACTCGAGCAAGTACTCCTCATCGGCGAAAAGGTTTAAAACATTAAAGTTTGAAACCGAATCATCGGGTACTTGTGACAGTGTGATAACAGAGAATAAAATGGAGATGAAAGAAATTCAAACTCATGAGAGAATCATCACCGCATGAAGATTGAGTTTCGAAGGAAATGATATCATTTTCAATGAAATGTTCTTCTTTGGGGGCCGAAGAAGAAATCATTTCATTGCAAATAGATATTACATCATTTCCATCCTCACTTTAAATATCTATTATGCAATGGACAAAGTCTAGAATGCTTTGTTCCAAAGTAGGTAAAAGTACCTCATTTGGTTCAAAACATTCTTCGACTTCAAAAGTCTCGGAAGCAAAATCGTCGTCGGACTCAAATAATAAATCCAATTCATGTTCCCACAAATGATTTTCTTCCCGATAACGATTTTCAATTTTCTCATTCTCAAGCATAAACAAGCCCTCACTGAATGTCATGGGTCGAGGTGCAAATCCTTGAAAATGGGAAAAATGAAAATTACCATCGGACTTAAACGAAAACTCATTACTATAGGAACTTTGAAAACTATTGCAATTCGTTTCAAAATTCCTATTATAAGGAGATAAAGGCCCAAAATCATTATCATCATCATCATCATCAAAATTCCAATAACCTAAGTTTTGACTTTTATTATACTCGCCCAAAGTCATATTTGAATTTGTAATTCTTTGGGATTCTAAGTATTCACCAAAAGTAATAGGTTTACGAGAATTTTGAGAATTATCATAATGATTACCGAAAGAATTGGAATAAGACATGCTTACCCCCAAAATGGCTCAAGTGGCGAGTTCCACAAAATAGGTGCACGCGGGAAAAAATCGAGCGTTTCTAAGTGCTCAAATGTGGAAGTCCTGCAAAAATATTAGCAAATATTACAAATAGAAAGAAAATACTATGAAATACAAAATCAAATAAAGTATAAAACAAACTCATCCCCGACAACGGCGCCATTTTGATTAAGCATGTGAAAGGTGAGCACGTGTAAGGGCACAGTCATTGTTTTCTGTAACACCCCATATTTTTGTGCATTTAATATTTAATTAATTCGGGAATTCAAAATTACTTGTGTGTCGTAATTTTAATTGAATTAATTATGGTAATATTTATTTAAATATTAATCGGGGAGTGAATGGTTAATATTTAAGAAAAATTAATTACTAAGTGAATAGTAATAATTTAATTATGTCATTTCGGGTATTAGTGACGGGATATGCACTTATCTCAGTCGGGAGTCGGTATAGACTAATTTGGGTGTGAGATAAGGATTTTTATAAATTAATTCCGATGCCAATTCTGAGTATACGGTTGAGTCCGAATGGGACGAGATAGTAGGAAAAGTGTACCCAGGGTAGTAAACGGGTCATGGGACGTTTTTAGGCATAGCCGAGCCCACACGGGGGTATTTGGGTCACTTGGGCTTGGCCTATTAAGCCAAATATGGGATTTAGCCTAATTACCTAATTAAGAGAAAAAGGGGAACGTCTGATGTTAAATTAGGAAACACTTAGTGGGAGAGGAAAACCTAAGAGACAGTTAAAGGCAAATTGGAGGAAAGGAAAGTGCCAAAACAAGGGATTTCATCTTCAACCTTGGGAATTCACAACTCCAAATCAGACCCTACGAATCATAAGGCAAGTGGTTAACTTGCTGTAGCATTTAATTTGCGTTTTGATTCATATTTATGTGATGTGAGAAACTCAAAATTCATTTTGGGATTTAAAGGGTACAAACATGGGTTTTTTGTAAACCAATATTATGATTTTTAAATTATGTAGAAATTCATGTATAATATGAGATTAGTATATATATCCGGTATGATGTGTAAACCCGAATGGATTGGAAATGAATTTGAGATAAGAAATTGATGTTTAAATGGGTTAAAGATCAAACGGATTTTTCCCCAATTTATGAAAAACAGTAGAGAACGTAAATTAAATGGTATTTGTGGACTTTATGGGGGTCCCTCATGAGGTTTTTGGTATATATTGTTGATGGGAAGACTTGGGTTTTACGGTAGAAGAAGTTAGGGGTTGGAGCTTTTCGTACATGGCTGAAACAGAAGGGGGAAGAAGACGATGACCTGTGCCATCGATCGATCGAGGGTTGGGGATCGATCGATCGATGGTCGGAAATTTTTGGCAGTTCGGCCAGTTTATATATGAAAGGGGAATTTATTTTAAATTCTTTTCCTATACCTTAGGTAATGAGAAATAAACATAAGGATACTATCTAATTAATTATGAGAGAAAATTAATTAGGATTTGGAGGAAATTTATGTGTGACACACCACGATTTAAATTTTGGAAATAATATTTCAAAATGATTAAATATGGATTGAGTGGGTAAGTTCAGGTATATTGGTTGAGCGATACCAAGACGTTAATTTTATTTAAAGTGAAAGCTAAATAAATTGGATTCGGAAATTTAGACTCGGGTATTATTTTATTTCGGGCCACGAGAGTAAGTCCGAATATATTGGTTGGGGCGACACCAAAAAGTAATTTAATTAATTAATGTGCGAATTAATTAATAATTAGAGTTGGGCCATAAACTCTTAATAATTTGAATAGGCTTGTGTTACGGCTTAGTACACGGTATAGCCGGGATAGTTTATTTTTATTTATATATATATACGGTGTGCGATAGTATATATATATATGGTGTGTACTTTAATATCAGTGGTTAGATACTATTATTATATACTCTAGTGCTATAGGGGGAGGTTGCGCGTAGTGGATAAATCCCCTAGCTTGAGGAGTAGGGTGAGTATATTTTCAGGTCATAGCGTCCATTATATGGGTGAGGGGCATCTCACTTTCGGGGAAGGAATATGACCGCCACCATTTTTTATGTATTGCCCAAGTTGGTGAGCGATTCTGACTTGGGGTAACTGGGTTATGTGAATATACCTAGTGGGATAGCACTTTAGAGAATATACATCCAGTGAGTTGTTACTCGGGAGAATGTTTTTATTAATTATTATTTCTACATAATGGTGTATAATGTGATATGACTTTAAGTATATAATTAGGTAAATAATTATATACGGGCTAATTAATACAAATCATGAATTGTATTATACGTATACCAGGTGTGGAAGTTATATGAATTTAAAAAGGGAAATGATTAATTAAGTTGATGTTGATAACAACTTAGAAATCATAATTTTGGCATACTCGGTTAGAGGAGGGTAGTTGCAAAGGGGTTAAATAAATTATCAATTCATGAGAGAAGTAACTAGGTAAAGTAATCAAGGTATTAGTAGTGCACATTAGAGGAGAGGTGAGGATGTCCTCAAGGGAGTGCGGCACTAACTAAAATATGGAGAGCATGCATATTTATTTATTACTGCAAGTTAATCATTTGCTAAATCTTTTCCAAATGTTTTGGGTATTAACCCTTGCTATAAAAATTTAAAAAAAAAAAAACCTTTTAGGTGTCCAGCCACAGGGACGCCAGGCTTGACTCATTCCAGGGATCCGTTACTGCAGCATATGTGGATGTTGCGGGAGTTTGTTAGGCGCCTCGTTCTTGTCAATTCTAGTATAGAGTTTTGATATGAGCTACTCGAGCATGTTTCTCACAGTCTTATTCAGTACTTATGTCAGACCTGTTGAGTTTTATTACTGTCTTTACTTTTGTTGGTTTTGAACCGATGGTTTATTCGGTCAGTTAATTAATTGTGAATGGTTGGTTTCAATTAATTGTGATTGTTTATATTAATTTTTTTCCGCATGAGTATTTCATTTAAGTTAATGAGAGATAAAACTTGGCACCAGTCTAATGTTTTCACTTAGGTGGTTAGTAATTAAAAAGGCAACAGTGATGCTAAGAATGAACCAATTGAGAAACCTGTTCTAATTTAATTTAGGACTCATCACCCGGGGTTAATTAGGCGGGGTGTCACAGATGGTATCAGAGCTTCAGGTTCTAGTGTCCTTAGGATCTGTGCGGATTACTACGTTTCAGCGTAGCTTTCGGTTGTTATAGAGCCCTTTTATTAGGACCATTGATTCATTTTTCGCATGTGAGATATCGTATTTCTGCTGTTTGTTTTTGTATAAATTGTGTACTTATACGATTCGATCTATTTTCAGATGCCACCGAAGAGGCAGAGAGCAGAGAGGGCTGAGGCTAGGGATGAGTACAGGGAGGCTCATCATGAGCCACAAGTACCGCCACCCCCACCCCCACCCGAGTTAATCTCCACTACTCAGGTTGGCAAACTTTGTGCCAAATGAGGTGAGCGATGAGGAGCGAAAGAAGTCGAGGTTCATGGATGGCCTAGCCTGGAGGATCAGGCAACATTTGATTGGGAATCTGGCGTTAGTGACTTATACAGATGTCATTAATGCCGCCCTTGTACATTGCTAGGATCATCGTTTAGATGCGAAGGGAGCAAGAGAGTAGGGGAGTGGAGCCAGCAGGGCAAGGCAGTTACTGGTGACGCGAGTGGTACTCAGCAGCAGACTAGCAGTCAACAGGGGAATCAGGCTAAGAAATTTAGGCTTGGTGAGTTTCGACCGGGAGGACAGGGTTTCAGGCAGGGGCAGCCGGGCCTAAATCAACAGCAGCATGTTCCTCAGGGCCGTCAGGGCCAAGGGAACAATGGGGGAGGCCAGCAGGGCCAACCACGTCAAGGCCAATAGGGCCAATGACAGGGGGATGATCAAAAATATTGTTTTGTCTGTGGCCAGCCAGGACACTTCAAGAGAGAGTGCCCGCAGAGGGGCAGAGGTCATCAGTAGGGTGCCCAATAGGGGCAACAAGGACAGATGCCGCCAGCAGCACCAGGCCCACCCGCCCCACAACAGCAGGGGTAAATGCACTACTAGCGTGTGTATAACGTCCGGGATATTCCCAATCCTCCAGCACAACAGGCACCGCTAGCAGTTGAGGGTATGTTTCTCATTCATGGTCATGAGGGTAGCGTACTTTTTGACACGGGAGCATCGCATTCATTCATTAAATATAATTTTGCTAAAAGGGTCGGGATACTAGAGACCGCGGGTAGTTTTCTTATGTGTGTAGAGTCGCCAGTAGGCAGTGGGGCTTTGATTCACTCGATTTGTCGGGGAGTGGGCATTTTGATTGGGAGGCTTAGTTTAGCATCAGACCTCTTAGTGTTAGATATGGAGGGGTACGATGGCGTCCTGGGCATGGATTGGTTGGCAGGTTATCGGGCGACTGTGGATTATTACAAGAGGACAATCGTGTTCTCCATTTCGGGACAGGAGATGTTCCTAATAGCGATGCTGCTACCTAAGGGAGGGTCGCGCACACACTTATACTATATCGAGGAGGAAATCTCATAGGAGGTGGTAGTCCCGTTGGATTCAATCTCGATAGTGAGGGACTTTTAGGATGTGTTCCAGGAAATACTAGGGTTGCCACCCAATAGAGAAATCGAGTTTGTAATTGATTTAGCACCAGGGATGAGGTCGATTACTCGAACACCTTACCGTATGGCCCCTTCAGAGATGCGTGAGTTGAGAGAGCAGATTCAACAGCTCCTGGGTCGGGGTTTCATTTGGCAGAGTACATTGTCGTGGGGTGCGCCGATGTTATTTGTGAAGAAGCGGGATGGTTCACTTCGGTTATGCATGGACTATAGGGAGCTGAACGAGGTTACGATACGTAATAAGTATCCGTAACCTAGGATTGATGATTTATTTAACCAATTGAGAGGGGCGTCTTACTTATCAAAGGTCGACTTGAGGTCAGGGTATCATCAACTGTGTATCCGAGAGGAGGATTTTTCTAAGACCACTTTCTTGTCACGGTATAGGTCTTAAGAGTTCAGGATGATGCCATTCGGGCTCACCAATGCACCAGCAGTGTTCATGGAACTCATGAATAGGGTTTTCAGGGAGTATCTCGATCAATTTGTCATCGTGTTCATTGATGGCATCCTGATCTACTCGCGCACCGAGGAGGAGCACGCAGAGCATCTGCGTAAGGTTCTACAGACACTGCGGGATCACCAGCTCTATGGCAAATTCGGGAAGTGTGGATTTTGGCTGCGGGAGGTGAAATTTCTTGGTCACGTGGTGTCAGATCGGGGTATTACAGTGGATTCGAGTAAGGTGTCGGCAGTGAGGGAGTGGGGATAGCCCATGACACCGACCGAGGTGCGCAGTTTTTTAGGATTGGCCGGTTATTACAGGCGGTTCATTAAAGGATTCTTAAAGATTGCGAGCCCTTTGACGAATCTTGTAATACCCCGTAGTTTTATGACTTTTAATTTTTGGGGTTTATTAAATTTAATTAGAGATACTAATTTAATATTAATCCAAAAAATCATTTAAATACTTACTAGTGTGACGAGAGTTAGTAATTATTGAAATTTTGTTGTAAGTTACTTTATGAGTAAGGTAAGAGATGTAATTATAATTAGTAAAATTATCACGGGAATCTAATTTGATAATTTTGGAAATTTATTAGGACGCGCTTGTGTCGTGTCGGGATTAAATTCGAACTATTAAAAGTGAATAAATTATAAGTCACCCGTATGGTCATTTTGAATGCGTCAGTGTGTCCGGAAGGGTCGAGATAGTCAAAATAATGTATCCGGGGGTTTAGTTTGGATCTCGGGGCATTTTTAGGCCTAATTAACATCCCGGGAGGGCGTTTTGGACATTTTACATTTTTGGGCATGAAAACCCACGAAAATTCTAAGAGTATATCAGATGGAAGGAGTCATCTTCTAGGGTTAGAACAAACATAAACCAAAGACGGCCATTGGAGAGGAAGAGGAGAAGCTTTCCAAGGAGTTCTAGGCCAAGAACTCCACCGTTTGCACCGCCGTCGCCGCCAAACGTTAGATCGCGCAATGATATTGGTTTGAACCTAAAATCTAAACCTAAAATTCCCAGGAAAGTATCTATCTTGCTCTATTTCAGTTAATGCTTCATTAATATTAGTCTAGGATTGATTGGGACTAGTTTTTGTGAAAGAAATACTTATTTTGGAGACTTGGATTTGCATGATGTATAGGTTAGAGATGTATTATGGAAACCAAACTCACATATAGAGGTTGAACCATGAAATTACAGTAAATTAAGAGTATGAAATCTAGTAAAAGAATAGGAAGAAACTAAACAAAGAAAGTATTAGGGTTCTTGATATTTCTATGGATTATGCCCCATTTAATTCGTTTTTCATGATGAAAATCCGCATGCCTGACGTAGAATATCACTTATTTGAGGATATAACACTTGTAGTATAAATTATTGGGAGTTTGGTAATCAAATATATTGGTTTGGATGAGTTTGGAAGAAGAAATCCGTAACTGGAAATTCTGCAGATTTTCCATACCTGCTTGATCGATCGATCGAACCCAGATCATCGATCGATCGATCGATCGATCGATCGAACACCTTCCATAGATCGATCGACCCCTCCTGGAAGACTTATATTTTCCTTTTTGAATGATAAATTTCAATTTAAGCAAATAGTAATCTTTGGTCACTTCTATTAAAACATTTTGGGATATAAAGAAGCCAGTAGGACTTTAGAAATATATGGAACCATTAATGTAAGACGAGATTAACATTTCACGGGGGTGTTTTACATATAAGGGACAATGGGAACATGTGTTAAAGGGTGAGACTCGTAAAGAAGTTTCGTTGTAAAATAAATAAGTACCTACTGAAATTACACTTGGGGAGATAGGAATTCACGAGTGTTACGTAGTAAGTCGGAATAATTTCATAATTAAGAATTAGAGACAAATCGTTATACGTGATAACCTGGTAATGTGTAATAGGGATAAATATCATAATTATGGGTCCTGAAAGTGTTCCTAAATTTGATATGGGAATAGTAGTATACATATATGACTGTGTTTATGCATATACTATATACGGGTAAAAATCATGCTCGCGCTACTTGCTATCCCTGAGGTTACCACGCTGGGACAGTCTTATCTTGATGGGACCTTTATGGGGGATATTGACTCGTACCCTAGAACATAGGAATCCTTGGTACGGGCTATCGGATCGATAGTCAGACGGTCCTAAGAGACGTGAGGATATGTGCTGACCTCTTAGTGACTTGGATCTATGCTTCGCCTCAATTTGTATGTGTTTTTTGCTAATACAGTTCGAGAGTGATTCCGAACTAGTATTTATCCTTAGTACGAGTGATATAGGGACTGGATAGTAGAGTATGCCCGCACCATAAATTTATGTGGGGTGTTGTAGAATATATATATTATATGAGTATTTGATATATATATTTAAACCTGGAATTTGGGAACTATCTACTATGACTATGGTAAGTAAGATATGAATAATTATTTCAAATTGGGATTTAGTGTTTGAAAATTATGATTACATTACTGGGGAACTTTATAATCAAATGAGGGTTATGTGAGAACTTTGCTTTTAAATAAAATTAACTTTCTCAACATTAGAAATTGTCGACATGAAATCTTATGAGAAATTTAAGATAAGTTAAACTGTTTGGAGTATTAGTGCGATAGGTGTGCACATTAGAAGAGAGGTGAGAATTTCTCAAGGGAGTGCCGCACTAATATGATTGTTGCATTATCCGGTAAGCATTTTAAATACTTGCTAAATTGAATTTTAAACTATTTTACAATTGGGCTCTGACCCGTTTCCTATTTTATCTTCTCTCTTGTATATATATGTATATATTACAGGTGCCCAGCCACAGGGGCGTCTTACATAGGGTCCTTTGGATGGAACGTGCTGCAGCTTAGGTGGGAGTTGCAGGCCTCTTGTTTAGACGACCTCATTATTGATTCCACTTCTAGCTCTATTTTATCCAGTTGGGCATGTGTCACCCTTTTCCATTATTCAGTTGTTTTTATCAGAGATTGTTATTTGTTTAGTTACAGTATTTGCATTTTGGAATGGCTATTGTCAGGATGTTTTTCCTTTAAGTTTTAACGCTGGACTTATTTAGTTGAATGTTTAAATTGCTTGGATTATATTTTCCAGTAAGACTGTTGGGTGATTTTTAAACCATGGATTATGTAAGGTTTTAAATATTGGTTTTAAATTAAACTTGGAAATGGATGTCTAAAAATGGTTTTGTCACTTAGCTTAATTATTTAGGGTGTTTAATTGGAAAAGTTATTCTTGCGACAGGGATGCTAAGAATGAACCAACCGTTCACCTTGGTTATAATTTAATAAAGGACTGATCACCCGGTATTTAATTAGGCGGGGTGTCACAAATCTGACTCGAAAAGGGGTGCCTTTCACTTGGAGTGATCATTGTCAATTAGCTTTCAAAGTGCTAAAGGACAAGTTGACATCTGCACTTGTACTTGCTTTGCCAAAGGGAGGACTAGAGTATGGGGTTTACACTGACGCATCCCTACAGGGACTTGGGGGTGTGCTTCAGTAGGAGGAAAGGGCTATATCTTATGCGACCAGAAAGCTAAAGCCCCATGAGAGGAATTACCCCACTCACGACGTAGAGCTAGCAACGGTCGTTTTTGCCTTGCAGATAAGGAGACACTATCTACTGGGGGAACAGTTCACCTTATTCACGGATCATAAGTCACTTCAGTATCTCTTCATACAGAAGGATCTGAATATGAGGTAGAGGCGGTGGCTAGAATTCGTGAAAGACTACCAGTTTGATATTCGGTATCATCCTGGCAAGGCTAATGTGGTAGCAGATGCCTTGAGCTGGAGACCGACTGGGGAAATATCAGAAGTGTGGAAAGAGAAGTGGAGAGAACTTCGATATGGGGATGATGTAGTCAGGGTCTGCATGTCAGCATTATCCATCACACCTGAGATCATTGTGCGGGTTGTGAGGGCTCAGGCAAAGGATCAGATCTGCTGGGATAGGGTGAGCCAATTGTTAGCTGAGGGAGCAGATGGTTACTCGATCATCTCGAAAGGAGGCCTATACCTTAATGGGAGGTTAATTGTGCCAGAGGATGAGGAGTTGAGGCACGCTGTTATGACAGAGTCCCATGGTACGAGATTTGCGGTACATCCCGGTGGGGATAAAATGTACGAGGATATGAGGAGGAAGTATTGGTGGGTAGGGATGAAACGGAACATGACAGAATTTGTCTCAAAATGTGCCACGTGTCAGCTTGTGAAAGTTGACCATCAGAGACCATCAGGGATGCTACAACCGTTAGAAATTCATGTGTGGAAGTGGGAGATCATCTCCATGGACTTTATTACAGGGTTACCTGCATGGCAGAAGGGTCACGATTCCATATGGGTCATTGTGGATCAGTTGACCATGGTGGCCCACTTCTTGCCGATCCACGTGGACTTTGAGATGATGCGTTATGCATAGCTATTCATAGTAGAGATTGTTAAGATGCATGGGGTGCTGATAAATATTATGTCCGACAGTGACCAAATTTTTGTGGCCCACTTTTGGCAGAGCTTTCAGGAGGTCATGGGCATGAAGTTACGCTTGAGTACAGCCTATCACCCACAGACTGACGGGAAGACTGAGAGAGTCAACTAGATGATGGAAGACATGCTCAGAATGTGTATTTTAGACTTTGGGGGAGGTTAAGAGAAATATCTTCATTTGGTAGAGTTCGCGTATAACAACTCTTACCAATTCACGATTGATATGGCACTGTTCGAGGCACTATACGGGAGACCTTGTCGTTCACCCGCTTGTTGGTTAGAGGTGGGGGAAAATAAGCTATTGGGGCTGGAGATTATCCAGGAGACGTCTTCCAAGATAGAGTTTATCCGAGGGCGGATTCGGATAGCTCAGGATAGGCAGAAGAGTTATGTTGATGCTTCATGGAGACATGTGGAGTTAGAGGTTGGGGACCAGGTATTAGTTCGGGTGTCCCCTGTGAAAGGGGTGATGACGTTCAGCAAGAAGGGTAAGTTAGCACCGAGATACGTGGGACCCTTACCTATTATTGAGAAGGTGGGACCGATAGCTTATAGACTGGGATTGCCAGAGCATCTTCAGTGGATACATAACGTGTTCCATGTGGCATCACTGAAGAAATATCGAAGGAGCGAGAGGGCCTTCTGGCACATTCCACTCGAGAAAAATGATTTACAGCCAGACATCTCATATGAGGCGAGATCGGTGGCTATTCTGGATCGTAGCGAGCGGAAGTTACGATCAAAGGTTGTTCCGCTTGTTAGATTACAGTGGGGTCATCACAACGTTGACGAGTCTACCTGGGAGAGGGAGGAAGATATGAGGGAACAATATACAGAGCTATTCAGCACAGTTACGACCTAATTTCGGGGATGAAATTCCTTTGTAAGGGGGGGAGTATGTAACACCCCGTATTTTTGTGCATTTAATATTTAATTAATTCATAAATTCAAAATTACTTGTGTGTCATAATTTTAATTGAATTAATTATGATAATATTTATTTAAATATTAATCGGGGAGTGAATGGTTAATATTTAAGGAAAATTAATTACTAAGTGAATAGTAATGATTTAATTTCGTCATTTCGGGTATTAGTGACGGGGTATGTACTTATCTCAGCCGGAAGTCGGTATAGACCAACTTGGGTGTGAGATAAGGATTTTTATAAATTAATTTGGATGTCAATTCTGAGTATACAGTTGAGTCCGGATGGGCTGAGATAGTCGGAAAAGTGTACCCGGGGGTAGTAAACGGGTCACGGGACATTTTTAGGCATAACCGGGCCCACACGGAGGTATTTGGGTCACTTGGGCTTGGCCCATTAAGCCAAAAATGGGATTTAGCCTAATTACTTAATTAAGAGAAAAAGGGGAACGACTGATGTTAAATTAGGAAACACTTAGTGGGAGAGGAAAACCTAAGAGACAGTTAAAGGCAAATTGGGGGAAAGGAAAGAGCCGAAACAAGGGATTTCATCTTCAACCTTGGGAATTCACAACTCCGAATCAGACCCTACGAATCATAAGGCAAGTGGTTATCTTACTGTAGCATTTAATTTGCGTTTTGATTCATATTTATGTGATGTGAGAAGCTCAAAATTCGTTTTAGGATTTAAAGGGTACAAACATGGGGTTTTTGTAAACCAATATTATGATTTCTAAATTGTGTAGAAATTTATGTATAATCTGAGATTAGTATATATATCCGGTATGATGTGTAAACCCGAATGGATTGGAAATGAATTTGAGATAAGGAATTGATGTTTAAATGGGTTAAAGATTAAAACAGATTTTTCTCCATTTTATGAAAAACAGTAGAGAACGTAAATGAAATGGTGTTTGTGGACTTTATGGGGGTCCCTTATGAGGTTTTTGGTATATATTGTTGATGGGAAGACTTGGGTTTTACGGTAGAAGGAGTTAGGGTTTGGAGCTTTTTGTCCATGGCTGAAACAGAAGGGGGAAAAAGACGATGACCTGTGCGATCGATCGATCGAGGGTTGGGGATCGATCGATGGTCGGAAATTTCTGGCAGTTCGGCCAGTTTATATATATAAGGGGAATTTATTTTAAATTCTTTTCCTATACCTTAGGTAATGAGAAATAAACATAAGGATACAATCTAATTAATTATGAGGGAAAATTAATTAGGATTTGGAGGAAATTTATGTCTGACATACCATGATTTAAATTTTGGGAATAATATTTCAAAATGATTAAATACGGATTGATTGGGCAAGTCCGGGTATATTGGTTGAGCGATACCAAGACGTTAATTTTATTTAAAGTGAAAGATAAATAAATTGGAGTCGATAATTTAGACTCGGGTATTGTTTTATTTCGGGCCACGAGAGTAATTCCGAATATATTGGTTGGGGCGACACCAAAAAGTAATTTAATTAATTAATGTGCGAATTAATTAATAATTAGAGTTGGGCCATAAACTCTTAATAATTTGAATAGGCTGGTGTTACGAACTTAGTACACGGTATAGCCGGGATAGTTTATTTTTATTTATATATATATACGGTGTGTGATAGTATATATATATGGTGTGTACATTAATATCAGTGGTTAGATACTATTATTATATACTCTAGTGCTATAGGGGGAGGTTGCGCATAGTGGATGAATCCCCTAGCTTGAGGAGTAGGGTGAGTATATTCCCAGGTCATAGCGTCCATTATATGGGTGAGGGGCATCTCACTTTCAGGGAAGGAATATGACCGCCTCCAATTTTTATGTATTGACCAAGTTAGTGAGCGATTTTGACTTGAGATAACTAGGTTATGTGAATATACCAGTGGGATAGCACTTTAGAGAATATACATCCAGTGAGTTGTTACTCGGGAGGATGTTTTTATTAATTATTATTTCAGCATAATGGTGCATATTGTGATATGACTATAAGTATATAATTAGGTAAATAATTATATACGGGCCAATTAATACAGATCGTGAATTGTATTATATGTATAACAGGTGTGGAAGTTATATGAATTTAAAAAGGGAAATGATTAATTAAGTTGATGTTGATAATAACTTAGAAATCATACTTTTGGCATACTCGGTTAGAGCAAGGTAGTTGCAAAGGGGTTAAGTAAATTATCTAGTCATGAGAGAAGTAACTAGTAAAGTAATCAAGGTATTAGTAGTGCACATTAGAGGAGAGGTGAGGATATACTCAAGGGAGTGCGACACTACCTGAGGGCATGCATTTTACTGTAAGTTAATCATTTTCTAAATCTTTTCCAAATGTTTTGGGTACTAACCCTTGCTATAAAAATAAAAAATAAAACTTTTAGGTGTCCAGCCACAGGGACACCAGGCTTGACTCATTCCAGGGAGCCGTTGCTATATCATATGTGGATGTTGCGGGAGTTTGTTAGGCGCCTCATTCTTTTTAATTCTAGTATAGAGTTTTCATATTAGCTACTCGAGCATGTTGCTCACAGTCTTATTCAGTACTTATGTTAGACCTGTTGAGTTTTATTACTGTCTTTACTTTTGTTGGTTTTTGAACCGATGGTTTATTCGGTTAGTTAATTAATTGTGAATGGTTGGTTTCAGTTAATTGTGATTGTTTATATTAATTTTTTTCCTCATGAGTATTTCATTTAAGTTAGTGAAAGATAAAACTTGGCACCAGTCTAATTTTCTCACTTAGGTGGTAAGTAATTAAAAAGGCGACAGTGATGATAAGAATGAACCAACTGAGAAACTTGTTCTAATTTAATTTAGGACTGATCAACCGGGGTTAATTAGGCGGGGTGTCACATTTTCGTTTCACCACGATAATACAAAAAACCTAAATTACGACTACACTTGCGAGGCAAACACAACGGTAAGTCGGGTATCGAAAATCCATAAGGACGAGTTGCAAGAATTTAATTGGTTTAGTACTTCGGAATAAAAATGCAAAAGGTGAATTACAAACTAAAAGGAAAAAGATGCATAAAAGGGAAATATTAATCTAGGCGAGTGTATTGAAACTAGATTAACAAAGCGGTAAAAACTATAGGTTGCGTCGAATATCCCTCACCCGAGTTAATTAGTATAAAATGGATACTTGGGTTGACGAGTTATTATGAATGCGTCTCATTTCGACAGTTAATTGAATCAATGGTTTTCACGCCCCTAAATCCGCATAAAATCCTAATCCGATTTTGGCGTCAACAAATACCCCAGAAATTACGCACGCAAGGTCGTAAGCACGGGATATACATGATATGCCCCGTCAAATCTCCTAGGCGTAATAACTAGGACAACGCACCCGAAATAAACCCATAAACACCATCACCAAATCAAAGCAACACGTTAACTCGAGTGAGTTCCATTCAAACACAACCTAGACTAAATTAGCTAGAAAACATGTTAAAAACGCGGTAAATAAATGCGATAAATAAACGCGATAAATCTACAGTAGAAAGTAATTAAATCAAAGCATGTAAACCTAATTATCAAAGCTTATAAATTAACTACAAAGCAAGAATAAATGAAATATACACTATATTAATGGAGAGGGTAATGAATAGTACCACATACAAGCCCAATTGGGTGTTAATCCAAAGAGAAATGAAGAAGAACTCTTCAAAGACCCAAACCCTAAGCTAAAACTAACCTAAAATATATTCTATCTCTTGATATATGATATTTACAAAAAAATTTCTTTATATAGTGAGTGGGAAATTAATTATAAAAGAAAAGAAAAGCCAAAATATCAGCTGGAAACAGGGGATTGATCGATCGATCCCCTGTGATCGATCGATCGATGGTAAATATCCAAGCCCACTGTCTCCCCACGATTAGAAAAAACTGAAGGATCGATCGATCGATCCTTTTGATCGATCGATTAATCAAGAAGGTATGAGCCCCCTACATTCCTTTTCCTTATTTTTTTTCCTCTTTTGGTTTCATTATTTTTATCTTCCGCCAAAAGTGCCATAAATTCTTTGTTAGAGATTCGAATCGTGCACCGTTCACGGCCACGCAAAGCTTGCGAGGAGGGCTAAAAATTCCGTGTAGATGTTGGGACAGGTGCCCAAGCTTTGAAAAGACTAAAATGCCCTTGAACGTGTGATCGTGTACGAAAATCGAGCGAAATACGTTCGAACTTCACACTTAGCATCCAAATACCTATAAAAGCTCAATTAACCCCTTCAAAACATGTTAATGTAGAAATAAGAGGTTGTCTGGTTAACGAGAATAAATATAGGGAATAAGATACCCGAGGGAGCTAAAATGCATCAGTTCGAGGGATGAAGTACGCAATATTTGCGTCGTATTAACTAGTCTACATTATAACCCTATACAAGTCCTATGCGATCTTATGGTGCATTTAATTTAAAAGTTAAAATAGTTTTGATAATCTATGAAAATGCATTTCGCCTCTTTTATATGAGCGGTATCTTTCATTGAGATTACAATTTTTCATTTTATATATAGCGTTCTTCATTTGTGACATGTGCGCGGCCTAGTTTCAATTTACATTTACTCTTTATGCCCGGATGTTTCATGTGTTAACTCCCCGTTTCAAGTGAATTCACTTGATGAGTGTAATGCCCGTGAGGATTGAATATATGCTTGCTTTAATTTTTATCCGATTTATTTAAGTTTTTGCCAAATCATACTTTGCATGTGCTTGCTCCCCTCCCACATTTTAAGGTTGCAATTCTACGAAGTTGATTCTATAATGTTAATGATATGGACTTTTGTGTGAATTCATTCACCGTGCTAATAATGTGCATGAAATCTTTTTCGTATTTTTGGGCTTGTCGCATATTGTGTTGGGCATATTTTGAGGAAACCATATGATTTTTGTGGGTTTCATCCCTAAAAACTCTCACGAGATGACACTCGTCCACTAGGGTAACCTAGGGGTTTAACGGTTTATTGCATATGCTAAATGCAATCGTGTTCCCTACGAAAGTGGCATTTATATTTCGATGCATATATACATGTTATGATTTTCTTAAAGTTCTTCTTGTGTTGAATTTCATTACTAGGGACTAGCAATGTGTAAGTTAGGGGGTGTGATTCGTATTGAATATTGCATTTAAATACCCTTTTAACTTGGGCATTTTAGCCCCCTCGGGTACCGTAATTGCTATAAGTATATGCTCGATAACCAGAAAACCTCCATTTTATATGCTAACATGTTATTTTGAGGTATTATTGAGCTTTTATAGGTGTTACGGTGCTTAGTATGAAGTTTGAGCGCGTTCTGGTTAAGTTCCATCGCGACTCGCACGTTCAGGAGCATTTCGATAATTTTACACTTTGGGGTTTTTTCCCGAAGTCTTCACGGAAGTTGTATCCCTTGGGCCAAGCTTCGTGTGGCCATGAACGATGCTCGAATCGAAGTCCGAACGAAATAAACACGGACCTTTAATCGAAAATAATTGTAAGAGATTCATTAACAATTTAATTAATTACCCTTGTGTCCCTTTTCTCCTTTAATAACAAATTCTATAATTCCATCTGTGTCCCCAAAATGTTTTTTTGCAGCAAATGGAATGGCGATTTGGGTTTTGGCCTTGGTTTTGCTAGGGTTTTGGGTTCGTCCCAAATTGATGACTTTGATCCGAAATTGGAGCTCGATTTTAGTTCACACAAGCAAAATGGGTCTCTTTTGGCCATGTTTGGAGCCTCAGTTTTGGCCATTAATGGTGGAAATGGGTTTTTGGCCATTAATGGAGGAGTTGTTGATTTTTGGCCATTTCCATGTGGGTTTTTTCCAACACATAATTTGGAGGTGTATCATGTGTTCGAATTTACACGCAAATGGGCCTTTGACTTGTGGCAGCCGTAGGTGGTCTCGGTTTTGGGTCTTGGCAGCCATTGTTGGAAATGGGGCTATTATGTGCGCACAAATAAAATTGTTGGAGCTGGTTTGCTGATACGCTTGGTCGACCAACGGCCTACTCGCTATCGACCGGTGAAATCGATTTTGCATTGGTGCTTTGACAGTGTACCTCCCCCCATTTTTGCGGTCGATCGGTCACCACCCCCGGTCGACCGGGACTCTGTTTTTGCCCGACCCTTTTTGCTGCCACTATTTAGTATTCCTTTTTTATTTTTATTTATTGTATAATTGTAACTTAAGTCCTTTTTTTCTTTTCTTATTTTTTTTTCGTTATTTGTTTTTCCCACTTTGTATGAATATGACCACTTGGTTTTATTGGAGAAATCAGTTTTAGTTCCAAAGACATTAGTTTTATCTCTTTTTAAGTTTTGTAACCTAGGTTTAGTGAGATATTGGGGATTTTTGTGGAGACCATCCCTCTCCCTCAATTGTGTTGTGATTTGACACCCATTAATGTAAGTGGATATTTTTTCTTGCCTTGTTCATTTATTTCCATACTTTGCATTTAATTTCCCGCCTAGATTTATTGTGTGCCCTAGTTTAATTTAGTGTTGCTTTAATTAATTAGTTAATTTATTTAATGCTTTTAATCATGCGTACTGGCTAATTTAAATTAGGATGCGATTAATGGAACTCACGTAGGGTTGATTTGTTGCTTGGCTTTGGTGATGGAGATTTACTTTTTTATTTAGAGTGCGTTGTCCTAGTTTTTATGCCTAGGAAATTTAACGGTGTATATCATGTATGCGCCGTATTTACGACCTTGTATGTGTAATTTTCGGGGTATTTATTGACGCCAAAATTTTATTAGTCTTTTATGCGAATTTAGGGGTGTGACAACTCTTAATTTAATTAATTGACGAAATGAGATGCAATCATAATAGTTCGCAGTCCCATGTAACCATTTATACGCCTTAACTCAATTTCAGGGATATTAGTCGCATCCTATACTTTTTATTCGCTTTGTTAATTTAGTTTAAATACACTTGCCTAGTATAATCTTTCCCTTTTGTTTTCTTTTATTTTTGTTACCAAATATCTTTTACACTTTTATTTTAGGAATATTAAACCTTATAAATTCTAGCAACTCGTATCTGTAGATTTTCGATACCCGGACTTGCTGCTATACTCCCTTAAAAGAGTGTAATGAATAGTTTAGGATTTTGTATTAAGGCGGTGAACAGAAAACAACGATCGGCGTTTTAACACGCGCTGGTTTTCACCCTTAATCAGTAACTCATTCCATGACGTAATCGATTTGGGAGGTAAAGACCATAGCCAGGTCTAAGCTTTATCCTTAAGAGAAAATGGGAAAAGATTGAGACGGATCACATCTTTCGTGCATACTTGATCGCTGAATGTCTCACACGCATCTTCAAATTCCCTAATGTGGATATAGGGCTTTTCCGATTCCATTCTATGATATGTAGGAAGGATTTGGATCTTTCTGTTTCGGAAATGGAATTGCCCTGCATTATATGGGAGCAAAATGCAGCCCCAAGTGACTGACCTCTCAGGGTACATGAATTCTCTCAATGGTCGATAAGGTGCCTCTCCCTCACCCGCGCCTACGCTTCTATGTTGTGACATGGCTCTCTCACTTAACGACTCGGTTTCCACACTCGGTGCACTAGGCGTGTAACCTAAAATGTAACCAGATTGGGTCATTCGAAGTGTAATTGGACAGTGAATTTGGCGGTGTAGGGGGTGGAACCCAAAATTGAGCGAAGCGAGGGCTATATGGGTTGTCTGGGTTGTACTCGACTATCGGGTTTTCATGAATGCGCGTGGGAGTAGCTTCAGGAATTTGTGATGCATTTTGCATTAACGGGCTTTTGAGAGATGTTTATTATTTTTTTACTTATTTTTGTCAAGGTTATGGATTAGTTCAATCTAACCTATAGTCTACATAGATTCCCTGGCAACGATACAAAAAACTTGACGCGACCATAAATGTGTTCTAATGTGCGTGCTATCTAGGCTCAAGTGCAAGCATGTCGCTCAAGTAATAATCCCGGTAAGTCGGGCATCGATCCTTAGGAAATTAGGACAAGAAAATCGTGACGACGTTGGAAAGACGAATGCTCATAACTTGACTACAAAAGAAACGAAAAGATGCTTTGAATGGAAGATCAACTATGGACTAAATGTGGAATTAATTAACAACTAACTAGACTAACTATTAATGGAATGCAACAACGCGAATTAGTCTAAGAGCAGATGGAAAATGTGTAAAAGATTTAACTGCAAATGAGAACAAGAGGTCAGGTTGCAATCCCCCACACCCTAGTAATTCACCTTGTAGGATACTAGATTTCAAAGAACCCGAACTTTATTAATCCTAAGCATTCCGTATATGAAGGATCGTAGCCCGCATTATACGAAATCAAAGGTAAGAATAAAGCAGTGTTGCATTACCTACACGCGCATCGCACTCTTAAGCATCCCGATAACCTAGGGCGAACGAGATCAAAAGTCATACGACGGTTGCGATAGTCACGCAACACGATTCCTTTAAGATTCAATTCAAAAATCTATTTCCAATTACGATGAATTACATCGGGTGGGGTTCATGCACCCCAACCCTAAAGACGTTTAGCCAGACATGATTAGGGGAAGGAAAACATTAATCTTAAACTAACAAGATTGACGATTGCAAATGGGATTGGAAGAATTAATTAACTAAATTAAAGAAATGAAATGAAATTACTTGCATTCAATAAATCTGGAAATCAAATCTGAATCTTGCAATCAATCTTTAAAACTAGGGTTTCCAACCAGGTGAGAAAACTTTCTCTCTCTAAAAACTAATAATAAAAAAATGTAAATATTCGAACCCCCTTGTCTAACAATAACTAGAAGTAAAATACATCACGAAAAATCCGGAGTTGTAGTTGAATCAAACTCTAAAATCGGAACAAGAAAATCATATTTATCTTCGTCGAACCGGTCCATTGAATATGCTTAGTTCTGTTCGGGTTCAAATCCGGATCGGTCCTCTTCTATTAAAAATAGGATTGGTCCGATATGCAAATTCTCCCAATATGATGATAAGAATCCGGATCGGTCCTTTTTTGTTGGAAATAGGATCGGTTCGTGTTGTGATTTTAGCCAATGAGTTTTAAGGGTCCAAATCGGTCCCTTTTTATTCTAAATAGGATCGGTTGGGTCTTCAATGCAATTTCTCTTCAATTTCTCCTCATTCTCTCTTCATTATCTCACATCTTTAGAACCTTGTAATTTCTGCTCCCGAACTCAGAATTGGACGTCGTTTCTTCTTATGCACTTATAGATCGAGGTCTTCAACTTTCATTTTGGGTTCTCGCCCAGATTCCTGATGAAAATTACACTTTTTCCCTTTTAATTTTTCTTCCTTAATTCATTCTTCTGCTTTGGCTTTTTCCTCTCTTTACTTAGCAATAAATACCTGTAAATATCATGAAAAAGTAACAAAACCCGAGATACTACGTAGAAGGGTCAGTAGCATATAAACTAGATAAATTAAGATGAATTACATTACCCAAGGTCCTAAAAGATACTGAATTATGGGATAATTTTGGAAGAATTTATGCCTAATCAGTCACTCCAGGATGCATTCTACTCCCGTACAATGAAAGGAAATTCCACTTTTGAAATGGGATGATCCAAATGCTTCCCACTTATCATGGAATGGAGTCGGAGAAATCATATCTCCACGTTCGCGACTTTGAGGAGGCGTGTGAGACTTTCAGCGATCAAACATGCATAAAAGATGTGATCCGTCGCAAGCTTCTTCCTTTTTCTCTAAAAGATAAAGCGAAGACCTGGATATGGTCTTTATCTCCAAACTTGATTACCTCGTGGAATGAGTTGCAATCCAAATTTCTCAAAAAGTTCTTCCCTTCGCATCGAACGAACTCCATTAAGGCTCAAATTCAAACTTTCTGACAATTTGAAAATGAGCCATTCGATCGATGTCATTAGCGTTTTAATGAGTTAGTCACTTCATGCCCTCACCATGGGCTTGATAAACAATAACTGATCTCGTTCTTTCATAATGGGCTAAATATAAACTCCAAGCAACTTGTTGAAACTATGTGTGCTGGACCCTTTTTCGAGCTAGATGCTAATGATGCTGAGATCCACCTTAAGTATGTCACCGAGACTACTCAAGCTTGGGACACATATGATCTTAATGCCCAAAATCGACCTCGTCAAGCATCCACCATTTCTTCTGCGTCCAGTCTATACCACGTAGACAAAGATACTTTGTTAGATCGTCGACTTGATCAATTTGAGAGGAGCATGAGAGAAATTCTCGATGTATGGGTAAGAGAAGCAACCGATTCCATCCACTCCCCCATAAAAAATGTGTGTGCTATTTGTGAGGCTGAACATTCAACAGAGGAATGCCCGACGATACCTGCCTACAAAGTTATGCTTCAGGAGCAAGTGAGTTTAGTAAGAGGATTTAAAGCTAATTTCGGTGCCCTGCATGGAAATTTTTACAAACCCTCATGGAAAAACCCTCTTGGTTTTAGCTACAGGCAACAACATACTGCGTTGAATCCTAATTCACAAATTGCCCCTCCTCCACCCCCACACTTTTAACAAGCACCACATATTCAAGGACATATGCAAGCACCACCTCCCGGACCGTATCTCACTCCACTGAGAAAAAGTCTCGAGGATACGATACACCAATTCATCAATGCCCAGAATGCAAACAATGCTAAGTATGAGCACATGTTCACTGACCTAAATGCAAATATCTCTAAGTTACAATCATCGTTGAGTATCCAAGAGAAGGGTCAGTTTCTGGCCCAAGGCCAAAGACCTCCTCAAGGTCAAACTAGTGTTAGCTCTACATCCATGGATAATAAAGAGCAATGTCAAGCCATCACCTCTCTACGTAGTGGGAGAGTTATTGATTTATCACCTCCCCCATAAAACACACTTCAGGATAAGGAGGTTTCGCCCGGTACGAATGAGGCCGAAGATTCCCCTTGAAGGAGAGTGAAAATGATGACACTAGTGAGCCGGAAGTCATAGTGAAACCATCCACCGCCATGCCATTTCCTCAACGATTGGTTACTCCCCCAAAAGGAAAACCCCGCGATGATGGGCTAGAGGTCTTTAAGCAAGCCAAGTTGAATTTACCTTTCTTTGATGCCATTAAGAAAATTGTCACCTACACTGAGGTCCTTAAGGACTTATTAACGATGAAAGGAAGGATAAATGTAAAGAAGAACGTATTCCTAGCACAAAACACGAGGTCTATTTTACTCAATGATCTCCCACTAAAGTTCAAGGATCCAGGTGCACCGACCATTTCCTGCATCATAGGAGAAAACCTAATTGAAAAGGCCTTACTCGATTTAGGGGCAAGTGTAAATATCATCCCCTACCCATATTTATAGGCAACTTGATTTGGGTGACCTCAATCCCACAAAGATCATTCTCCAACTTGCGAATTGTACCGTGAAGATACCAAGAGGTATTATCGAGGATGTGATAGTCCAAGTTGACACCTTCTACTTCCCGATAAATTTTGTTATTTGGGACACAGAGCCCTCCTTCACCTCAAGTAACCATATTCCCATTATCATTGGGAGCCCATTCTTAACTACGGCTAACACCTTCGAGAGGGAGATAGAGGAGTTCAGAGAGATATTAGACGAGAGAGAGTCGGATGAGGACGTGAGAGATGTAAATTAGATTTGTAGATTCGAGGAACTGCCACCGAGGGAGTCACGCCTGGTTCCCTTCGATGAAAAATTTCCTACCCTTGAATTAAAGAAACTACCCTCCAATGTCAAATATTCTTATTTAGGAGAGGATGAGACATTTCCTGTTGTTGTCTCCTCTATCCTAGATAAAGAGTAATAGGGTAAATTGCTGGAAATTTTATGAAAGCACCAAAGTTCTTTTGGTTGGTGCATAGCAGATTTAAAAGGTATAAGTCCCCTGATTTGTACCCATAAAATCCACCTCGAGGAGGACGTAAAGCCCTTGAGGGAAATGCAAAGAAGATTGAACCCTCCCATGAAAGAGGTAGTGCGAGATGGAATTATAAAGCTGTTGGACATCGGGATCATCTAGCCAATCTCGGATAGCAAATGGGTGAGTCCTATACAAGTTGTCCCGAAGAAGTCGGGTATGACTGTGGTTGAGAATGTCAAGGGTGAACTAATTCCCCAACGTACCACCTTCGGTTGGTGATTTTGCATTGATTACCTTAAACTCAAAGCGGGCTCGGGGAAAACCATTTCCCCTTACCATTCATCGACCAAATGCTAGAGAGAGTAGTGGGACACCCATACTATTACTTCCTTGATGATTATTCAGGATATAACCACATAGAGGTAGATGTACTTGACCAAGAGAAGACGATTTCCACATGTCCTTTTAGATCGTTTACCTACAAACGTATGCCATTTGGATTGTGCAATGCACCCATTACTTTTCAAAGGTGTATGTTGAGTCTATTTAGCGACATGATTGAAAGAGGACTTGAAGTTTTTATGGATGACTTCAGAGTTTTCGGCACCTATTTTGATCTTTGCTTAGCGAATCTAGAGAAATTACTTACTCGGTGTGTGGAAAAGAACTTGGTTCTGAATTGGGAGACGGGCCATTTTATGGTCACCGAAGGAATAGTTCTTGGCCACATTGTATCGTCCAAAGGAATTGAAGTCAATAGGGCTAAAATTGATGTCATAGCTAAGCTACCAGCACCGAGATCACTAAAAGATGTGCGCTCTTTCTTGGGCCACACGAGTTTTATAAAAGGTTTATCAAGGAATTTAGCGCCATCGCTAGACCCTTGAGTAACCTTCTTATGAAGGACACCCCATTTGAGTGGAATGAAGCATTCCAATGTGCTTTTGATAAATTAAAAAGCATGCTTGTTTCCACTCCCATCATGCAAGCTCCGAATTGGTCCCTACCATTCGATCTCATGTGTGATGCGAGTGATTTCGCGATAGGGGCCCTTTTGGGCCAAAGGAAAGACAATAAAGCTCACGTCATCTACGTAATACCCCGTATTTTTATGACTTTTAAATTTGGGGATTTATTAAATTTAATTAGAGATATTAATTTAATATTAATCCAGAAATCATTTAAATATTTAGTAGCGTGATGAGAGTTAGTAATTATTGGAATTTGGTTGTATATTACTTTATGGGTAAAGTAAGATGTGTAATTAGATTTAGTAAAAATTATCACGAGAATATAATTTTAATTTTGGAAATTTTATCAGGACGCGCTTATGTCTTGTTGGGATTTAATTCCCATTATTAAAAGTGGATAAATTATAAGTCACCCGTATGGTCATTTTGAGTGCGTTAATGTGTCCGGAAGGGTCGAGATAGTCAAAATAATGTACCCGGGGGTTCAGTTTGGGTCTTGGGGAATTTTTAGGCCTAATTAACATCCCGGGAGGGCGTTTTAGACATTTTATATTTTTGGGCATGGAAACCCACGAATTTTCTAAGGTTATATCATATGGTAGGGGTTGTCTTCTAGGGTTATCATAACCAAAAACCAAGGACGGCCATTGGAGAGGAAGAGGAGAAGCTTTCCAAGGAGTTCTAGGCCAAGAACTTCACTGTTTACATCGCCGTCACCGCCAAATTGTATATCGTACGACGAGGATCACAACCACACCAATTTCTTCTACAAATCAGAAACAAATATTTCCAGGCAAGTATCTATCTTGATTTAATTTAGTTAATGCTTCAATTATATTAGTCTAGGGTTGATTAGAACTAGTTTTCGTGAAAGAAAGCATATATTGGAGACTAGAATTTACATGTTGTAGAGGTGAAAATCATATCCTGGAAATCTATTTCATATGTAGAGGTTGAATCAAGAATTTGCATTGAGTTAGGAGTAGAAAATCTGGGAAAAGAATGGGAAGAACTAAGTTAAAGAAAATATTAGGGTTTTTGATATTTATATGGATTTTGGCTCTTTTAATTCATTATACTTGATGAAAACTCACATGTCTTACGTAGAATATTATTTATTTGGGAATATAACACTTGTAGTATCATTTGTTGGGAGTTTGGGAGTCAAAAATAATGATTTGGATGAGTTTGGAATAGCATTCCCGTAACTGGTATTTCTGCAGTTTCGCCATAGCTGCTTGATCGATCGATCGACCAAAGAGCATCGATCGATCGATCGACCCACTTCCATCGATCGATCGACCCCTCCTGGAAAATTCATATTCCTCTTTTAAATAGTTTATTTTGATTAAAATGAGTGTTAACCTTTGAACATTATTATTTGAACATTTTGGGACATAAAGAGGACCAGTAGGACTTTGAAAAAATGGAGCATTTAATGTAAAAATGAAATTTGTGTTAACTGGGAATGATTTACACTTAAGGAATAATGGGAACGCGTGACTAAAGGAGTGAGACTCGTAAAGAAGTTATGTCATAAAATAAGAGAGTACCTATTGAAATTATATTTAGGGAGACAGGATTCTACGAGTGATATAAAGTAAGTTGGGAATAACCCCATAAATAAGAATAAAAGAGATGAGCCGTTATACGGGATAATTTAGTAATGAGTACTAATAACGAATATCATAAGTATGGGTCATGGGTGTACCTAATTTAGAAATGGGAATGGAAGTATACATATATATGACTGTGTTTGTGAATATAATATATACGTGTAAAAAAATCATGTCCGCGCTACTTGCTATCACTGAGGTTACCGGTCTTATCTCGATGGGACCTTTATGGGGGATATTGACTTGTACCCTAGAACATAGGAATCCTGGGTACAGGCTACCTGAGAATGATATTCAGATGGTCCTAAGAGACGTGAGGGGTATGTGATGACCTCTTAGTGACTTGGAACTATGCTTCGCCTCCATTTTGTGTGTATTGTGTAAATACAGTTCGAGAGTGATTTTGAACTAGTATTTCCCTTAGTATGAGAGATACGGGGACTTGATAGCAGAGTATGCCAACACCATAGATTTTATGTGGGGTGCCGATAGTATATATATATTATATGAGTGATTAATATATATATATATAGACTTGAAATTTGGAACTTTCTACTGTGACTAAAAGTAGTTAAGTAATGTATAAATATTTCGACTTTAATATCAGTGTTTGAAAAGTTTGAGGCAATACTGAAAGACTTTATAATGAAATAAGATTGATATGAAAACTTTACTCTCAGAAATTAATTATCTTAGCCCTAGTAGTCGTCGGCATGAAACCTTATGAGGAATTTAAGTTAAGCTAAAATCTTGGGATTTATAGTGCGGTAGGTGTGCACACTAGAAGATAGGTGATAATTTCTCAAGAGAGTGTCGCATACTAATATAAATTGTTGCATTAGCCGGTAAGCACTTTAAATACTTGATAAACTAAAATTTTAAACTGTTTTACAATCGGGCTCTGACCCGTTTCCTGTTATCTCTTCTCTCTTATATACATATATGTATATTATAGGTGCCCAGCCACAGGGGCGTCATACGTAGGATCCTTTGGTCAGAACGCGCTGCAACTTATGTGGGAGATGCATGCCTTTTGCTTAGACGACCTCGTTATTGACTCCACTCTTAGTTCTATTTTATTATGTTGGGCATGTGTCGCCTTTTTTCCTTATTCAGTTGGTTTTGTCAGAGATTGTGATTCATTTACTGTTAGTATTTTTACTTTGGGATTTGTTACTATCAAGATGTTTTTCCTTTGAATTTTTAAAGTTGGAATTAGTTATTTGAATGTTTAAATTGCGTGAATGATCTTTTCCAGTCTAGTTATTGGTGTGACTCTTAAACTGTGTATTATGAAAGGGTTTTTATACTTGGAGTTAAATTAAAAATGGAAATAATGTTTTAAATGGTTTTGTCACTTACCTTAATTATTTAGGGTGTTTAAATTGAAAAGTTTATTTTACGACAGTGATGCTATGAATGAACCAACCGTTCACCTTGGTTATAATTTAATAAATGACTGATCACCCGATATTTAATTAGGCGGGGTGTCACTGGTGGTATCAGATCATCAGGTTGTAGTGTCCTTTAGGATCTGTACGGATTATTTCGCTTTCAGCTTAGCGTCTTTTATATAGAGCCCTATTTTTAGGATTGTTGTATTCTTGCATTTACGCTTACGTCTTCAGCTATTCGATATTTATTAATAACTGTAGACTAATAAACTTCCTTCTCATTTCGGATGCCTCCGAGATGCACATCTAAGGACAGACGTGCCCAGGCCGAGCAGCCAACAACTCTGACTCAGGGAACGATGAACAAAACCGAGGCAGACGCTATCGTTGCTCAGGTGGTGAATGTTGCATTAGCAGTAGAGCAGTAGGCTCCACCCCAGGTTCAGGCAGTGGCGCCAGTACCAGCACAACTTCCATCTGCATGGGAGCGGGTTAGGGATGACTTCCAAAAGGCGCATCCCCCAGAGTTCGCGGGTACTTTGGATATCATTGTATCCAGCCAATCGAATAAAGATATCCAGAGGCATCTGTGCATGTACTAGTGCACGGACGTGCAGAAACAGTTGTTGGCTTCTTTCAAGCTAGTGGGGGCTGCTTTGCAGTAGTGGGAATCCACCACCACCTTGGAGGAGAGAGACATTATCACGATTCAGTCATTTTGGGTGCGGTTTGATCGTAAATACTTTCCATCCACCGTGCAGACTGAGATGAGGCAAAAGTTACTGAATCTGAAGCAAGAGAATATGACTATTGCTGAGTACGAGGAGGAGTTCACTAGACTTCTCACTATAGTGCCATATGAGGCACCCACTGAAGGGAAGAAGATACTATTGTTTGTGGACGGGTTGGCCTGGAGAATTCGTCAGCACCTCATAGGCAATCTGTCAATAAGTACCTGCACGGATGTACTCAATGCTGATTTGTTACACTGCCAGGTTCACCGCTTCCATCTGCAAGGAAGCAAATGAGAAGGAGAGTCTAGCCAGCGGGGCAGGATAGGGGGTAGTAGTACTAGTGGAGCACCGGCATCTCAGGGGAAGACTCGTCATAATGAGCAGAGTTCCCATCAAGGGGACCCTGCCAAGCGGTTCTGATTAGGTGACTCCAGGAAGGGATTTGGAGGATTTAGGAAGGGCCAGTAGTGCCAGTCTAATCAGCAGGGCCAGCACCGTCAGCCGCAGGGAAATCAGGGCCAATAACATTTTTAGCAGGGCCAACAGGGCCAATGGCGGGGTGGTAACGGCCAGTAGGGCCGTAATCAGCAGGGACAGAGGGGAGGAAATTTCAGGGGCCGATGCTTCGGGTGTGGTAAAAATGGCCATAGGCGTCAGGATTGTCCAGAGTTAGATAGGGCCCCACAGCAGCAGGGTGCCCGTATTGAGCCAAAAAGGCCACTCTTTCTATCTGCCCTCCTAGCACCAGCTCAGGCACCAGCCCTACCAGCCACCCAGCAACTCCAGTACAGCAGGGGCAGTTGCAGTACAGACGTGTTTATAATGTCCACCAGGCAGCAGCTCCTCAGGCACCACCCGCGATTGAGGGTATGTTTCCTATCCATGGTACTATGGGTCGAGTTTTATTTGATACTGGGGTGACACACTATTTTATAGCTACTCCATTTGCGAAGGCTTTGGGATTATTAGCCACAACAGAGAGCACTGTGACATGCGTAGACTCACCACTGGGGAATGGGTCGCTGATTTTCTTTATATGCCGAGGCGTGGGAGTAGAGATTGGTAGCTTAATCTTACCAGCAGACATGTTAGTATTAGATATGCATGAGCACGATGTTATTATTGGCATGGATTGGCTCGCAGCATACAGAGCCATGATAGATTTTTTTGGTGGGAGTATTATCTTTGCCATTCTGGCCCAGGAGATGATTTTAGTGGCGATGCCTCGCCCAGAGGGAGGCTCTTTCTCTCATTTGTATTACATAAAGGAGGATGCCTCTAAGGAGGTCGTGATTCCCTTAGACTCGATCCCAGTTATTCATGAGTATTCTGATGTATTTAAGGAGATACCAGGCCTACCCCCCAGTCGAGAAATAGATTTCTTCATAGATTTGTTACTAGATACTCGACCGATAGCACGCGCTCCGTACCATATGGATTCGGCATAAATGAGGGAGTTACGAGATCAGATAGTGCAGCTGTTGGTTAGGGATTCATTCGTAGGAGTACCTCAACTTGGGGCGCTCCAGTTTTGTTTGTGAAGAAGAAAGATGGTTCACTGAGGTTATGCGTGGACTACCGGGAGCTGAATAAGGTCACGATACAGAACAAATATTCGTTGCCTCGAACCGATGATCTGTTCGACCAACTGAGGGGAGCAACTTTCTTTTCGAAGTTAGATTTGAGATCAAGATACCATCAACTATGGATTAGGGAGCAGGATGTTTCGAAGACTTCTTTCTTGACGAGATATGGGTCCTATGATTTCAGAGTGATGCCATTTAGGCTCACAAGTTCTCCAACCGTATTCATGGACTTGATGAACCGAGTGTTCAGAGAGTTCTTAGATCAGTATGTCATCGTCTTCATAGATGACATCCTGATATATTCACACACTGAGGAAGAGCATGCTGAGCACTTGAGGCAGGTTCTTCAGACTCTACGAGAGCATCAGCTGTATGCTAAGTACGAGAAGTGCGAATTCTGGTTAAGGGAGGTGAAGTTTTTGGGACATGTTGTATCTGAATTGGGGATAGCGGTTGACCCGAGTAAAGTGTCAGAAGTGAGGGAGTGGGGACTGCTCATGACACCGACGGAAGTGCGTAGTTTCTTGGGGTTAACCGGGTACTACAGGAGATTCATACGAGGGTTATCCAAGATAGCGGGTCCATTGACGAACCTGACTCGCAAGGGGGAACCATATGTTTGTGACAATGCTTGTCCATTGGCTTTTGATGAGCTGAAAGATAAGCTGACTTTGGCACCAGTTCTTGCTTTCCCCAAGCTGAGAGTGGAGTACCTGGTTTACACCGATGCCTCCTTACAGGGACTCGGGGGAGTACTTCAGCAGGAGGAGAATGCTATAGCTCTTGCCTCTCGCAAGCTTAAGCCTCACGAAAGAAATTACCCCACTCACGACCTAGATTTAGTTGTGGTCGTCTTTGCATTGAGGATATGGAGACATTATTTGTTGGGGGAGAAGTTCCGCTTGTTCACAGACCACAAGTCACTGCAGTACCTGTTCACTCAGCGAGAGCTGAATATGCGTCAACGCAGGTGGTTAGAGTTTGTGAAAGACTATCAATTCGACATACAGTACCATCCGCGGAAGGCTAACGTGGTTGTTGATGCGTTCAGCCATAGACCGGTGGACGATGTAACGAACGTCTGGAAAGCAAAGTGGAAAGAGTTGGGTCACTAGGACGCGATAGCCCATTCCTTCATATCTGTCATGATAGTGACACCTGAGATTATTACGAGGGTAATACAGGCACAGATAACAGACTCATTTTACCAGGAGCAGATTCTACGGTTTTTAGCTGAGGGTGCTGAGTCCTATTCAGTTGGCTCCGATGGAGGCTTGAGGTTTAATGGGAGATTAGTGGTCCCAGAAGGAACAGACTTATGTCATGCAGTGATGACACAGTCTCACGGGTCCAGATTTACGGTGCATCCCGGGGGAGATAAGATGTACCAGGATATGAGGCGACAATACTGGTAGAGTGGTATGAAGAAGGACAATGCTGAGTTTATGTCTAAGTGTTCTACTTGCTAGTTGGTAAAAGTAGACCACCAAAAATTGCCAGGGTTGGTTCAGCCGTTGGAAATACCCACGTGGAAGTGGGAGAGTATTTCCATGGATTTTATTACTGGGTTGCCTACATCACAGCGGGGTCACAACTCCATCTGGGTGATTGTGGACCGTTTGACCAAGGTGGACCATTTTCTGCTAGTGCGGACAGACTATATCGCGGGCCAGTATGCTCAGTTTTTCATTGCCGAGATTATTAGACTACATGGGGTGCCCCTGGATATTGTGTCAGATCAAGACATGATTTTCTTATCGCATTTCTGGGAAAGCTTTCAGGAGGCCATGGGTATAGAGTTGAGGTTGAGCTCAGCTTATCACCCACAGCCAGATGGATAAACAGAGCGTACCAATCATATGTTGGAAGATATGCTACGCATGTGTGTCCTTCATTTTGGAGGAGGATGGGAGCCACATCTTCCACTGGTGGAGTTCGCTTATAATAACTCTTATCAGTTCACGATTGGCATGGATCCATTTGAGGCATTATATGGCAGGCCTTGTCGTTCTCCAACTTGTTGGTTAAAGGTGGGGGACAACAAGTTGCTCGGAACAGAGGTGATTCAGGAGTCCTCCACTAGGATTGAGCTTATCAGGAGTCGCATTCGGGTAGCCCAAGACCGGCGGAAGAGCTACGCCGATGCAAAACGGATTTTTCGAGAATTTAATATGGGGGACCAAGTATTACTATGCGTGTCTCCTATGAGAGGAGTGATGAGGTTCGGGAAGAAGGGGAAATTAGCCCCAAGGTACATGGGACCATTTCCTATTATCGAGAGGATTGGGCCCTGTAACATACAGATTGGGTTTGCCAGAGCATTTACACCGCATTCACGATGTATTCCACATCTCGTCATTGAGATGATACCTTCAGGATGACATGGCCCACACCCACATCGCGATTGAGGAGATTGACTTATAGCCCGATAGCTCTTACGAGGAGAGGCCAGTGGCTATCTTAGACCATAGCGAAAGGAGGTTAAGGTCAAATGTATTTCCACTAGTACGGGTCCAGTGGGAGCATCATAATGTGGAGGAATCCACTTGGGAGCGTGAGGCAGACATGCGTGAGAAATACCCAGAGTTATTCTCACCAGGTATACTTCATTTTTCGAATTTCGGGACGAAATTCCATTATTAGGGGGGAAGTATGTAATACCCCGTATTTTTATGACTTTTAAATTTGGGGATTTATTAAATTTAATTAGAGATATTAATTTAATATTAATCCGAAAATCATTTAAATATTTACTAGCGTGATGAGAATTAGTAATTATTGGAATTTGGTTGTAAATTACTTTATGGGTAAAGAAAGATGTGTAATTACATTTAGTAAAAATTATCACGAGAATCTAATTTGAATTGTGGAAATTTTATCGGGGTGCGCCTATGTCGTGTTGGGATTTAATTCGCATTATTAAAAGTAGATATATTATAAGTCACCCGTATGGTCATTTTAAGTGCGTCAATGTGTCCGGAAGGGTTGAGATAGTCAAAATAATGTACCCGGGGGTTTAGTTTGGGTCTCCGGGCATTTTTAGGCCTAATTAACATCCCGGGAGGGCGTTTTAGACATTTTGTATTTTTGGGCATGGAAACCCACGAATTTTCTAAGGTTATATCAGATGGTAGGGGTTGTCTTCTAGGGTTAGCATAACAAAAAACCAAGGACGGCCATTGGAGAGGAAGAGGAGAAGCTTTCCAAGGAGTTCTAGGCCAAGAACTCCACCGTTTACACCGCCGTCACCGCCAAATTGTAGATCGTACGACGAGGATCACAACCACACCAATTTCTTCTACAAATCAGAAACAAATATTTCCAGGCAAGTATCTATCTTGCTTTAATTTAGTTAATGCTTCAATTATATTAGTCTAGGGTTGATTGGAACTAGTTTTCGTGAAAGAAAGCATATATTGGAGACTAGAATTTACATGTTATAGAGGTGAAAATCATATCCTGGAAATCTATTTCATATGTAGAGGTTGAATCAAGAATTTCCATTGAGTTAGGAGTAGAAAATCTGGGAAAAGAATGGGAAGAACTAAGTTAAAAGAAAATATTAGGGTTCTTGATATTTATATGGATTTCGGCCCTTTTAATTCGTTATACTTGATGAAAACTCACATGTCTTACGTAGAATATTATTTATTTGGGTATATAACACTTGGAGTATCATTTTTTGGGAGTTTGGGAGTCAAAAATAATGATTTGGATGAGTTTGGAATAGGATTCCCGTAACTGGTATTTCTGCAGTTTCGCCACAACTGCTTGATCGATCGATCGACCAAAGAGTATCGATCGATCGATGATCGATCGATTGACCCACTTCCATCGATCGATCGGCCCCTCCTGGAAAATTCATATTCCTCTTTTAAATAGTTTATTTTGATTAAAATGAGTGGTAACCTTTGAACATTATTATTTGAACATTTTGGGACATAAAGAGGACCAGTAGGACTTTGAAAAAAATGGAGCATTTAATGTAAAAACGAAATTTGTGTTAACGGGGAATGATTTACACTTAAGGAATAATGGGAACACGTGACTAAAGGAGTGAGACTCGTTAAGAAGTTATGTCATAAAATAAGAGAGTACCTACTGAAATTATATTTAGGGAGATAGGATACTACGAGTGATATAAAGTAAGTTGGGAATAACCCCATAAATAAGAATAAAAGAGACGAGCCGTTATACGGGATAATTTAGTAATGAGTACTAAGAACGAATATCATAAGTATGGGTCATGGGTGTACCTAATTTAGAAATGGGAATGGAAGTATACATATATATGACTGTGTTTGTGAATATAATATATACGTGTAAAAAAATCATGTCCGCGCTACTTGCTATCACTGAGGTTACCGCGCCGGGACAGTCTTATCTCGATGGGACCTTTATGGGGATATTAACTTGTACCCTAGAACATAGGAATCCTTGGTACAGGCTATTTGATCGATAGTCAGACGGTCGTAAGAGACGTGAGGGTATGTGATGACCTCTTAGTGACTTGGAACTATGCTTCGCCTCAATTTGTATGTGTTTGTGTTAATATAGTTCGAGAGTGATTCCGAACTTGTATTTCCCTTAGTACGAGTGATACAGGGACTTGATAGTAGAGTATGCCAGCACCATAAAATTTATGTGGGGTGCCGATAGCATATATATATATTATATTAGTGATTAATATATATATATATATATATATATATATATATATATATATATATATATATATATATATATATATATATATATATATATATATATAGACTTGAAATTTGGAACTTTCTACTGTGACTAAAAGTAGTTAAGTAATGTATAAATATTTCGACTTTAATATCTGTGTTTGAAAAGTTTGAGGCAATACTGAAAGACTTTATAATGAAATAAGATTCATATGAAAACTTTACTCTCAGAAATTAATTATCTTAGCCCTAGTAGTTGTCGGCATGAAACCTTATGAGGAATTTAATTTAAGCTAAAATCTTGGGATTTATAGTGCAGTAGGTGTCCACACTAGAATATAGGTGAGAATTTCTCAAGAGAGTGTCGCATACTAATATAAATTGTTGCATTAGCCGGTAAGCACTTTAAATACTTGATAAACTAAAATTTTAAACTGTTTTACAATCGGGCTCTGACTCGTTTCCTGTTATCTCTTCTCTCTTATATACATATATCTATATTACAGGTGCCCAGCCACAGGGGCATCATGCTTAGGATCCTTTGGTCAGAACGCGCTACAGCTTATGTGGGAGATGCATGCCTTTTCCTTAGATGACCTCGTTATTGACTCCATTCTTAGTTCTATTTTATTCAGTTGGTCATGTGTCGCCCTTTTTCCTTATTTAGTTGGTTTTTCCAGAGATTGTGATTCATTTACTGTTAGTATTTTTACTTTGGGATTTATTATTGTCAGGATGTTTTTCCTTTGAAGTTTTAAAGTTGGAATTAGTTATTTGAATGTTTAAATTGCTTGAATGATCTTTTCCAATCTAGTTATTGGTGTGACTCTTAAACTGTGTATTATGAAAGGGTTTTTATACTTGGACTTAAATTAAAAATGGAAATAATGTTTTAAATGGTTTTGTCACTTAGCTTAATTATTTAGGGTGTTTAAATTGAAATGTTTATTTTGCGACAGTGATGCTATGAATTAACCAACCGTTCACCTTTGTTATAATTTAATAAAGGACTGATCTCCCGGTATTTAATTAGGCTGGGTGTCACAATCTACTACACTAACCGGACTTTAATCGGACCGCAACTCAGTTTCTCCACTATGGAGAAATAATTGCTAGCAGTAATGTTTGCCCTAAATAAATTTTTCTCGTACCTCATTGGTTCCTCCCTCACATGTTCACCTACCATGCGGCTCTAAAATATCTCCTTGCTAAGAAATATGCGAAGCCGCGCCTCACAAAGTGGATCCTACTCCTACCAGATTTTAATCTCTCTATTAAAGACAAGAAAGGAGTAGAAAATGTCGTTGCTGATCATTTATCCCGGCTTTCATTTGACGTGCCTAGTGATCCCTTACCCATAGATGAATACTTTCCGGATGACTAGTTATTTGCTACCTCTTCTCTCCCCTGGTTTGCGGACATAGTTAACTATCTTGTCATGGGAGTCGTCCCTCCTGATTGGACACCGCAAAAGAAAAAGAGGTTTATTACTTGGTCACGCATGTTTTTCTATGACAATCCATTCTTCTTCAAATATTGTGCGGATCAAAGCATACGACGATGTGTACCGGATGATGAGATACCAAAAGTCATCCAATTCTGTCATTCGAAAGCTTGTGGAGGTCATTTTTCGACGTAAAAGACGTTCGTTGAAATCCTTCAAAGCGGCTTCTATTGGCGCACAATGTTTCCGGATGTTAGAAATTGTTGCAAATCTTGCAATAGGTGTCAACGAATGGGATCCATTACTCGACGAGATATGATGGCACTACCCCCATACTCATTATTGAGATTTTTGATTGATGGGGTATTGACTCCATGGGCCCTTTCCCCCCGTCCTTGGGATTCCTATACATCCTCGTTGCGGTAGACTACGCTTCTAAGCGGGTGAAAGCTATAGATACAAAAATAAATGACAACAATGTGGCGATAAAGTTCTTACAAGAACACATACTCTCTCCTTTTGGTGCTCCAAAGGTGATAATTAGTGATAACGACATGCATTTTTGCAATAAGCCGTTTGAGAAGATTATGAGAAAGTATGGGGTCATTCATAAGGTTGGAATGGCGTATCACCCACAAACTAATAGGAAAGTCGAGTTGGAGAATCGTGAGATCATGAACATCCTTGAGAAGACCGTCGATCTTAACCGGAAAGATTGGTCCCTTCGATTGAATGATTCGTTATGGGCTTATCACACCACATACAAGAACCCCCTTGGGATGTCTCCGTTTCGCTTTGTGTATGGCAAGCCTTGCCATCTCTCCATGGAGATAGAATACAAGGCTTATTGGGCCATTAAGAGGTTTAACTACAACTTGGATAAAGTCGGTGAAGCTCGCAAGCTTTAATTGAATGAGCTAGAACAGATACGGAATGATGCGTACGAGAACGCTAAGATATCCAAAGAACGAATGAAAATTGCACATGATAAGATTATCCAACACAAGGAGTTTCATTCCGAACAAAAAGTTCTTCTCTACAACTTTAGGCTTCATTTGTTTCTTGGTAAATTGCGGTCTAGATGGACTGACCCATTCATCGTGAATAAGGTATTCCACCACGGAGCTGTGGAACTGGAAGATCCAAAGGGGGGAGATACATTAGAAGTTAACGGGCAATGCCTAAAGCCATATTTAGAGGTGTGTGTGGATGAAGTCGAAACCATTTAGTTGTCGGGCCCCATTTACAGGGTTGAGTGAGTTGTAACAGAGAGGTAGTCTCACCCCCGATGCATATGGGGTAAATTCTTGTGTATAGTAGTCGTGAGTCGGTTAGGGTAGTTAGAGTTCGTAAGTTAAGTCATGAGAGGTTAGGGATAGGAACACAAACACACATTCCAAGAAAGAGTATAGAATTAGAAGTAAGCATTATGAGGTATAAGGTCAAAATAGTGTAGTAACAGTTGTGGAAAGTTCAGAAGTTGAGAGAGAGAGAGCATTCATAAGTTAGGGGAAACTGAAATTTTCTGGGAACGCAGAACGGTCCGGTCCTAGGAACCCGGATCGGTCCGAATTTTGGAACTTTTTATTTCCCTTAGTTCATCCCCCCAAACTCCCCAATCCATCCACCTCCCTCCCAATTCATCCCCCTCCCTTCCCCCACCCATTTTCCCTCGGAACTCACCCCCTCCATTCCCTCCAAAAACGTTTCCCTCCCCAACCAACCACTCACCTACCTCCACCAACTGTAAATACACCCCCTTTCACCCTCTTCCACCACACTCTCTCATCACTCTCTTACTCTCTCCCTCTTAATATCCCATACATCTAATTTTCCTTATATCAAAATGGCCAACTAAGCCCTTCCCCCAAAATACGACTTCATCGAGCTTCTCAATGACGGCGGGGTCACACACCGCTCCCTCCACGAACGACTATGGTGTGAGCGGTTCTTCAGCCCCTATCATAAAATGCACATGGAGCGTGCAGTTATGTGGCCCGAGATGCCCAATTCCATCACCAATCTCTTCATGGTGAAGGGGTGGGGTCGTTTCCTTAATGAGCCACACGAGGCGGTGTGGCCATCCCGAGTCCGGGATTTTTATGGCACCCTAGTCTAAACCAGGCATAACGTCTCCGAGGCGTATGTGGGTGACTTTTGCATTCCATTCTTCTTGGACATTCTCGTCCAGAAATTAGCTACCAAAGACGTTCCAAGCCCTTTCCAATACACTTATCCCAATAACCTCTCTCCCCTTAACAAGGACATATGCATGTCCCTCATTTCTCCCAGCACACAATGGGCTATCGAGACATTCCCGGTCGGCCGGCTAAGCAATAAAGCGCGCCTTACTTTTCAAATTTTCTGCGTCAATATACTCCAAACCTCCAATGACTCGTCCATGCACCCGTGTCAAGCAACTCTTGTCTATCACCTTTTTGACCCCAACACCCCGATCCACCTGGGCCAAACCATTTATAAAGACATATTCTTTGCGATCGTGGACCAAAAGGGTAAAATCCCTCTCCCGTATGCCCGGCTCATCACGTCCATCCTCGCGAACGCCGACATTGAGCCTCCCACCGATTTTCCTCGCCTTCCCAACCTTCTTGGGCAGGGCACGCGTACTAAAAGTCAGAAGCAACGGGAGATTCTACGGGCACGAAGGGCAGATCAGGATGAATTAGATCAGGATGAGAGTGATGATGACGAGGGTGATGATGATGAAAGGGAATAGGAAGAGGAGGCGGCTGCAGATATTGATATGGGGGAAGGTGAGGTTGAGGACGCCGATTCAGATTTTGAGCCAGCAGGTGAAGATTTTGACAGACGCGCTTAAACAATTTCCTCACATAATACTAGCGCAACACCAGCATGATGCATTGCCTTCAAGCTGAGATATATCGTATGGCTATGGGTACGCCACCACTGGCATATTTTTATGACCCATATGATCCTAACGCACCCGGTAGCTCCCGCCCACCACCCCATTGAAGCCCGTATATGGTGTTTTGTGTATTGGCTATTTGTATTACTTTTCGGATTGGTTTGTCATGTCTGGTTGTTTTGTATTCCTATCCTCTTGTAACACATGCTTGTTCTTAATACAAAAATCTGCATTTTCACTATTTGTTCGTTTTATTTCTTCGCACTTTTAATTCGCTCTTAGTTGAATTTTTGTCCTTTTTGCTTGAGGACAATGCAAAAATCTAAGTTGGGGGGGTAAAAATGAGTATTTCTAAAACTTCACAAATTTTTAAAAATGCCTCCAAAAAATTAGAAAATTTCCAGAAAAATTGAAATTTTTTGAAAAAGCCAAAAATATTTTTCTTCAAAATAAATGAGAATTGGAATTTAAAAGCTTCAAAAATGTCACAAATTTTTTGTCTCGAGTTGTAAAAATTCAAATGTACAAAGTTGAAATTGACCAATGACAGAAATTGAGCAAAAATTAACGACTTAATGAATAAATGTGGAGATTAATACCCCGGTGAGATTTCGAGCTTATCACTTTTTGCGAGTTTTTAAATCAATCCGAGTTAATGGTTAACTCAAAGTTCAATTGAAAATTTTAAAAAGTCGTTGAGGATCTTAATACCTTTGCTTTGAACAGTTATGGGAAATGTTTGCGATGTTGTCTCGAAATGCGCGCTAAATATATCTCTAGACTTAAATTAATCTCAAGACGCATATGGTAAAGCATTTAATAATTTGGACAATGAAGTAGGCCCTCGTTTAACACCCAAAAATATTGACCAGGAAAATTAATGAAAATTTCATCCATTTTACAACCCCAATTTAAGCCGAATAAAAATTTTCCCTTTCGTTTGATAGCCCGAAAGACCCAATTGGCCCGAAATTGTGGAAAGTGAAAAATAAGAAATTAAGTCCAATTGGTGAGATAAAAAGTGGCAAAAAAATAGAAGTATGCTCAACAAAAATAGCAAGAAAAGAAAAGTGTGAAAAAAATAGAAAAAAAATTATAGAGAAAGAAAAGAAAATGAGAAAAGATCCGAAAAAGAACTAACGGACACCATAAGGACATTTTTCCAATTCCCAACTTTCCAACCATTCCCATATTACCAAATACACCTTAAACCCAAGAAAGTCCTAACCGAATCCAAATTTTGAAATTATCTACCGGGTGGAGAGCTAAGACACCAATAGATAATAAAAGAGATTAGCCAATGTGTATAAGAGATGATGTTTCCCATTTCCCAATAACCGTAATCCGATGAAGAGATCTTTTCACCTCAAATATTCCGTTTTTCAAAAGGGCGTACGTGAATTCATGTCCATTACATTTACTCTTATATATCACTCATACCGATAAAAAATAGTCACAATCCGAGTGATTCGTTTATGAGAGTATTCCGTGAGATTTTTAAATCAAAACGAAGTTTCGAAAAGTAACGTAATGATCAATCGGTGGAAATTTACGATTTGATTTTCGGCTTCACACACACACACACACACACACACTATGATTTGAGATTTGTGAATATGATTTTAAGGTGACCATTTTTTTGGGGAGTTTAAATTGTCCAATTTTTAGATATTTTGAATTTTCTTGAGTGGAAGATGAATTTTGTGGGTATATTCACTGCAACCCATCACGAGACATAACTCGTCCTACTAGGGTAACCTAAGGGTTTAAAGGCTTATTGCATAAGCTAAATGAAATCGTTTACCCGCAAAAGAGGTATTCTATCCTTAGTTAGAGTTTGACCATGCTTTTGATACTTTTACATTGCTCGGGACGATCAAAGTTTTAAGTTAGGGGGTTTGATTAGGCATAAATTCTTCCGATTTATCCCTTTAATTTAGAGGCTTTTATCACCTCGGTTGATGTAAAATGCGTTGATTTATCTCATATTTAGGATACTGACATTTTCTAACAAGTACCCCATGTTTTGTGTATTTCTCATAAATTTTGCAGGTATTTAATGCATGAGAAACCAGAAGAAAAGTCAAAAGAGTAATATACAAGTAGAATCTGGACGAGGACCCAAAATGGAAGTTGAAGACCTCGAGTCTACAAGCACGTAGGAAGAAACGATGTCCAAATTCGATACTTGGAGAAAAAGTTACGAGCCTTGAAAGATAAGAGAAAACGATGAGAAACTGAAGATAAATTGACCCAAGGACCCGGACCGATCCGAATTTCACCATAAACGAATCGATTTGGCCCCTTAAAGTCACTGTATAAGGTTGTGAAGCGGACCGATATGGGTTCCATAAAATATGATCCGGTCCAGGCTCTTAAACCCACTTTATACCCTGCGTGAAGCGGACCAATTCGATTTAAAGAGAAAACGAACCGGTCCGGTATACACCGGACCGAACCGAAATATCAGGCCGGACCGGTCCGAAGGTTAAATTCTGTAATTATCCTATTTTCTAGCTAGAGTCTTGCATGGATAAAAAACTTGTAATTTTGATAATTCTTATATAATTAGGTTATTCCCAATAGGTATTTGTAATACCCCGCATTTTTATCGATATTTATTTTTGGGATTAATTAAATTAAATGGGAATTAATTGAGAATTAATCCGGATAAAATACTAACGAGATGTGAGTTGGTATTTGATTATAATGTGTATATATGGCAATATATGAATATTGAATATATTGAATTTGTCGTGAAATTGAAATACGGCAATTTGGAAATCTTGTTGAGACACGTGTGACAGTCGCGTCAGGAATATAATTATTGTAATTAAAAAGTGAATTTTATTTCTATCAACCGTATGGTCATTTTGAGTGCGCCAACGTGTTTGGAAGGGTCGAAATAGTCAGAAAACACTAGTCGGGGGTTTAGTTTGGGTCCCGGGGCATTTTTAGGCCATACCGGCAACTCAAAAGGGTATTTTGGTAATTTTGGAATTTTGGGAATTAAAACCCACGAAAATTAGAGTTTAATTATGATTATTAAATAAACCCACCAACCCATTATCATCACTAAACTAAGTAGTGGGCTATGGGAGAAGTTGGGAAGAGAAGTTAAGGGTCCAAAAATAAACCTCCACCTCCATTGTCAATCATTAGAGAAGAACTTGTAAAGAGAGAGAGAAGAGAATTATTCAGAGAGAGAGAGAGGACAATTCAACCTTCAAGATTCAACATCAAATTCAGAGAAAGATTAGAGGCAAGTGGTTTAATTATGTTATTTACTTCGAATGCTTCTTACATGCGTAGAAATTTGTAAAAATTGCATTGTTTTGGGATAATGACAAAAACCCATGAAATTGGAGATAGAAATTCAAGTTATGATGTAGGGATTGCATGTAGAATGTTATTGGTTGTTTGTGATAAAATAAATACAACTTTTCATGATGTAAAAAAGGAATTTATTTATGGAAAATTGATGACTTTAAATTCTAGGGTTCATACTCATAAGGTTTGGGGGAAACTTTGGGAGATTTAATAATTGGGTGTTGTATATGAAGATTTGATCCCATGAATGTGCTAGATTATGACCTAAGAATGTTTAGGAATGTTGAGGAACCTTAAAATATTATTGGAATAATCTTTAGAGGAGTTTTGAGTAGAGGAAATTGGTGAAAAATGAGATAGGAAATTCTGGGCTCGAAACTGGCCTCTCGTTAGAAGACCTGCCCAGGTCGTTCGAACGAGCTCGTTCGAACGATCTCGTTCGAACGAGTTGACAGTTTTCCTTCTAATGAGTGGGATGTTCGTTCGATGCCTTTCGTTCGAACGAGATCTCGTTAAATGCCCACTTCGTTTGAACGAACTCTCGTTCGAACAGCCTCGTTCGAACGAGACTTCTAACGAGTTGATAGTTTGGCCTTTTTAGCCTGGTTCGATTTCTAGTGTCCTATAACCTTGTCTAATGGTAGAGATAACCTTACCTTGATGACTAATTGATATAGTTGGGATATTCGGGATATATTGGGGAGTAAAATATAGAAGAATGGTTTGAACAATATGGTAATTGTGGGTTAGGACGCGAATAACTAATTACGATGTGAGGGTAATGAATGATGTATATATATATAAACCGGGCACACGTGTATCGCTATAAGAATGAGAAGTATACCACTAATAAATTATGAAGATTACTAAGATGTGTGCATTCTTAGTATATGTATATGATTTTATGTGTATGACATACCTACCATACTTGTTATCACAGGAGGTTTACGTTCGCTTAGGGCCCTCTAATCCTTGTGTGCCCAGACTTAGATTGGTACCTTAAGAACATAATGCTAGAATGACTTATTTGTGAGTTAATAAGTCACCTGACTGTGGAGCGTAGGTATGTACGTGACCCATGGATATGTTGAATTATGTTCGCCTCCATTTTTGTGTGTTGTGCTTATTCAAACAATTCTTGAGAGATTCGGAATTTGTAATCCTTATGTACGTGATGTACCGGGATGGATAGCCGAGTATGTGTGCACCGCAGCTTAGCCTCGGGGTTCTTGTATCGTATATTTATGATGTGAAGTTAAATGAACAGAATTGTTATGTTAAATTGTGAGTATAATTTATAGTAACTCCTTGAGAAGATAAATAAAGGGATAACCTCCAGTACATTGAAAATGTTAATAATTGATAATCCGAGTTTAAGTAAAGCTATTTGTTTAAGTGATAACATTGGGTATTTATACTGTGAATCGAGTAGAACGGTTAGAACTTATGACGGTTTAGTTAGATACGTATATCACTTAGATGGGTATGGGGCGTTAGGAGTGCACAAGTAGTCGAGAGGTGAGTATTTCATGTGAGTGAACGTCCTAACATGTATTTTGCATTCGTTGTTTTATTGTATTAAAACACTTGCTATTTTAAAATACTCTCCACTTTCGGGCTTTGACCCGTTTGCTTTCAAATGTATTTTTTTTGTAAAAACCTTTTAGGTGCCCAGCCACAAGGACACCATGCATAGGATTTCCATTCAGTTGACGAGCTGTAGCTGTTGTGGAAGTTACAGGGCCTTGCTAGTAGACGCTTCATTTTTCTTGACTCTATATCCAGTTTTCACCAGTTGTAGGGCATCTCGCCCATTTCTATTAGAGACATTTCATATTCCAGATTTTCAGACTTTTGGCATGTAATTAATTCAGGATACTGTTTCATTTAATTTCAGTTGTGGGATTGTTGTGAGGAGTTTTCCTCCGGACTTATTATTATTTGTTGGTTATTCCATTTCTTCATTATGATGGATGGTTATGTTATTCTTTCATAATTCTTTTACTTCATGTTAACCAGACTTAATTTAAAATTTGACAACTTACTTTTAAATACTAGGTGGTTAGTAATTATAACATGTTTTCGACAGTGATGCTATTAACTGAGCCAACTTGCCATTTGGATTTAATTTAATAAAGGAGTACCTACCCGGTATTTAATTAGTCGGGGTGTCACAGGTGGTATCAGAGCATCAGGTTCTAGTGTCCTTTAGGATCTGTACGGCTTATTATGTTTCCGCTGAGCTTTCTTTGATGTAGAGCCCTATATTTTAGGACTGTTGCATTCTTTTTTATGCTACGTTCTTCAGCTATTTTGAGTTTATAACTGCGAACTTATAGACTTTATTCTTGTTTCAGATGCCTCCACGACGTGCACAACGGGTTCCCAGGGATGCAACGCCAGAACCACAGCCCGCACCAGTTCAGGGAACGATGAATGCCGCCGAGGTTGCAGCCATTGTAGCCCAAGTGGTAAATGCCGCACTAGCCATGGTTCAGCAGGCACCACCTCAGGCGCCAGTAGCTGTGCCAGTTGAGGCACATGCATTCCCGTCTGCTTGGGAACGTGTTCGAGATGCTTTTCAGAAAGCACACCCTCCGGAGTTCGCAGGTAGCTCCGATGTTGTAGTATCTAATCAGTGGAGGAAAGACATTCAGCGACACTTGAGGATGTATGAGTGCACCGATGTCCAGAAGCAGATACTAGCTACCTTTAAGCTAGTGGGATCTGCACTACAGTGGTGGGAGTCTATTACCACCTTGGAGGAGAGAGATACTCTCACTATACAGGAGTTTTGGGTGCGGTTCGACCACAAATATTTTCCGTCAGCTGTTCACACGGAGATGAGAAGGAAGTTGATGAGCCTCAAGCAGGAGGGAAGGACTGTGGCCGAGTATGAGGCCGAATTCACTAATCTTCTGAACATTGTTCCGGATGAGATACCGACAGAGGAGAAGAAGATTCAGAAGTTTACAGATGGATTGACTTGGAGGATCTGTCAGCACTTGTTGGGGAATCTCTCGTTAGCCACTTATTCTGATGTGGTTAACGCAGCACTGCTCCATTGTCAGGACCACCGCTTTCACTTGACAGAGGGGAAGCGAACAGGAGAGTCCAGCCACCAGGGCAGGACAGGGGGAAATGGTGCCAGCGGGGCACAATCAGCTCAGGGTCAGTATAGGTAGGGTGATCAGGGTTCCCAGCAGGGGGATTCTAAGAGATTCTGATCAGGGGGTTTCAGGAACGGTCAGGGAGGATTCCGGAATGGCCAGCAGGGTCAGAACGGCCATCAGGGCCAGCAGGGTCAAAATGGTTAGCAGCAGCAGTTTCACTAGGGCCAGCAAGGCCAGGGCAGAAATGGTAACGGTCACCAGGGCCGTGGTCATCATGGGCAGCGAGGGGGAAACTTCCAGGGGAAGTGTTTCATTTGTGGTAAAATTGGCCACAAACGTCAGGATTGTCCTGATAGGGGCAGGGCCCCGCAGCAGCAGCAGCAGGGTGCTCGATAAGAGCCGCAGGGGCCTATATTTCCTGCCGCTCTCCCAGTACCACCGCAGATGGCAGCATTACCACCCATTCCAGCAGTCCCAGTTCAGCAGGGGCAGCTTCAGTATGGGAGGGTATATCAGCTTCAGCAGGCCGCAGCACCACAGAATCTGCCAGCTATTGAGGGTATGTTCTCTATTCAGGGGACTATGGGGCGTATTTTGTTTGACACGGGGGCTACACACTGTTTTATTGCTATGACATTTGCACGCACCATTGGGTTGTTAGACACCGCCGAGAGCACGGTTACATGTGTAGATTCGCCGTTGAGTAGGGGTTCCGTGATTTCACTTGTATGTAGAGGCGTGGGTATAGAGATCGGGATGTTTACTTTACCCGCGGATATGCTAGTATTAGATATGACCGAGTATGATGCCATTATTGGTATGGATTGGCTAGTTGCGTACCGAGCCATGATTGACTATTTTAGTAGGAGTATTATCTTTGTCGTTCCTAGGCAGGAGATGTTTTTGGTGGCGATGCCTCGTCCTGAGGGAGGATCGTCCACTCACTTGTATTACATAGAGGAGGAGACCTCTAAGGAAGTGGTGATACCACTTGATTCGATTCCGGTAGTTCGAGAGTTTGCCGATGTATTTCAGGATATACCTGGATTACCTCCGACTAGAGAGATAGATTTCGTGATCGATTTGACGTCGGGCACTCGGCCTATTACCGCGCACCTTACCGTATGGCTCCGGCTGAGATGCGAGAGTTACGGGATCAGATTGAGCGGTTGTTGGGTCAGGGGTTTATACGGAGGAGTACTTCGCCGTGGGGTGCCCCTGTGTTATTCGTAAAGAAGAGGGATGGATCGTTGAGGTTATGTGTGGATTACCGAGAGTTGAATAAGGTCACGATACGGAATAAGTATCCATTGCCCCGAATTGATGACTTATTCGACCAGTTGATAGGAGCTTCTTTCTTCTCAATGATTGATTTGCGATCTGGTTACCATCAGTTGCGTATCAGGGAAGAGGACGTCTCGAAGACTGCTTTCTTAACGAGATATGGTTCCTACGAGTTTCGAGTTATGCCTTTTGGTTTGACCAATGATCCAGCTGTGTTTATGGACTTAATGAATAGGGTGTTCAGGGAATTCCTAGATCAGTTCGTCATTGTCTTCATTGATGACATTCTGGTTTACTCCCAGACAGAGGAGGAACACGCCGGGCATTTGAGGCAGGTTTTGCGAACACTACGCCAGAACGAGCTGTATGCAAAGTATGAGAAGTGTGGGTTTTAGCTGAAGGAGGTTCAGTTTTTGGGGCATATTATTTCCGACCGGGGGATATCTGTTGATCCAGGAAAGGTATCCGCGGTGAGGGAGTGGGGACAGCCCACGACACCGACTGAGATCCGTAGTTTCTTGGGCTTAGCAGGATACTACAGGAGGTTTATTCGGGGTTTCTCCAAGATAGCGGGTCCCATGACACATCTGACTCGTAAGGGTGTGCCATTCATCTGGAGTGATGCCTGTCAGTTGGCATTCGATGAGTTGAAGGACAAGTTGACCTCAGCACCTGTGTTAGCATTGCCGAGACTGGGAGTTGAGTATCTAGTTTACACCGATGCGTCCTTGCAAGGACTTGGAGGTGTATTGCAGCAGGAGAGTCAGGCCATAGCTTATGCTTCCCGTAAGCTTAAGCCTCACGAGAAGAATTACCCCACCCATGACATGGAGTTAGCGGCAGTGGTATTTGCCCTTCGGATTTGGAGACATTACCTTTTGGGGGAGAAGTTTCGATTGTTCACGGACCACAAGTCCCTACAGTACCTATTCACGCAGAAGGAGTTGAATATGCGGCAACGGAAGTGGCTTGAGTTTGTGAAGGACTATCAGTTTGATATCCAATATCACCGGGGAAGGCTAACGTGGTAGCAGACGCGTTGAGTCGTAGGCCAGTAGATGAAGTGGCAGGGGTGTGGAAGGCAAAGTGGAAGGAGTTGGGACACCAAGATGCAGTGGCCCGATCATTCATGTCGGTGATGACTGTTACACCGCAGATTGTCACGAGAGTGGTAAAGGCACAAGAAGATGACTCGTTCTATCAGGAGCAGATAGTTCGATTATTAGCAGAGGGAGCCGAGTCCTATACCGTTAGCTCAGACGGGGGATTATGCTTCAATGGCAGACTGATAGTTCCGGAAGGGGAGGAATTGCGACACGAGGTGATGGCAGAGTCGCACGGCTCACGGTTCGCGGTACATCCTGGTGGGGACAAAATGTACCAAGATATGAGACGTCAGTATTGGTGGAGCAGAATGAAGAGAGATATTGCCGTGTTTGTTTCTAAATACGCCACTTGTCAGCTAGTAAAAGTGGATCATCAGAGACCGGCAGGTCTTCTACAGCCATTGGAGGTCCCGATGTGGATGTGGGAGAGCATCTCCATGGACTTTATCACGGGGTTGCCTACGTCACAGAGAGGTCACGACTCCATTTGGGTAATTGTGGACAGGTTGACCAAAGTCGCTCATTTTCTACCCGTAAGGACCGACTACACTACGGGACAGTATGCCCAGCTTTTTATTGCAGAAATAGTGAGACTTCACGGTGTGCCCCTAAATATCGTGTCTGACCGAGACAAGATATTTGTTTTCACGATTTTGGGAGAGTTTTCAGGAGGCCATGGGCACGGAATTGCGGTTGAGTACGGCTTATCATCCGCAGACCGATGGGCAAACCGAGCATACAAATCAGATGTTGGAAGACATGTTACGGATGTGCATCATTGACTTCGGGGGTGGATGGGAGAAGTATCTTCCACTGGTGGAGTTTTCTTATAACAACTCCTACCAGTTCACCATTGGTATGGCTCCATTTTAGGCGTTGTACGGTAGAACTTGTCGTTCCCCAGCATGTTGGTTGGAGGTGGGGGATAACAAACTACTTGGGCCGGAAGTGATTCAGGATACTTCCTCAAGAATAGAATTGATACGGAGTCGCATTCGGGTGGCTAAGGATCGGTAGAAGAGCTATGCTGATGCAAAGAGGTTCTTCAGGGAGTTCCAAGTGGGGGACTAAGTTTTACTCAGAGTATCTCCTATGAAGTGGATTATGCGATTTGGGAAGAAGGGGAAGTTGGCACCGAGATATGTGGGGCCATTCCCTATCATCGAGCGGATTGGGTCTGTTGCATATAGACTTGGGTTACCGGAGCATTTGCATCGGATTCATGATGTGTTTCATATTTCCTCGCTAAGGAAATATCTTAGAGACGATTTGGTTCATTCTCTCATTGCTTTGGAGGACATCGATCTCCAGCCTGATAGCTCCTACGAGGAGGGGCCAATTGCTATTTTGGACCGAAGTGAGCGGAAACTGAGGTCAAAGATAGTTCCGTTAGTCCGAGTTCAGTGGCGACATCATAATGTCGAGGAGTCCACATGGGAGCGCGAGTATGAGTTGAGCGAACGTTATCCAGAGTTATTTTTACCAGGTACTTTTTAGTTCTGAATTTCGGGATGAAATTCTGTTATTAGGGGGGAAGTATGTAATACCCCGCATTTTTATCGATATTTATTTTTGGGATTAATTAAATTAAATGGGAATTAATTAAGAATTAATCCGGATAAAATACTAACGAGATGTGAGTTGGTATTTGATTATAATGTGTATATATGGCAATATATGAATATTGAATATATTGAATTTGTCGTGAAATTGAAATACGACAATTTGGAAATCTTGTTGAGACGCGTGTGACAGTCGCGTCAGGAATATAATTATTGTAATTAAAAAGTGAATTTTATTTCTATCAACCGTATGGTCGTTTTGAGTGCGCCAACGTGTCCGGAAGGGTCGAAATAGTCAGAAAATACTAGCCGGGGGTCTAGTTTGGGTCCCGGGGCATTTTTAGGCCATACCGGGAACTCAAAAGGGTATTTTGGTAATTTTGGAATTTTGGGAATTAAAACCCACGAAAATTAGAGTTTAATTATGATTATTAAATAAACCCACCAACCCATTATCATCACTAAACTAAGTAGTGGGCTACGGGAGAAGTTGGGAAGAGAAGTTAAGGGTCCAAAAATAAACCTCCACCTCCATTGTCAATCTTTAGAGAAGAACTTGTAAAGAGAGAGAGAAGAGAATTATGCAGAGAGAGAGAGAGGACAATTCAACCTTCAATATTCAACATCAAATTCAGAGAAATATTAGAGGCAAGTGGTTTAATTATGTTATTTACTTCGAATGCTTCTTCCATGCGTAGAAATTTGTAAAAATTGCATTGTTTTGGGATAATGACAAAAACCCATGAAATTGGAGATAGAAATTCAAGTTATGATGTAGGGATTGCATGTAGAATGTTATTGGGTGTTTGTGCTAAAAGAAATACAACTTTTCATGATGTAAAAACGGAATTTATTTATGGAAAATTGATGACTTTAAATTCTAGGGTTCATACTCATAAGGTTTGGGGGAAACTTTGGGAGATTTAATAATTGGGTGTTGTATATGAAGATTTGATCCCATGAATGTGCTATATTATGACCTAAGAATGTTTAGGAATGTTGAGGAACCTTAAAATATTGTTGGAATAATCTTTAGAGGAGTTTTGAGGAGAGGAAATTGGTGAAAAACGAGATAGGAAATTCTGGGCTCGAAACTGGCCTCTCGTTAGAAGACCTGCCCAGGTCGAGCTTCTAACGAGTTGACAGTTTGCCTTCTAACGAGTGGGATGTTCATTCGATGCCTTTCATTCTAACGAGATCTCGTTAGATGCCCACTTCGTTCGAACGAACTCTCGTTCGAACAACCTCGTTCGAACGAGACTTCTTACGAGTTGACAGTTTGGCCTTTTTGGCCTGGTTCGATTTCTAGTGTCCCGTAACCTTGTCTAATGGTAGAGATAACCTTACCTTGATGACTAATTGATATAGTTGGGATATTCGGGATATATTGGGGAGTAAAATATAGAAGAATGGTTTGAACAATATGGTAATTGTGGGTTAGGACGCGAATAACTAATTACGATGTGAGGGTAATGAATGATGTATATATATATATAAACCGGGGACACGTGTATCGGTATAAGAATGAGGAGTATACCACTAATAAATTATGAAAATTACTAAGATGTGTGCATGCTTAATATATTTATATGATTTTATGTGTATGACATACCTACCATACTTGCTATCACGGGAGGTTTACGTTCGCTTAGGGCCCTCTAATCCTTGTGTGCTCGGACTTAGATTGGTACCTTAAGAACATAATGCTAGAATGACTTATTTGTGAGTTAATAAGTCAGCTGACTGTGGAGCGTAGGTATGTACGTGACCCATGAATATGTTGAATTATGTTCGCCTCCATTTTTGTGTGTTGTGCTTATTCAAACAATTCTTGAGAGATTCGGAATTTGTAATCCTTATGTACGTGATGTACCGGGATGGATAGCCGAGTATGTGTGCACCGCAGCTTAGCCTCGGGGTGCTTGTATCGTATATTTATGATGTGAAGTTAAATGAACAGAATTGTTATGTTAAATTGCGAGTATAATTTATAGTAACTCCTTGAGAAGATAAATAAGGGGATAACCTCCAGTACATTGAAAATGTTAATAATTGATAATCCGAGTTTAAGTAAAGCTATCTGTTTAAGTGATAACATTGGGTATATATACTTTGAATCGAGTAGAACGGTTAGAACTTATGACGGTTTAGTTAGATACGTATATCACTTAGATGGGTATGGGGCGTTAGGAGTGCACAAGTAGTCGAGAGGTGAGTATTTCATGTGAGTGAACGTCCTAACATGTATTTTGCATTCGTTGTTTTATTGTATTAAAACACTTGCTATTTTAAAATACTCTCCACTTTCGGGCTCTGACCTGTTTTCTTTCAAATCTATTTTTTTCTAAAAATCTTTTAGGTGCCCAGCCACAAGGACACCATGCATAGGATTTCCATTCAGGTGACGAGCTGTAGTTGTTGTGGAAGTTACAGGGACTTGCTAGTAGACGCTTCATTTGTCTTGACTCTATATCCAGTTTTCACCAGTTGTAGGGCATGTCGCCCATTTCTATTAGAGACATTTCATATTCTAGATTTTCAGACTTTTGGCATGTAATTAATTCAGGATATTGTTTCATTTAATTTCAGTTGTGGGATTGTTGTGAGGAGTTTTCCTCCGGACTTATTATTATTTGTTGGTTATTCCATTTCTTCATTATGATGGATGGTTATGTTATTCTTTCATAATTCTTTTACTGCATGTTAACCAGACTTAATTTAAAATTTGACAACTTACTTTTTAATACTAGGTGGTTAGTAATTATAACATGTTTTTGACAGTGATGCTATTAACTGAGCCAACTTGGCATTTGGATTTAATTTAATAAAGGAGTACCTACCCGGTATTTAATTAGTCGGGGTGTCACAGTATTACATCTTTATTCTTCTTTAGAAATAATTTCATCATGAGTTCAGTTGCATGCCTCGTAGAAACCCTAGTTTTCATTAATAGCACTATGTTAGGCTAGACTTTTAGGGGTTGGGATGCATGAACCCAACCCATTTTGGTTTGCATGTGTGTAAAATTAGTTCTCTAAAATAAGTAAATGATCGAATCATGTTGTGTGGTAATCACAACCGTTATAGGACTTTTGATCAGGTTTGCCCTAGGTTACCGGGATGCTTAATAGTGCGACGCGCGTGTAGCTATTGCGACACCGCTTTATTCCTACTTTTGATTATGTATGATGTGGGCTAGTACCCTCATATATGTAATGCTTGAGATTAATAAAGACTCGATTTAATCAATTATTTAATTCATAATTAGTTTTATAGACGGTAAACGTACTAGGGTCGAGGGATTGCATTCTAACCTATTTTTCCCATTCATATTTAATAAATTACAGTTAGCTTACTCTTGCATATTTAGTTTCACGATTAGTTTAATTAACTTGCATTTAGTTGGTAGATATAATCCCATGTCAATCAACTTTTTGTTTCTTTTTTCTGAGTCAGTTAAGGGTTAACCGTCTTACCGTTCGTCGTCACGAGTATTCATCCTATTTCCCCGTGGATTTGACCCCGTCTTACCGGGTTTATTACTTATGTGACAGGCTTGCACTTGATCTTATAGAAGCACGCACTTTAGACACATTTGTTGTCGCGTCAAGAATCATAATACCATAGAGTCTACTTGGGAACGCGAGGATGAGATGCGCGAAAAATATCCAGAGTTATTCTTACCAAGTATACTTTTATTTTTCGAATTTCAGGACCAAATTCTGTTATAAAGGGAGGAGTATGTGTCACACCGATTTTTTATGATTTTAAACGTTAGATTAATTAAAATTAAATATGGAAAATTAATCGATAATTAATTCAGATTAAACTAAAAATTAACTAGAGAGATAAGGGTTAGTATTTATTGATGCGACTTATATTGAATATTACTTAGTGAGTAAAGTAATATGTGATTATGAATTTATTAAAATTATCGTGAGTGAAAAATACGATAATTTTAATAATTAAGTCGGGACGGGTGTCTCAGTCGTGTCGTGACTCAAAGTAATGAGATAGAAAGTAATTAATTTTTAATTCATTCGAATGGTCATTTCGAGTGCGCCAAAGGGTCCAGATGGGTCGAGATAGTCAAAAAAGTCTATCCGGGAGTTCAATTTGGGCCGCGGGGCAATTTTAGACCAAACCGGCATCCCGGGAGTGCATTTTGGTCAATTATATTTTTGGGTGAATAGTACCTACGAATTTCTAAGTTATTATATCTGATTAGAGAAGGGGAGGTTAGGGCTAGTTACATGATAAACACTGAGAGGTTACAGATAAGCCATAAGAGGAGGAGGAGAGGACTTTCGAAGGCTAGAACCACCGTTCCTACACTTTTTGCACCACCGACACCGCAAGAGTGTAGATCGGAAAGAGAGGAACGTCAATATACCCATCTTCTTCAGAGGATCAGACCTTCATATTGAGACAAGTGTTTAATGTTGCAAAACTATAGCATGTATGGTATTCATGTTAGTGTAGGATGTTTCATATAAGGAATTTGTATGTTTGGGGTTAAATTGGAAGATTTAATTCATAATCTTGTATTAGAAATTGATAAAGGATTGATCCCTCCATGCATGTAACATGAAACCTAGGAAATTACATTGATTCTTAGTGAATAAATCTGACTTTTAAATTGGTTCTTGAATGAAAGTGTTGAACTAGGGTTTTTTCAGAATTTAATTGGGATTAAATTGATTAATGGATGATTGTTGATGAATTCATGATTCTTGTACGTTAGGAATCATTCATATATGTTGGTATAATGTTTGAAATAATTGGTTGGGAGTTTGGGAATGTTTGGTGAAGGTTTTGATGATTGACAATTGTGAAACCCGTAGGAAAAACAAAGCAGATTTTGAGACCTGTAGGTGGCGAATCGATTCGGTTGTCGAGTCTTGGCCAATTTCTCCCTTTTGTTTAGTATCTTTGGGGGACCATTCGGGATTAAATCGTGGGAATTATTTTAAATATAAAGGGAAAGATATTGAGATACCAGTAGGCTTAGATGGAATTTCCGGCTTAGTTCTAAAAGGGAGAATTAAGGGCTAAACTTAATTAGTATTTATCGAGGAAAATACCTAGTTTGGAGAATAATTCGAGTCGCGGGGATTCGAGGGAATGATGACTTAAACCAGTAGGATATAGTGAGTTTACCTATTGACATTATGAGAAGAATAATGAGTACACTTCGGGTGGTGAGAAATACTCGATGGCTTGGGATAAAAGTAAAGTTGAAATTTAATAATACGTAGGATATTCGGGAGATAAATATACTACGTATAAGACTTGTGATATGGGATATGTGTATACCTATATCGATGATATAATATATAGGTGGGTAAAATGCCTATTATATGATTTCTTATATGTGTGACATACCTATGCTGATTGCTATCGGGTAGGAGGTTTCGCGTAGTGGACGGTCTTATCCTGATGAGCCCATTGGGGGGATTTTATATTTGTGCCTAGAACATACAACCTTGGACACGTGCTATATGAGAGTATGATAGTTTCGATGGTTGAATGTGAGTGTAGGTATGCGCGTGACCCATTTGGCTGGGGACTATGTTCGCCTCCAATATTTGTGATTTGCTTTTATGGCTCGAGGAAAATATCGAACCAACAGTCCTTTTTCCAATGTGAGATGTGCCAGGACATGATAGCAGAGTATACATGCACCGTATCTCAGTCTATAGGTGTCGTATTTGTATATATATGTGATAGAGTGATATATATATATATATATATATATATATATATATATATATATATATATATATATATATATATATACTCATGATATGTTCTACGGTGTGAACTTAATAGATAAGATAGACAGTGAAATCTAAAATTACTTAAGTCTAGGAACACTTAAATTTGATTGCGAAAACTCTCTCACTCGAGATAAAAGATGTGGAAATATGCATTAACGTATTACATGGGAAATACGGGTAGTTATTATGAGATAATGGATTTGAAGATTTATGATCTTGAACTAGTTAGGCGTGAGAGTAATAACTATAATGGTTTAGCGGTACGTTAGGCGTGCACACTGGTTAAGATGTGAGATTTCTCAGGAGAGAGCCCACATAACTAACATGAATATAAGATGTTCTTTTAAGCATTTTTAAATACTTGTTAAAATATTTAAAAATATTTTCAATCGAACCGCTTCTTGCAAATCTATTTTCTCTATGCAATTATTTTAGGTGTCCAGCCACAAGGGCTATTGGATGATTTGACGTGCTGTAGCTATTGTGGAAGTTGCAGGCCCTTGTTATTAGCCACCTCCACTCTTATCCATTCAGTTCCTGATTTAGTTACTTTAGTTAGGGCATGTTGCCCATTCTCAGTTATCATTTATTTAAGAGAGATATTGTACTCCTTTATTTCAGTTTGATGGGATTCAGTTTTATTATGGATTATTGTATTTGAGACTTTTTAACTGGAACGTTTATTCTAGTATTATCTATTCAGACAGATGGTTTCTCATTTTTATTATTTTATTCATTAGTATGGTGAATGTGGTAAATGGTTTAAATTGTTGGTTAATAAATAAATGATTAAATATTTCTGGCACTAGCTTAATTAATTAGTAGGTGATGAAAAATAAATATTTTTCGACAGTGATGCTAAGAATGAACCAACTGGATATTCTGATTTAATTTAATAAAGGTATGATCACCCGATATTTAATCTAGCAAGGTGTCATAGGGGGTGGGAGATTTTACATAAAAAGCAAGGGTGAGTAAACGTTCAGCAGAGTGGGTAATAATAAGCCAATTGTTTCTACAAAAATACTATACATATAACGTGTATTTAAACAATTTAAAAAATGTTTAACGATTTAGCTAGTATTAATGAAACCGCCATGCAGCGCACACAAGCGATGTGCTCACACTCATTCTTAGCCATTTCATACCACCCTTTACCAGGTCTAGAGACTAGTTAATCATATTTTACTCCTTAGTCTCTGTTTTATCCTTTTTCATTAGGTTATCTCATATATATTCTTTCGGCACAACCATATTCATTTCATTCCCATCTTCTTTTCTCAGAATCCTCCAATTAACTGTATACTTTAACGAGCTCCACACCGTCGGCTATGCTACCATATGCTCTAGCCAGTGATTTTGCGTCTTTCACACTAGGGCTCCGGGCCCTTCTTAATTAATTTTTGGTCTCATCCGGGTCCATATTAATGTGCTTTAACAATATTACCAATGTCCATATTATTCCTTTACTTTCACCATTTTCATGCCATTATGTCCATTTATCTGCTTTTCACAAACAAAGACCGACAAGGTCAAATGAGGAAGTCCATCCATTAGGATCCTCTAATTTTATCAAAATTACTTTTTTACCCTTTATTTACCAAAATCTCATGAAAAGCATGTTTCTTCGATCATGGCATCATAAATCATCATTTTAGGTTTCAAAGCCACCTTTCATGATTTTATGTCCGAAAATCATACATTATCCTTTTTTCCAAGAAAATTTCATTTTTGAATATTTCTTTTCAAGAAACACATTTAATGTCATGAAGGCTATTTTATAAAATGTCCATTTTACCCTTTATATCCAAATATTGCATTAAATAGCATTTCTTCTTCATTTTACAATACTTTTAAGGTTAATATTTCCAACCTTCTTATCTCAATAAGAGGCCTAATTTTATTTCCACATATCATGTTCATGAATCATTCCTTATCATACTATAATATTTTAAACATTTTTAAGGGTTTCAAGTCTAGAAATCTTTAATATGCAACTAACATGATATTAACATGTAAAATACATATTCTTGTTTATTTACTCATTTTTCTAAGATTAAATCAACATTTGTTCATTAAAAGTCATTCAAACTAAGTTTTCATTAAAAATACCATTTTTGTAAGAAAACCTTCAATAAACACACTAGAAAATATTTTGCAAAATAAACTACTCTAGCATGAATCCTAATAGCTTTTAAATCGTGAAAACATATGAAGGAAAACCCTACCTTAAGGTTTGAAGAGGATAACAAGGAAGAAGATGAAGAGAAAATCTCTAGACTCCAAGAATGCTCCAAAAGCTCTCTAAATCTAGCTTGAATGCGTCTACTTGCGCAACTCAATTCAACTTCTACCTTCAACGAGGCTTGTAATGGAAGAATAACGCTTGGAAATAGGTGTTTTAGCCTTGGAAATGGTTGGAGTGGAGGGGAAAACCTTTAGAAAATGGTGGGGATAGATGGGCAACGGAATAGTGTGGTGTAGAGAGAGCTCCAATATTTGATGAGAAAATGCCCAGATATCCCCTCTCACCTCTTATTTAAACCCATAAAACTTGACCCTCTAACCAATGGTTAAACCCACGTTTTGATTTGAGCCGTTGGGAGCTCGACAACTTAGCAAATTCGATGATCCATATTGCGACAACACATTATAATGTACAGAATTTTGAAATTACCGATGCGCTTGTTCGAACGACTTGGACCTTATTCGAATGAGATCCCCTCTTATTCGAACAAGAGTTCTAATGAGGTATTAATGAGGTAAAATCGCAGGGTTAAAAGGGACGAGAGATCCACCTTATTTGAAAGGGAAATCACCCATAGTTCGAACGATGGTGAACCTTGTTCGAATGTGAGCTTTCCAACAAAATTCCAAAGAGGGAAGGAAATTGAGCATTTATGAGTCCTCAGATGTTCGTTCGAACCAAATTCAATCGACAACCCCCATCTTGTTCGAACGACAAAGACCTTCGTTCGAATGACTGTAAAAAATCTCTACATCAATTTTAGGCCATAAAAATCCCAATTAAGTTTCACAAAAGCCACAAGGATAGCTTAAACTTAACATACATTTATAATATACTGTTCACAGCCAAAGGCCATACAAATTTCAAGGTCTAAAGTACAAATCTCGAGCACAGGTGTAACAAGGCAACTGATAGAAGATGGCTTTAAAATTGGGAGGAAAAAATGAAAAATCTACCACGAGTAATATCATCTTCATCAATTTGGTGATATCGATCCTACAATACTACTAATACCACTTTTACCTTCAAATATGAGTGCAAATCAATAAAATAATAGAAAGATATACATGGTTTGCCAGGTCGGCCTCCTTACGTCCACGAGGAAGGGATAACTAGATTTGTAGCAGTTTAAAAGGGAAGAAGGAGAAAAAGACATATAGTGATGGAGAATGTTAGTAGAGAGTCCATGTTTTGGGTGCAATATTGGGTTATATACTTTTTTAAGATTAAAGATTCCTTATTTAAAGAGACAAGAGTCATACCCATATAATACTACATCACAAGAACTTTATGGCGGTAGTCGTCCTCTATCTTTGATCTTATCTGTAAAGCAATTAAGTTTTGGTAGGAATGCATCTGGTAATATTTACTTTTATCTTTAACGATTCGCCTTCAATTGTTTTGTGATCTTTGGGCTACTAGATCGTTACGTGTCATGCCACGCGTAACACCCATAACATAATCCCTTCAATTGCCCCAATAATTATGGTGATCGATCTTTAGGAATTTTTTTTACATATTATCTACGTGTGGTGTGGATTTTCTCATTACATGTTATTTATTTGCCACGTGTCTTACTTAATCCTTAGTGGGAGGAGAATTATGATATTATGCGCACATAGTCTTTATTTTTAGGACTTCGTGTGATGTAAGTCTGCTTCCCTTAGTAATCATTGTGCATGAAGTGTATGACCTGGGAAGCGTGGCAGTTAGGCTCTATTTCTAATAAGCCATCATTTTGATTTCCCTTTGGCGGTAAAGACTATAAAGGATTTTAAAAGCACTTAAGATCTTTACTTGAAGCTAAAGGTACAAAAATTTCCTTTTTCTTTCTCTCTCACTTTCTCATTTGAGTTGCAAATAAATCAAATTCAATAAACCCTCATCCTTTTCATCTCGTATTCTCTATTTCTTTCTACAACCATGTCTAGGCATATAAGAAAGTACATAAGGACCTTATATAATGACTTTCAGGCATTTTATACTAAATATAATATATCACGCACTGTCAAAATACAAAGCTCGTTTAATGATGAGGATGTCTATGACATCCCTGATGAGGTTGCATTTATATTAATGGATATAATAGAAGGGGCATTCGCTTCCCTTTCCACCCATTGTTGTTGGAAGTTCTTTGTTTTTACATAAGTTTTTCTAGATTAAGATGGGTGTAGTCGCAATTAGTCAAATTGCAGGACAAACACGGGCCTAAATAAAATTAGGTATTGTTATGAGTTGAGGACTTCTCCTGGGTCTAGCACATACCATTTTCAGACTAGAGACAAGCCCTGTAATTTGGTTACTTTGCTACCTATGTCCCTAAAGGACACTGATGATGATGTTTTGGTGTTCTTTAGGTCACTTTATAGTGAGAACTACGCGAGTTATTATGTGCCTATAGGGGCTGGATCTCTTGGTAGGTTCTTTACCACCCATTTAGTCCTTATTGAAGAATACGCTATCATTAGTTACTAATAGGTCTTTGTTATTATGGGGATAAAATCCTCACTACTAAAGAAAACCTAAAGACTTTAAAGTGAGACGTGTTGATTTCAAATAAAGTGTGGGAGTGACCAACTCCTTATGGAGTCAAATACCATCGGAGGGCTATCCACATGCTTATTGGTTATGAACTAACAATTTCGTTAACCAAGAACTTCGCAGTTGCCTGCCTAGTCACGATAGATGATTACACAGTGGTCATGATTCTCCAAACCCAATAAAAACTCCCACTCACAACGTTTAGGCAATGGGAGTCTATGTTGGTGAAACATCTTCGCCCATCTACGTAATCTCCCCCAATTAGAAGGAATCTAAATCGTTTTATGATAAAGAATATATCTTATTTGATGACATTGTCCCTCTATTTTCATACAAAGAGGTCGGCACATCAAGTCATCTTTGGAAAGAGATAAAGGAGGATGAGGAAGAAAATTTTAGCCCCCCTAAAAAAAACACTTGTGCAAGGCTTTGAGAAGATAACATGTCATCGAAGACACGTGGTCGACCATAAAGTCACCAGGCAAGTTTTAAGAATAAGGGTAGTCAAACCGACCAAGTGCCCGAGGTGCATACGAAACTAAAAAGAGGATTATTTTTGCCCGGGAGAAAGAAAAATAAGGGAATGAGAAAGAAAATAGAATGAGAGAGAGGCCAAACAAGCCAAAAAGAGGACAAATCGAACTCCCCCATCCACTCCATCTAGGAATAATAACCAACATGTGATGATTACCCCGCGACATGAAGCGTTACTACCCCTCTCAACGTCTAAGGAAGGGCTCTATCACATGGTTTTGGTAAGTTGATCCTCAAACTTGTTTGTTTTCAAAGTTTTCGAAATCGTTTTTAAATTGACTGGCCTATTTGGTCTTTTTTTTATTAGGCGATGCAGGAGACGACCTCCCAGACTAGCACATGGTAAGCATAAATGACATTCTTCATGACCAATCCAATTTTATGATGAATAAGTTGACCAATAATGACAATCATATTGTCGATCTCAAAGGAAAATTGAAGGAGGAATCCACCAACAAGGAGTGACTGGTGATGGTAGGAGTGGGCACGGTCTGGTATAGTCGAGTTTTTTTTCCTACTTTTTGGATGGGCCCGAATATTCGATCCTCAATTTTTCTGGACCGATACTGGACTAATTAATTCAGTTAACCTAATTCGGTCCTGGCTTTTTTTTATTCGGTCCGAGTAAGATTCGATCCTAACCCTACTTTATATATATATATATATATTAAAAAATAATAAATATACATAGATCCATAAAAAAGTCTTCCAAGCATTATTTAACCAATGCGGTCTATGAGAAATAATCAAATAGATCTGTAAATGTCTTCCAAACATTAGCAGTGCCATACCTATAACAAAAGAAAGAACAATAGGTACAATAATAATATTCAAACAAAAACAAGATAAAGTTCTTCATAAATCAATGTATATAGCGGAAACATACTCAAATAATATGAAAGAAAAAAATCATAACACAACAGTTACATTAATACTGCTCGTTATCCTAAATGATATTTGCATGGTTTTTCTTAACCCATATAGAAATTTGTTTATACATATATAAAAATGTTCCAAATTAAATTCATAAGTTATATACATTAATTCAAAAACTATATATAAGAAAAATAAAAAGATTACTTATATATATATATATATATATATATAGGGAGAGGTTCACAAGTGGACCAAAAGAATGGACTTTTTAATGGACCTTAACAGAAAACACATAATAACACATTAATTTTAATTCCTATAGTGTAATTGGTCCGTGCCAGCGGCACCCGAGACCACACCTTCACCCCACTAACCCCCCACCCCACCCCCCACCGCCCCCCTCCCCAACCACCACCATCACCATAGCAGCCCTTGTGGCAACCCTTATGACAGCATGGCTGCCATGGGGGTGGGAGGGTGGGGTGGGGTGGGGGGGGGGGGGGGGCGTGTGAGGGGTGGGGGATCGATCGACATGCGTATTTGGTGCCGCTGGTGCGGACCAATTACACTATAGGAATTAAAATTAATGTGTTATTATGTGTTTTTTGTTAAGGTCCATGAAAAAGTCCATTCTTTTGGTCCACTTGTGAACCTCTCCCTATATATATATATGGGAATCGTTCCGGTCCGATCTAAATCCGTATTTTTATATAGTGGACCACGAACCGAACTGGTTTAATCATTATTTAATTTTTTTGAAGCGATTTTCAGATTGTTTTCAAAATAGCCTTAATTTTCGGTTCGTCCCAGTTCGGTCCATCCGTGCGGTCGATTTTTTGTCCACCCCTAGGTGAAGGAATGTGAAACTTTACAACTAGATTTTAGTGGGTGGATTCCCAATTAACCGAGCTAAATAAGTCTTTTGCCTTGAAAACCTTGGAGAAGTTGATTCTCTAAAGGCAAAATTGTACCTTAGCAGCCAACTTGGAGCAAGCCCATGAAAAGGCCTTTGACGAAGGCTTTGAGGCCAGGGTGTAGGAATGTTCCTAGTGGAAATTATCCTTACACCTAGCACCCTTTCTTGAAAATCTCATCATTAATAACAGTGAGACTTCCTTAGCATCTGGACACGAAGTAAATCACCCGATAACTGTGATGGAGATTGACATAATAAAAAAACATTGTTACTCTAAGAACCTCGATTGGTCACATTTCAGAAAATAAGCAAATATAACTAGATTCAAATAATGAATTTAAGGTTCAGATCATGATACCTTTGCAGATGTTTTAACTGATCCAATGTATGAGAATTATTTGATGAAGAAGATGATGTTGTCAAATTTCTTCGTGCTCCAAATCCTTTATGTAGTGTTTTTTAAGCCTAAATTTTTTTAATATATAATCCACCCAAAGAAAAAATGTGTGTGGGAGCTTCTATATATGAAATCTAAGTGAAATATGAGATACACCACTTTCTTTCTCCTCACCCCCTTCATAAAAATGTGAATAGTGTTTTTTCTCTCCCGCTCTAACCGTTGAGAATGTCTCATATCAGCTTTTTATCTAGGTTGTGAACTATTCAATTAAACTATAACCAAAATTCTGATATTTTGTGATTATGACGAATCAAACTCACCAAAATTCCTACTAAATTCAATTGACAGGGATATATACAATATATTTAATATAAATACAAGGCATTCTCATAAGCATGATTCTTATTTCAAAATGAACATGACACACCTTAATTGAAAAATAAATTCCATTGTTGTACGAATTAAACTTTAGCAATCTCCCACTTAGTCTTAAAGCCACATCCATATGCATTTAACACCTAATTGGTTGTTATCTGATGCAATGTTGGTCACAGACTTATCACATGCCTTATCCATTCTCTTAAACTAGAGGAAACCTATGTTCAATGTGCTTAACCCTTTTACGGGTTATCGGGTCTCTCAAACTTGCAATCGTTATGTTATTAACACGATGCGGTGTAATAGGCAATTCAACTTAAGGATCTTCACCCAAGTTACATATGAAGTTACCAAACCATATAACATCTTTAGTTGCATTCGAAGTGCCAATAACTCCGGCTTAAATTGTGGATTCAATAATATGTGACTTTTTTTACACTCATCTAACTTATAACTACACCTCCAAGAGTATACACATATATTCAGGTAATCATCCTGAAATCCTTATCTTACTGAAAATTGAGTCCTTATACCTAAAAGGTATAGAATTATCTATTGAGTAAACTAACACGCAATCCATAGTCTATGTCAGGTACTTGAGAATGCACTTTACCATAGTCCACTTCTTCTCACTGGGGGTAGACTGAAATTTAATGACCATTCCATAAAAAAAAGATGCCCAGTTTTATACATAATATAACATACTCGAGGTTGCCCACCGTCGAAACATAAGGTATATTCCCCACACTCTCTATATGATCAAGTGTTTTAGGATATTGATCCTTAAATAGAGTGATTTCATGCCTGAAATGAACAAATTCTTTCTTAGAATCTTGCACGCTAAACCTATGAGTACACAATTGATATAAGTGGCTTGGGATAAGCTCAACATATTTTTATCTAATCTAGCAAAAGCTTGATTATAATGTCGTGACTGACTTGTCCTAAGTTTTTTATATCGAGCTACCCGGACAACCACACTCTTATGTGAGACAATACACGAATCGCATTCCCAATTAGGATAATATCATCTACATGTGGTACTATAAATACCACCATTTTTACATCACACTTCTTACACAAACAAGTATTGTTTTGAGCTTTAACCAAAATTAAAAGTTTGATTGCCTGATCAAACCGAATGTTCCAAGACCTTGATGTTATCTGAACTCCATAAATGGACCTTTTAAGCTTCTACACATTGCTTTCCTAACTTATTACTATGAATCCCTTGGGTTGCATCATATAAATGCACTCATCAAGACCATTATTCAAAAACACATTATTGACAATAAAAGAATCTTAGCTTATTTACCGACGATAAGGTTTGCTCATAGTCAATCCCTTTATTTTTGAGTAAATGCTTTCACAATTATCGTCTATCCATATTTTAACTTTTTGTAGATCCACTTTCACCTGGTGGGTTATATCTGATTAGCAAGTTTATTGTCTCCCAAAACTTGATTTGAGTCCGTCTCGATATCCAGAGTCTTAAGTCAAAACTAAAAGTTTTTTATCGTGGAATTTCTTATAGTAGTTCCTAGAACCTAGTTCGTGTTTACTTGGGATCCCACCGAGATGTTTACCTCAAAGCCAAACTTATTAGGATGTATCCTGATGATCTTACTATGATGTGGCTCCATTTGTGATCTAATACAATTGAGGTTGTTACATGATCATCGGTAATACTCCTATTACCATTAGGTAATGTGTTGTCGTTATTAAGTTATATTTTTTCTAACACGGGTGGTCTATCAACAATAGTAATATATGCTCTTTATTGTCTTATAAGGCTAGCTTATTCTTGATCCCGTAGTTTATTGTATAACTGCTTTCAAGAATCGGACAGTGATACAATCAATAACCTTTTTGTAATTATGGATTTGACATAAACCACCTTTAAGGCATAACCTTCGAGGCATACTTAGGTCCTTGATCCCAACTTCCTTGTCTCCTCCTAAAGCAGGAGTGTTGGGGGAACCCCTAGATCCGAACATGTCCTAAAATGATCCTAATCTCATTCCACAGTTCAATAGGAGTTGAAGAGATCTATTTAGACGGATCTAAATTCAGAATGTATATAGTCACAAGAATGTTGCAGTCCTGAATAACTAACTATGGACCTTATTATATCCAAAAGAGTATTATTATTTATTTTTGTGACACTAGTGGAATACCCAATGTAGACAACTGGGATATAATCACAGACACAATTATATTGTAAGGTTTGGATAGTTTTACTCACATACGCTCCACCTTAGTTTTTTGAACTTTGAACTAATCATATGCTTCATACTCGTGGTGCATATGGTAAAATATCCATACTTTGAGTAATCATCAATGAAATTGATGAAGTACTTATAACCATCTCTTGACCGGATAGTCACGGGGCCACACAAATCGGAATAAAACATTTCTAACAAATTTGTGATTCTTTTTTCTTATTAGACGCCGATGGACCCTTGATTATCTTACGTTCTAACAAAGATTCGTATAATAAAAATACCTCTATTTTCAATGAACTCAATCGTCCATTTTAAACCATTCTTTGAAATCCTTTTAGACTAAAATAACTTAAGCGTGAGTACTAAAATAGTGTTTGGTCCAGCTTAAAAGGAAAATTTATGTTTAATGATTTTCCACTGACATTATTAATTTTAGTGTTTAGCCATATTGGTGAGACGACCTTATAATGTATATATTATTTTTCAATTTATGACAACAGATAAAAGATTTTCCTATTTTGATAAAAATAATTTTAATAAAATAATCAAATATTTATTGAAAACTAATTCAGAAACTGAAAGCAATTTTTCTTCTAAAACCATGTACATAAAAATAATTTTCCAACATTATATTTTTGTCGCCACTAAGACCTAAAATGGATATCTTGCTTCTAATACTACTGCCATATTCTTATTATTCGTTAGTAGGGACATGTCTATTATAAGTAACTGCCCGATTACCTGGAACCTTTATAAATAGTTGCAGACCTGATTCGTGTCTTTCTAATCCATACATCAGGTTCATGTATACATACTAGAAATCATGATTTTACTTTAAAGATAAAAGACATCACCTTGTCCTTTTCCCTGTAGTATTAATAAAACTGAACATGTTTCTATCAATGTTCTAAGTACTTGTAATGGAAACACAAGCCTTTCGACCTTTTTACTACTTACCGAAGAATATGAACCTTAATTACCTCATACTTTTTTACATGAAACTTAGTCTTATCCTTCTACCTCCCTTTTGGGAAATAAGTCTATTGCCTCTTAACAACTAATACCATTCCTTGTCTTTCGATGATTCTCAAAACCGTTTTACGAAATGGATATGAGTTTCCCAATTTAGTTTCAATCCTAAGAATTATTTACTTACTTAATTATGTAAATCATTTTACAAACATGATTCTTACTTGAGCAACCATCAACCAACATCGGTGTTAATAAATTCCCATCGCATCACAAGGAATTAACTTTTCAAAATAACTTATTTAAAATACTAATGGGAATTTAACGTAGAATTTTCCCATCACATATTTAACCAATAATTCCCATCAGTATTTTAAATACGTTAGCATAAGGAGTTTATCACATCACATTTTGGGAATTATATTTAAATTACTATTAGGAATTATAATTAATTCCCCTCACATCGTAAGGAAATAACTTATTTAAAGTCTACGTTAACACAAGGAATTTATCACACCATATTTTGAAATACTAATGGGAATTTTTGGTTAAATAAGTTCGTTATCCTCATGTAAACACCCCGATTTGCAATCAGGGTATAGCTTGTTCTACCCCACCTAACAAAATATCCTAAACCCAGCTTCACACAAGTACCTGAGATAAAATGTCCCTGACTCAATAGCAAAAAAGAACAAAACCTCACAAAAAGATACAATCAGAAGTTATCATATGTTATCCTACCCCACGAACACCCTAAACCCGACCTCACCCAGATCCCGAAGGAAAAAAGCACCCCAAATGTATACTAAAAGGACAAAAAATTTGAGATACAAAAACTATTATGGTAAAAACTAAAAGGACAATAATTGTAAAGTTACCCAAATACTTTACTAGGGTCCTTCCACCAAATACTTTACTAGGGACCCTATAAAAGGATATAGGGTCCTTCCACCAATTGGTAGAAGGACTATCGGATAGGCTTTTCCAAACCGTCCATGTGGAAGCCGTATAAAAAACTAAAGACTCTCATCCTAACAGTCACATTTTTCAACTTTATTCTCCCCCAAGCATCTGAGACACTCGATCTCATTTTGAAAGTCCCGAGGAAGCTCGTACTTCAAAAAAGTAACTTTTCCCTCAAAAGGAAAGCTTGTACTTTTGCAAAGTTAATTTCGAGCCCAAAATAGAGTCAAGCCTCTGCTTCTTCTCTCCTTCTCTCTTCCTCTCTCTCCTTATTCTTCCTCTCTTCTTCTTTCTTTCTCTCCCTCTCTCTCACCAACGCCTCCTCTTTCTTCTTCCTCTCCTGCTCATGAGAAACAGTCTGGGAGCCAGTGGCAGTATCCCCACTCCCAGACTTCTACTTCTTCAACCTACGAGAAAGCGCCACATTATCCTCATCATCATCCTGGATCAAATTTTTCCTAGGAGGGGCTATAATTTCCTTGCTGGAGCTACCCGAATCCTCTAAGTCCTCCGAAACCTCTGAACCCTCAGAACCCTCCTCCGAATTGGAAGATTATTTACCGCTTGAACTCTCTTTGCTAGAGTCACCTTCAACTTCACCTCTGTCAGTCCCTACGCTATCTTCACCAGAACTGCTCTCCTCTTCGTCTAACTTGATTGGTTCAACAACAACCTCTTATATGATATCTAGCTGAGGAATACTATCCAAAGGTCGGGCGATGAATCTTATCCCAATGTTATTGTACTCCCAAAGGAACGAAGATGATCACAAGTGATCACAGTCAGCCAAATATTCCCTGATCTTCCAAGATTTGAGTAGCTCAGCAGCTCGAATTTTGCAAAGCGCAGGTTCTGAGTTCTTAGTCTTCGCTGAAAAAGGAAAAGAGGACAATATAATAAAGAAAGTACACTAACAGAGAATCAATAAGTAGAACTACCTATGTACTCCTCCCCATAAAGGGAATCGTAGGTCCCATGTACCTCACCGCTTAAGTTTGGGGAGGGAACTGCCAGTTCCTGGAAATAAATCCCTCTTGCTAATACTCCTTGTGGGAATCATGTAGATTAACTACCACCACCCTGTTAGGACTCCTAGCCTTCAGATAGAGGATACCAGAGATTGTTCGAGATAAGGAATAGTAATAATAAATTTTAGTAAGACCTAAATTGGTGCCATAGAGATGATTGATCCTATGTACACCATTCACAATTTTCCAGACGTTCGAAGAACATTGGGCAGAAACTGTATAGAAATAACTAATACAATGCAAAAACAAGCGATTTGGGGGAAAGGTCAAACTCCTTAGGACAACAGAAGAACATGAATCCAATGCCCGTCCTCAATGTCTCGCACATTATGAGGAACATGGGAACATTCAATGTCCACCCAGTTTAGAATATTGTAAAGCTCCCTAAACTCAGTTATCGACCTATTACCTATTCTTGCCATCAGAAAAGAAAAACCCTAGCAGCAATAATGAAGAAATTTCAAACAGAAAAGAAAGGAAGAGGAGTTTGGGGCACTTACGTATTGAAAACCAACTTGAGACGACGCAAAGCCACATGAAGGAAGATAGGAAGATAAGGAAGATCTCGAAGATGAAAGGAGAGACTTGGAGATGAGAAAACCCAGTAGGAAGCAGAATATATCTTAAAAATTCGAGAGTTTGTGAAATGACGCTAGAAATGGTTTCTTCAAACAAGTTTTAACCTTCTCAATCATGACGCACAAAGAACGAAGTAAAACTGTTGCCGCCTAAATCTGCTAAAGAAAGACGTTGCGATACCCAAGGCATCATGCAATTCACAAAAAAAAGGTTAGAGCTCTTATTTAAAATTATTGAGCCCAAATTGTGACCCAAAATATTTAGGGGGAAATTGTGGGTACCACATTTATTTATCTTGGCCCAGAGAAGTAGTCAGGCTAAGCCCTATCAAAAATAGGGAAAGTCCGGTCCAAACTCCCAAGGCTTATAAACGGTTAATTAGCAGTGAGCCATTCAACCCCTAAAATCTCTCAGGAGATATTCTAGGATTATGGGCTAACGTGGAGGTGCCCAACACCACCACTCTTCGAGAATCACATGTATATATTGCATCCCCAAGCCTGGGGAAAAGGGTATGTAATTTTGTAAACACTCCCCTGGAGAAAAGAGAAATATAATTCGAGAGCACTACCGTGAACATAGGCAATTTTGCCAAAGGACGTAAATCTTGTGTCGTGTGTGATTGCAACTATTCTAATTTATGTTCTTTACTTTTTCTGGTCATCGCATTTGCTTATAATTTGTGTTGAGATTAATCGTCACCACAATTGGTGCCGTTTGTGGGAATCGATTGTTCTTCCTTTAAAAAAGACTTCACCAACAAGAACCTATAATGTCTGGTCACAACAGCAATGCCCCTAAAGCAGGGGATATTTAAGAGCAACCTACCCCTCGCCTGGTTAGGTCTGAAGTTCAATGCTCAAACACAAGGCCTCGCCCAGAACGACATGCCTCAGAAGAAAGTCAGGAACCAGCTAGGTCCACGCAAGTTTCCAGGCTGATCGATGCCTACGAGGCTAGGCTCCAAGAGCAGGAGGAAGACACTTACAAGCAGGAAACCGAGAACGCTCGCCTCAAAAGGAGATTAGAGAAGATGGAGAGATAACTCCATCGCAGCATAAGGCAACGTCATTATTGCACTCCTAGCCCTCAGGTGAGTAGATCTTGTAGCCAAGGAAGGAGCCCAAGACGTGGATCTAAAAGAATTGAGGGACAGAAGTGAGATAACGAGTGGTTCGAGCAATAAAAATCAGTTCGCTATTACAGGAGCCCAGGCCGAGGAAACGACGACATACGAAATTCGATCCGGAGAGAAATGAACCAACACCCAACACATTGGAGTGGCAGGTCGACTAGAAAGCTAGCTAGGCACTCTCAAGACCCAGATGAAATCCCCTTTTTCAAGAGAAATAGAGGTAGAAGAAACCTCCAAGTAGTTCGCAATGCCCATGTTCACGATCAACGATGGAAAGTCTTATCCTATCGACCATGTTAGGCAGTACAAGCAGGCCATAACCCTTTGAGAACCATAAGGATGCATTGATGTGATGGATTTTTTCGTCGAGCTTGCACAACGTGTCCCCAAAGTGGTTCGATAAACTCCATCACAGATGCATTAGGAACTTCGAGTCCCTGACAGAGTTCTTTATAGCTCTCTTCATTACCAGTAGCTCCCATCCGACGAGGATGGATGCTTTGTTAACAATGAAGAAGTAGGCCCAGGAGAGCCTCAAAGACTACGCAAAATGGTATTAGGAGCTATTTAACGAGGTCGAGGACTTCTCGAAGCAGGTCTCCGTGGCATCCTTTAAGATTGGTTTACCCAACTCTTGCCTATTGCACCAGTCCCTCACTAGGAAGAGGCCACAACCATCGACGACTTGATGGCTCGTATTGAAAAATATGCCAAAGTCGAAGATGTAACTCATCTTAGTGCAGGGGAAATGGTCACGTCAAGGTTGCCAGCAAAGGAAGTGACAAGAATGAGTGTCAAAAAAGGGAGTAAGAATGGGGGAAGGAACGACCCTAAGAATGGGAGCAAGAGTGATGCCTCGAAGGCATTCCAAGCAGTAAATATAGTTTTCAGAGAACCAATATACAATATTATGGCGAAGATCAAGGACGAACCGTTCATTAAGTGGCCCCGGAAGATGGGTGGAGACCCTTTAAAGAGGAACAACACACTAAGGTGTGCCTTCCATAAAGAGGGCGGGCACAAAACCGAGCATTGCAAGGCTTTCAATTCTCACCTTGAGGAGCTAGTCCAAACTAGCACCTAAATGAATTCATGAGGAAAAAAGTAGAGAAGGTAGGCCAATGGAAATCAAAGGCTCGACAACATGATCTAGGAAGACATCGGACATGAGTTCGTCATAATTCATGGAGCGTTCGACCTCAAATAGATTCAAGGGAACACGACTCGAATGGAAGTCAAAAAGCTTACAGCTGTAATGCAAGTTTTTCAAATTGATCTAGCCAAAAGGCAAGTAGGGAAGCGTCGACGAGCAGAGGATGTCGACTATAACAAGCACATTATGTTCACCAACGAAGATCTAGCGGGAGTAATAACCCCACATCATGATGCATTGATCATTACACTTAGGATAACTAACTATGACGTCGTAGATTGCTCGTCGACCAAGGTAGCTCATCCAAAGTAATGTACCTCGACCTGTTCAGGAAGTTGAAGTTGAGCGTCATCGACTTAAAGGAAGCTACTGTTCCTCTAGTTGGCTTCGCTGGAAGAATAAACATCCCTTTGGGAAAGATAATCTTACCAGTAATGGCAGGAAATATCTCAAAGATGATCGAATTTGTCGTGGTCGATATTGATTCACCCTACCAAGCGATCCTCGACAGAGGATGGTTGCACGCAATGAAGGCCATCCCCTCTACTTGCCATAAGAATCTCAAATGTGTGACTGAACGATGAGTGGTGGAGATCCACAAAGGTTAGGTGATGGCGAGAAAGTGCTTCATAGTAGCCATCCTCCTAATCCAGAGAAGAAGGTTGAGAAAATTATGAGCAAGGATGAAGAGCAGGAGAGGGTAATGCCCTCCAAATAGAAACTAAGATATGGGAGACCAAGAGTGGAGGAGACCAGACTCCTCCCCTCTGAGAGGGTCACTGAGGACGTGGAGGAAGTCGCAGTTAGTGGCGATAATAACGATAAGATGTTTTTAATTGGAGCCTCTCTCACAGATCGAGAGAAGAAGGAACTGACAGTACTTTTGCCAAGTAACTTAGACGTTTTTATGTGGGAACCTTACGAGATGCCTGGGATTGATCCCTGTGTGGCTTATCACCGACTACACGTTAATCCAGCTTTCAAGCCGATCCCACAAAGGGCACGGAGGAATTCCCCCGAAAAGGACAAGGTTGTAGAGAATGAAGTGGAGAAGCTGCTGGATGCAGGATCCATACGGGAAGTTCAATTCCCCAAGTGGCTATCCAACCCAGTAGTAGTCCCGAAAATCAATGGAAAGTGGAGAGCCTGTATTGACTTCACTGACCTTAATAAAGCTTGCCCTAAAGACAACTTCCCTCTCCTGAAGATTGAACAGTCGGTGGATGCCACAATAGCTCATGAAATAATGAGTTTCCTAGACGCATACTCCGAGTATCACCAATCCCTCTACACGAGCCAGATCAAGATAAAACAGTATTCATCACCACAGTTGGGTTATATTGCTACAAGGTCATGCCCTCTGGGCTTAAAAATGCAGGAGCGACTTACCAGCGGTTGGTCACCAAGATGTTCAAAGACCAAATGGGAAGCACTATGGAAGTTTACATCGGTGATATGCTCGTCAAGAGCAAAATCAAAAAAGACCACCTCTCTGGCCTATCAAGGACTTTCGAAATCCTCAGGAAGTACCGAATGAAGCTCAATGCAAGTAAGTGTTCCTTCAGTGTCCAATCAGGAAAATTTCTGGGGTACTTGTTCAGCAAGAGAGGAATTGAAGCTAACCCAGACCAAATTCATACTATCAATAGGTTACAACCCCCTCGTACGATAAGAGACGTGCAGAAGCTCATGGTAATGCTCGTCTCCCTAAATTGGTTCATCTCAAAGTCATTTGAAGGTGCCAGTCGTTCTTCTAATTGTTGAAGAAAAGCAAAGATGTGGAGTGGAATGAGGATTGCTCGAGGGCGTTAGAGGGGCTCAAGCTTACCTCAGCACACCACCCTTACTCGTAATCCCTAAAGAGAATTATTCTCTATACCTATACCTTGAAGTATCCAATAATGCTATAAGTTCTGCATCGATATGCGAAAAAATAGGAATCCAACACCCAATCTATTACGCGAGCAAGACTTTCTTGGACACCGAACAACGATACCTACCACTAGAAAAGCTCGCCTTTGCGCTAGTGGTAGCCTTAAGGAAATTGAAACATTACTTCGAAGCCCACTCCATCATCGTACTTACATCCTACCCTCTTAAAGAAGTCCTGAGAAAATTAGACCTGTTAGGTAGACTATTAAAGTAGTCAGTCGAGCTTGGGCAATTTGACATTCAGTTCCAGCCAAGGAATGCCATCAAAGGGCAGGTCCTCTATGATTTTATCACAGAATTTATCGGAGAGCATCGTTGTGACCAGCACCAAAAAATTCTCAGAGTGAAGTCCCCCAACATCGGGCGTCTGCTGATTATTCATTGACGGAGCCTCCAATTCCAAAAGGGCAGGAGTATGCATCGTGCTGATTACCCCTAAAGATGCAATACTCGAACAAGGAATAAGGCTTAGATTTAAAGCCTCCAATAACGAAGCAGAATATGAAGCACTGATCGCGGGCCTACAAAAAGTGCTAACACTCAGAGCAAAGAGACTCCAAGTGTTCGACGACTCACAGTTGGTCTCCAACCAGATAAGTGGTGATTTCAACGCTAAAGATGAGAGGATGGCAGCCTTTCTCGCCATTGCGAAGGAATTAATGACCAACTTTGAACAATTCAGCGTCCAGCAGTTTCCCAGAGGACATAACAACCATGCTGATGCCCTGGCAGCCTTAATCTCAGAGATTAACTCTGACTTGAAGAGGATAATTCATATTGATTTCCTTACCCAGCCAAGTATCAACCAGATCGACGAGCTGCCAAGCGTGGGGCATGTTCTCTAGATTGAGACAGCCCCTAGTTGGATGGACCCCATAAAAGAGTATTTGAAGGATGGTGCGCTACCAGCAGATAAGAAGACCTTTAATCAGATAAGAGTCAAAGCTGTTCACTTTTACTTATCATCTGAGGGCAAGTTGTACAAGAGATCTTTCACTGGCTTATACCTTCAATGCGTTCATCCAAAGGACGTCGAGGAAGTCCTGTATGAAATCCATGAGGGAATCTGTGGGAGTCATATTGGGGGCAGTTCGCTAGCTTTTTAAGCAATGAAAGAAGGCTACTGGTGGTCGTACATGCAAAAAGATGCTGAACTCTATGCTCGTAAATACGGAAAGTGCTAACTTCATGCACCTATGGTTCACCAGCCAGCCAGCGACCTGAAGTCACTTACCAGCCCATGGCCTTTCTCCCAATGGGGTATGTACATCATGGGCCCTCTTCCTATCGCAACCAATAATCGCAAGTATCTGTTGGTCGTAATAAATTACTTCACCAAATGGATAGAAGCAGAGTCACTGGCAAATAATATAGACGCAAATATGGTAAGATTTATATAAAGGAACATTGTCACTCATTTTGGGATCCCCAAGACCATCATTAATGATAATGGAACCCAGTTTGAAAGTGGCATCTTCCAGGGTTTCTGCAATGACCACGGGATCAGGCACTACTTCATCTCTCTGGCATATCCTCAGAGCAACAGACAAGCTAAAGCTTCCAACAAAATAGTGATTGATGGATTAAAGAAGCGCTTAGAGTGAGCCAAGTGGGCATGGGTAAACGAACTACTTCACATCCTATGGGCTTACCGCACCACCCCACGTCGAGCAACTGGAGAGACACCATTCGCACTAACGTATGGGATGGAGATAATTATTCCCTTGGAAGCTGGCCTCCCTACCATGAGGTCTACCCTGGTCGATCAAGGCCAGAACGATGCAGCATTGCTCGCTAAACTTGACCTAGTTGAAGAACGAAAGGAGTTAGCTCTAGTGAAACTAGCAGCCTACCAACAACAACTAACAAAGCACTATAACAAAAAGGTCAATCTAAGAGCATTCCAAGTCGGGGATTACGTCCTAAGGAAAGTTCTTGGTAGCGTTGTAAAACCATCGGATAGTAATCTAAGACCAAATTTGGAGGGGCCATTCAAGGTGATAAAAGATGACCTACAAGCAACTTATCACTTAGAAACGTTGGAGGGCAGGGAGATACCTAATGCTTAGAATGCAGCCAATTTGAAGAAATTCTACTTCTAGTTTTTCTTTTTCCTTTTAAACTCAATGTTGAAGTTTTCAATTCATTTCTAATTAATAAAGATTTATTTGGCAGTGGCATTCTATGAAGTGTTAATTTTTCTCAACTACATTATAATTCATGCACCTTTTCCAAGTTACTGGCTCCCCTCTTAACATACAAAACTAAGATCATGAGATACGTATTAAAGCAGGGTCAGTATGCAATCACCCTCCTCAGGCATTTGTCAGCAAACAAATATGACCTCCTAGCTTGCCCTTGGCAATATATGAAGCCCTACAAGGGACCCTTAGGCAACATGGCCAACCCAGGTTGGTCGCCAACATTGTTTGGATCAAAAATTTTGTTCGGATAGAACATCCAATACCAGGTGTGTCCCCGCCATTGCCTCACTTAGGCCCAAGGAAGTGTGACGACACAACCTAAAAGGTAAAGTAAGGCAGAATGGTACACTAAAAGCATACTGCACTGGGGGGATACTCATTCAACAAACCAACTCTGTCTAAATCAAGTCTAGTCGGCTGAAAGAGTCCAAGATAGTTGAATAAGATATCAATGAAGTAAAAAAATACACAACACATATTTAGTCAGCAAATCGCCCAAAACATAACTATTTTATTACATCATTACATATACAAAGAGTTACATATGCTGATTAAATTAAATCCTAAAGAGAACTAGGTCGCTGAGCAAGATAGTCATCCACTCGTGCTCATCGGCCATAATTTGGGTGAGGAGCTAATTCCTCCTCGACTTCATCTGAATTTGGTTCCACGAGCTGCCTTAGGATTGCATCTATGGGAACCCATCGATCATCCTTTCTGAATGGGTTCGGCATCAAGGTTGTGGGGGAGATCTCATGTCTGTACCAGAGGACAGAGTTCCTAGGGACCTGCAACTCCCTAAGAGCACTCAACCACCCTCTTATAAAAGATAACTCTTCAACCTCCCTCAACTTTGTTAGAGCATCAGTCAAACCCTGGTCATAACCATTAGCCCACACCTCCCGAGGACCTTTATTGAACAGGTGCCTTAGCGAGGTAACATCTCTTTGAAGATTGGCATATATCACGTACGCCCTGCGAACGTCACCTCAAAGCTTGGTAATCTCCCTAGTTGAGCCACTATCATCAGTACCAGCTTATGACCTAGTTGATGAAGAGGAACCACGTAAACCTCGAGGGGCAATGCTCGACGTATTCTCCCTAAGTCGTGATACTTCCCTCCTTAGAGCGTCATTCTTTTGTTGAAGTACCTCTCCAACTTTATTAACCTCAGAGGCATCCAAAAGCTTAGCCTTCAGAGCATCCACTTCTTATTGAACAGAAGCACAGACCTCCTACATCTCCTGAAGCCTATCTTTCAGCTTGGCAATGAGCTCTGACTGGTCCTTATAGTCTTGATTCCTTGACCTAAGAGACTTATAAATCCTTATAAAGGCACGACGAACTCGGTTGCTCGCATCGGGACCAAGAATTTCTCCTAGTTGAGAGGTAGCAGGAATATATTCCTCAACATCGATGAGATACAAACCATATAAGCGTTGGAGAATAAATAAATCAGTATGCGAAAGGGAACATAATTTCATTTCATTAAAAGGAAGTTCAAGTACATCACCAAAAGAAAGAAAGAAAAACAGAAATGCAAAAATACAAAGGTCCCTAATAAGACTAGCTGGCGACCTCAGTCTGTTCTGAGGATGCTGGTTGTTTCCCCTTATCCGCGACAGCCCCATGTGCACCTCCATCAAATGGAGCAGTCACCATCCCCTAATCGAGGGGAGAATCAACAACAGTAATTGGGACAACTGGGATACCTTCATGAGCAGGAGGAAGAGGCACCTCACCCATAATAGGCTTGGGACTAGGGTCGTGCTCGTCAAAGAGGGGGGAATCAACATCCACCTCGACAGCGAGCAAAGCCCTATCCCAACCCTTCTTAAAGTTGAGGCGGACGATGTATCCAATCTGAGACTCAACATCCTCATATGCTGCGAGCCACCATCATTGTACGAGCTCTCCTTGAGTGTGGAAATCTCAGATTCTAACTTCTTCTCCGTCTTAGTAAGCATCTTGTTCTCCTCAACCACCACCAGTTTTCTTATACAGACCAGGTCGTAAGACTGCCTCAGCTCCTTGGACCACTTTTTCCTTATTAGCTTTGCCAAGGCAACGTCGAAAGACTTCTGAGCAACAAGATCAGTCTTTAGGCTCACTTCCAACTCGGCATTTCTCCTTGCCAGCTCATCACGGTTGCGATAGAGGAGAGTGAAATCAGACACAAACTGTATAGAAAAAGAAAACATTCAGTGAAGAAAACATTAGAGGAAGAACTGCAAGATTAAATAAGTAAAAATAGAATAACTAAGGACAACCCCTAACTTTCCTTCATGGCTAACTGGTTGGTTCTTATACTCAATGACCTCTGGTGATCAGCTGGAAAGAATACACTCTCAAGCACCGTCGGAGACAACTGAGGGGAAAGAGAAAAATAAGCCCCCTCAGCCAGAGCAGACACGGGCACCAATGACTGCCCCATCTTCGTCCTCACTTCTTCTTTCCTTTTCTCTTCCTCTCTCTCCTTCATCTCCATCTCTTCTTCTTTCTTTCTATCTCTCTCTCTCACCAATGCCTCCTCTTTCTTTTTCCTCCCCTGTTCATGAGCAACAGTTTGGGAGCCAGTGGCAGTATCCCCACTTTCAGACTTCTGCTTCTTCAACCTATGAGCAAGTGCCACATTGTCCTCATTATCATCCTGGATCAAATTCTTCCTAGGAGGGGCCATAATTTCCTCGCCGGAGCTACCCGGATCCTCCGAGTCCTCCGAAACCTCTGAACCCTCATAACCTTCCTCCAAACTGGAAGATTCTTCACCGCTTGAACTCTTTTCGCTAGAGTCACCTTCAACTTCACCTCTGTCATACCATATGGTTGTCTTTACCATAGATGCTCTCCTCTTCGTCCAATTGGATTAGTTCAGCAGCAATCTCTTCTGTGATATTTAACTGAGGAATACTATCCACAGGTCGGGCGATGAAGCTGGAGCCAATGTTCTTGTACTTCAAAAGGAACGAAGTTGATCGCGGGTGATCACCGTCAGCCAAATATTCCCCCATTTTCAAGCTTTGACTAGCTCAACAGCTCGAATTTCGCGAAGCCCGGGTTATAAGTTCTTAGTCTTCGCTGAAAAAGGAAAACATGAAAATATAATAAAGAAAGTACACTAACAGAGAATAAATAAGTAGAACAAGAGCTATGCCTACCTATGTACTCCTCCCCATAAAAGGGAATCGTAGGTCCCCTGTACCTCGCCCCTTTAGTTTGGGGAGAGAACTGCCAGTTCCTGGTAATGAATCCCTCTTGCCAATAGTCCTTATGGGAATCAGGTAGATTGACTACCAACACCCTCTCAGGACTCTTAGCCTTCAGATAGAGGATACCAGAGTTTGTTTGAGATAAGAATAGCAATAACAAATTTCAGCAAGACCTAGATTGGTACCATAGAGATGATTGACCCTATGTACACCATTCACAATTTTCCAGACATTCGGAGAATATTGGGCAGGAACTATATAGAAATAACTAAAAAAATGAAAAAACATGCGATTTGGGGGAAAGGTCAAAAACCCCTAGGACAACAGAAGAACATGAATCCATTGCCTATCCTCAATGTCTCGCACATTATGAGGAACAGGGGCACATTCAATGTCCACCCAGTTTGGAATATTATAAAGCTCCCTAAACTCAGTTATCGACCTATTACCTATTCTTGCCATCAGAAAAGAAAAACCCTAGCAATGATAATGAAGACATTTCAAACAGAAAAGAAAGGAAGGGAAGTTTAGAGAACTTACGTATTGAAAACCAATTTGAGACAACGCAAAGCCACAAGCAAGGAAGATGGGAAGATAAGGAAGAGCTCGAAGACGAAAGGAGAGACTTGGAGATAAGAAAACGTAGTAGGAAGCGAAAGATATCTTAAAAATTTGAGAGTTTGTGAAACGAAGCTAAAAATGGTTTCTTCTAACAAGTTTTAAACCTTCTCAATCATGATGCACAAAGAACGAAGTAAATATGTTGCCGCCTAAATTTGCTAAAGAAAGACGTTTCGATCCCCAAGGCATCATGCAATTCACAAAAAAAACATTAGAGCTCTTATTTAAAATTATTGAGCCCAAATTGTGACCCAAAATTTTTAGGGGCAATTGTGGGTACCACATTTATTTATCTTAGCCCAGAGAAGTAGTCAGGCTAAGCCCAATCAAAAATAGGGAAAGTCCGGCCCAAACTCCCAAGGCTTATAAACGGTTAATTAGCAGTGACCCATTCAACGCCTAAAATCTCCCAGGAGATATTCCACCCCCCACTCTCCGAGAATCACATGTATATATTGCACCCCTAGCCCGGAGCAAAGGGTATATAATTTTGTAAACATTCCCCTGGAGAAAAGAGAAATATAATCAGAGAGCACCACCGTGGACATAAGTAATTTGCCGAACGACGTAAATCTTGTGTCGTTTATGATTGCAATTATTCTAATTTGTGTTCTTTACTTTTTCTGGTGATCGCATTTGCTTATAATTTGTGTTGAGATTAATTGTCACCACAACCACAATAATGAGTAAAACCCAACATACCTGACCATAAGTAGATTGATTATATTTTATTGCTTTAATCCGCATTAGACCATACATATAAATTTAACCAAAAAAAATGAGGATTTACAAAAACACAGATTATTTCAAAATGATAAAGATGATATGAAACATAAGTGAGAAATCCACTACGTAGTTTTCATGCATGAAAGTAGTGTATCAAGATTTTGTTGACAATTATTCCAAAAATTTTTGGTTCCATTCAGAATCAAAATGATTACAAAGATAATGCCTACATCGGGTTAGCTTTTCCATGTTTTCATCACATGAATCTCAATTAAGATGTTTGCCAACAGATTGTGATGAAATAGGAGGTGGGCAAATTGGTAGGACACTACCATTTGTGTTTAAAATAATGATTACACGAGAGAGAGAGAGAGAGAGAGAGAGAGAGAGAGAGAGAGAGAGAGAGAGAGAGAGAGAGAGAGAGAGAGAGAGAGGCACATGTTGAAACATGCGGGTAATAATCTTGCACCGAACAGTGTCTCGTAACATTATATCATCCATGTAACCATATTTACAAAAGGGACGCCGCACAACTCCAGTGCTAGTCAAACTGTCAGCAAAATTTACAAAGGAATTAAAAAACGAGACTCATAAGTATGTGAAAGGGCATACACTGAATGCATAGGCATGCATACCTGAAAGTAGAAGAAATGTGCAATGGTAGGTAACTATATATTGTAGTATATACAAACAAAATATTACTCTCTCTCTCTCTCTCTCTATATATATATATATATATATATATATTGGAAGTTGGAAAAGACCGCCCTCCCCTGCAAAATAAATTACCACGTGCAAAATTTAGGGAAAACAAAAACACAATGAGGCACCTTTATCAAAAAAATGTTAGTCGGAAGCAAATCTTCCTATGCACTTGTAGCGCTAGTACCCCAATATTCTGCGAATTCAAAAATAGCTATAGCTAGTAAACATAAGGCCCAAGCACGATGGAATTAAATGTGCAATCATCTCATTTTTAATTCTCGACAGACATTTATTTGCATAACACCACATATCAACAATTTATCATAGTTCTTTTTAGAAAAATAATGTATAACATGTAGAAACAGAGAGAGTATATCCTCCAACCCCTCAGGTATGCAAAGAATAACGTTTGACAAGCAATGAAGGACTCAAACGCAAAGAAACAGAGGGGAATGGTTCATTGTTATGTTTTCAGTAGAAGTTTGGGGATCCTAATTAATTAAAATTATGTTTTTTGAAGCATCGGTTGTGTCCTTTATTCTAAAGATATTCTATCTATTTATGTCCTTACCTAGAGAGTGCTGGAGTAATTGTGTGAGTTTTCTATTTCTATAGGACACATGCACATTCCTTTGAGCAATGGAAGCTATCACATCAGACTAGATACATCCGTTAAGAGTTCATATAGACACAAAACAATCATTTTTTCATATTCACATTTTCACTTCATACTCTTATATCAGATTTCGACAAATAAGCAAACGCACTTTAAATTTAATCTTTAATAGGCATTGTGTTTACAAAAATCAGTCAAAATGAAAAATTAAGAATAATATATTGTCATAAGTACCTATAAGAATACTACGGCCATTGAGATATGTTTCACCAACTGATCCTATGTCCTAGGTTCATTAGTTCCATAACATCAGGCGGTGATGCCATATGGACGAGGCATGCATCTGGTACATTGAGTCCCGTTTTAGCTCTGTTCCGAATTTCTAATGTGTTAACATGTTAAGGAAGCCTTTGAGACTTTAAAGAATTATAAAAAATAAATCATTTTATGTGAATCAAATGTATTAAAAAATATCATTTCTCACATTCTCTTATAAAAAAGGAATATATTTGAATAACAAATTGAATTATATTCCTCACATAATTATGTGGGATAAAAATAAAAAAATAATAGAAAGATATCTTTCGTTAAGACCGTCGGTAACTAAAAAAGTCCCTAAATTGCTCGTTGTAAATATCGATCATCTAAACATAAATATCATATCTAAAAGTGTCTTCTTATAAGATTTCTAGGTCCAGTCTGTATAAAAAAATAAAAAAATAACATTTGCATTATTCATTTAGCATCTATTGGCAAATATACAGCTTGACCATATATAAATATACAAACATTGAAGCTATTAAGAGCAGATCGACTCAGCAGTTGGGTATTTGAAAAAACCTCCACTATAATAATCACATGAAGAAAAAAGATTTAAGGATGCCCAAAACAATACAAGAATTCTATAATTTATGAATTAGGCATTCCATAATGAGTTCTTACCGATGAGAAAAACTAAGTTTAGAACAGCCATGAGTTCAACATGCTCTATCGGAAGTTGAGGACCCGAACAATGTGGTGGCGGAGGCCAATCAACTTATAAAAATCCTCCTTTCGAAAGGTTGCCCATGTCCATGGGTATAATCGTGGTCAACCTATTCCTGATTAAAAATCTCTCACAAACTACCAAAAGTTATAAAATAATAAAACCTATAACATATATTCCCATCATCTAATTGATCCTTCTTATGGATAACTTCATTTCCCCCTTAAACCAAGAAAACAATGCGATATTCAGGTCTTTCCACCTAAACAAACAACAACGCATAGCATGATGGCAATACACATGGAAAAATATAATATCTAAATAATACTTTTATTAGCGATGTGATGATAAGAGTGGAGAAATATAGAATAAAATTAAAGTTGGGCCGAACATGTAATCAAAAGAAATTTGTACATTAACAACTGGCATAGACAACCAACTCGAACTAAATCCACGTGGGCAAAAAAAGTTGAGAGAACATGTAGCACCCCATGTGTTCGAGGACAGATGAATTTAATTTTTGTGATGACATAAATTTATTTCATGAGGAGTCTCAAATGAAAATTTAGTGTGCACGGTTGATCCGGGATGGGTCAAGGAAGGGAAAATGACTATTCGGGGTTTTAATTTGGGTTTCATAGTATTTTTGACTTAGTTTGACCCGAAAAAGAGTAAACGAGTCATTTTAAGTGTGTATTATCATTTAGTTGGGAGTTGTTAAAGATAAGAGTTATTTAAGCTTGGAAGCGTTAGGCTTATCTCATTTTTGTGAGAAAACCCTAAAGAGAGAGAGAGAGAGAGAGAGAGAGAGAGGGAGAGAGAGAGATAAGGAAGAAGAGGAAGAGAAGAAAATAAGAGAATACTTAGAGCTTTGGAGATTTTTGACTTAAATACGCGGATTCAAGGAATATTCAACCTCTATAACTTTGAGGCAGTGATTAAACTAGTTAAATAATTGTGTGTGTGAGTTATCTCATAATTTTGTTGATGATTTAGTTGATTTTTAGCTTAAATGGTGTAACCCTAGAATTTGATGAGTAAATCTTTCATTTAGTGATACATTTATGGATTTGATGAGAAAAATAGTTGGGATAATATGTATGTGGGTTTTGGTGGAAATCATGGTTGAGTTCCTATCATTGGGTGATTTATGGTGTTAAGATTTGTTGGGAAAAAGGGGTTCGTTTGTGATGTAAAACAATCTCGTAAGAATAAATTTGTACGGCACTGGACCGATTCATTTTTAAGTGGCATCGGATCGGTCCAGGCATTAAAAGTCTTCTGTCGATTTTTAGGAACCGGTTCATTTTTGAGGACCCTTGGTTCGGTCCGGTCATTACAATTTGACAGCTCCTGTTTCAACCCTTTTTAATTGGTTTTATTACTTAGGGACCCTCTAATACAGTGTAGTAAACATGTTTATAATATATTATGAGGGTTCATATTTGGGTATAATAGAGGGGCCACTTTGGGGGCTATAATAGAGGTATACATAAGATTAAATTGTGTTATTTTCTTTTAGTAAATCCTCCAAGTAATGAGGATTATTTTGAGGATGGTTACGGGGCTATTGTGGAAGTATATTTGGGAGTTTAATTACCGAATCGTTTCGTAAATTCTTCGAGTGGTAGGAATTTACTTAACACCGAATATGGACTCGGTGAGAGAGGGATTATCGTGTGTCCTTAGTGTCGATTAAATTTGGTGACTATTCATATCACAAGGGTGATGAATTAGTAAGTTTCAAGTGAGGGATTGAATAATAAAATGAATTGGGAATTTATGCGTGAGTGTATCGATTAGTATAATGAGAGTTATATACATATAGCCGGATTCATTACTTTTATACAGGCGGATGTGAGATGGTGTGTATATATATATATGGTGTGAATGTGTATACCTTGTGTGATGGTTTGTATATGATGTGCATGCGCATATATATCTTATGTGTATGATATATATTATGTGGTGCATACCCCCTAGTGCTATCATGGGAAGTTGCGTGATGTGGGTGATTCCCCCTGGCTTGAGGAACAGGGAGAGTATAATCCCCAAGTCATAGCATCCAGTATTTTACCGTGCATGAGGTAGGAGTAAGATGTCTTGGGTATGATTCGTCTTGCCTTTAGGTGAAGAACTTTGACCATTTCCAGTACGTTGTGATTTGGTTTATACCAAGTCGGTATGAGAGTCCGGCCACTGGTAGCCCAGGATGATATGTGAGTAATTCCTTGGAAGATGATAGCATTGTAGAGACTGTTATTATACATATATTATATGTGTTATGTATGTGTACTTGCTAGAGAATGATAAATCATGTATAATAAGTGTGGGTAATATTATACAAGCTTTATAGATAGTGTGTGATATCTTAATATTATAACTAGAGAAAGTAATAAATATATGTATTATGTTTTATCTATTGTAGCATGAGAGTTGATGAGTATACTCTTATGCCGATAGACAGGAAGTAGGGGGTTTGTACTATGGATCGAGGGCCTAACGGATTCCCACGACCGACAATGTTAGGTGGTAGTGTATCGGGGGGTTCTTTGTTTGGATTTGGCTTTGTGAGACGTCCCACGCACGAAACTTAGCGTAATGTTGGTCGTGGGGATACATTTGGTCCTTAGTTCTTGGGTATATGTATTATAATGGATGAATATTTCTAGCATGAATGATGACGTGTGATATCTTATGCTAATAACTTGTGAAGTTAATAATTTGAAATCGAGAAAATATAATTGAGATAAATTAATGTATAAGATTGGGCGTAAACTTAGGAGGCAATAGAATAAGTAGATATATAGTTATGTTTTAGCATAGTGAGTAACACGAATGAGGATTATGCGTACATTTAAGATGTATTATCCCTAGAATGTATTGGGCAGCTTAACTGAGGTTCATATGCATATGTTAGGTGCGCGCTATAGATGAGGGGTGAGGTTGAGTCTCAAGAGAGAGCTATACCACTTTAATTATGAAATTTTTGCATTCATAATTATTATGCATTTTAATTCACTTGCTAAAAATGATTTTTCAAACCTCAGGCTCTGACCCGTTTATATCTTTTCTCTTGCTATACATATATTGTATTATTGTAGGCGTCCCTCCGTCAGGATGCCAATGATGTCTATTCATTTCAGAGTCCTTGGAGCTGTAGCAGATGCGGAATGTTACAGGATTTTATTATAACCACTTCCTATTCTTGTAAAATAGTTAAGGATCCATTTTGTATATCGGATATGTGTACCTAGGGGTTGTATATTTGTAGCTCTTTTATATTTTTATCTGGATGTTGTATTGTCTATGACCCGACAGCATATTCAGGTATATCTTTTGTTGTACTCGTGTTTATATAATCATGTTAGTAGTTGTTATATGTTGCTTTGTAGTTGCTTGTGTGTTTTTGAGATAATTTTTGGCATCCGTTATTTTTTTACTGGGTGGTTAGTTATGTTTTTATTAGATTTATCAGTTGAAGCTGAGAATAATCAATTTGAGATTTTTGTTTTATCTTAGTATATAGATGGCCACCGTTATTAATTTAAGGGGGGTGTCACATGTGGTATCATAGTAACATGTTCTAGTGTTTTAGGATCTGTGCAGGTTTTCTACGTTCTTTCGTAAGCTTTCTTGACATAGAGCCCTATTATTAGGATTATTGTGTTCGTATTGCGTTTACGATCTTTTGCGATGCAAATTGTTTGAACTGAGTGCTGATACAGTTCGCTCTTGTTTCAAATGCCGCTGAATTGAGGTCGCCCGGCTAGAGTAAATAGGAGGGTAGAGAATGTGGAGCCCCAAGTGCCTCAGGGGACTATGACTGCAACAGAGGTTGCCAATATTATGGCCCAAGAAGTCAATGCGTCCATGAATGCCGTGGCTCAACAATTTCCTCAGGCTCTGCAACAGTCTGCAGTGCTGGTAGCTCAAACTCACATGGGGCTGTCTGTGTGGGAGAGACTTAGATAAGAATTTCAAAAAGGTCATCCTCCAGAATTTCAAGGGGGAGCCGATGTTATTATAGCAAGTCCGTGGAAGAAGGATATTCAACGTCTCCTTCGGATGGTGGAAAGTGGTGATGTTCCAAAATAAATACTTGCAACCTTTAAGTTAGTGGGTGCAACTCTCTAGTGGTGGGAGTCGGTCACTATGTCAGAGCAGAGGGATACGATGTCTATATCATATTTTGGGTTCGATTTGATCTTAAGTATTTCCCTTTGTCAATTCAAATGGAAATGAGGAGAAGATTGTTAGAGGTGAAACAGGGGGATAGGATGGTGGCGGAGTATGAAGAGGAATTTACTCGGTTGCTGAACTTTGTGCCCGACGAGTTAAATATGAAGGAGAAATGTATATCAAAGTTCTTGGGAGGTTTAGATTGGCGAATTTGACAACATTTGTTAGGGAACTCGACATTGCTTACTTTTATCGATGTGATGAATGCGACATTATTACATTGTCAGGACCACCGTCCTCATTTAAAAGGGAAGAAGGAGTCTGGGGACTCCGACTTGTTAAGTATGTCGGGAGAGAGTGGTGCCCATGGGGAACAATCATCACAGCAGCAGAGGAATAGTCAAACGGAGAAGAATCTCCATTTAGGGGCTTCGAGTACGAGGAAGCGTTCAAGAGGTTTTAAATTCGATGGCAGTGGCTCTAGACATGATTATCAAATGACGCAGGAGCGTTTTGTTCCTCAGGGTGGACATGAAGGATTTACTGGGAAATGTTTTTTTCTATCGGGAGATAGGACATAGGAAGAGGCATTGTCCTGAGAGAGGCAGAGGGTAACTTTTTGAAGATGTTTTGGATGCACAACTGTGACACCCCGCCTAATAAAATTCCGGGTGATCAGTCCTATACAAAATTAAAACAGGAATCCCAGTTGGTTCATCCTTAGCATCACTGTCGAAAACTTTTTAAAACTTACTAACCACCTAGTATTCCAAAAGCTGGTGCCAAATTTTAACTTTTTTTTTATTAAACAGAACAGTACATGCGGAATTAAATATAAACCATTCACACAACTGAATAATTAATTACACAACTTGCGGAATAAACCACCGGCCACCAAAGAAATAATCCAATACAAATATCCAACACCGGAATAAAATAAGTCTGAAAACTGAACTGAAAGTCTGGGTGACATGCTCTAAATAAAACTGAATCTGATAAGTGATTCCTACTCTAGGAATGATTGAATGATGCGTCTAATCCAAACTCCTGCTAGCATCCACATATGCCGCAGCTCCGTGTTCCTGGAATAGAATATCAATCCTGGCGTCCCTGTGGCTGGACACTGATATACCCATTTATACCCTCGGCCAGGCTGAGGGCGCCCTCCACCAAGGTGCGCCGAAGATGGTCTCGTAACCCCTCATCATGGTCCAGATGACCCTTTAAGGGTCGACCCCTCATTATGGTCCAGACGACCCTTTAAGGGGGGTAACCCTTCATCAGGCCCAGACAACCCTTCAAGGGGTCGACCCCTCATCATGGTCCGGACGACCCTTCAAGGGGTAGACCCTTCATCAGGCCCAGACGACCCTTCAAGGGGTCGACCCCTCATCATGGTCCAGATGACCCTTCAAGGGGTCGACCCTTCATCAGGCCCAAACGACCCTTCAAGGGGTCGACCCCTCATCATGGTTCAGATGACCCTTCATGGGGTCGACCCTTCATCTGGACCGGACGACCCTCCGAGGGGACAACCCTCCATCAGGGTCCGGATGACCCTTCAAGGGGCCGACCCTTCATCGGGCTCAGACGACCCTCCGAGGGTATGACAGTACGAGGCCTAAATTAGGCCAGACTCACTACCAGAAGGAACTTTGCCCTCGGCCTCATATCATAGGCCGATGGTGACATCATCACAGCGCGTGGTTTGGGAGACGCGTAGAACAGTGCGCGTGAGGCTCACATGGCACGTGGAAAACCTTTATAACAATGTCACCCCCTCACGTGAGGGAATATTATGTCATTATTTGGCATCTACAGGTGTCAATAGGAGATTGGCTAGATCCTCATTCACATGCACCATGCATACTTGGGGGGTACACTACACCCCCCATGACCTATATATACTTGTCACCTACAACCCTATATGAGGATGGATCGATAATTGTAACCCTAGCAAAAACTCTGCTTATACACACAGTAGAGAGAGAAAGTGAGCTTATGTGCATTGTATCCAAGGCCATTAGTGCCCATACTTAGTGGATCACACACTCACAATGGATGTAGGCCTAATTGGCTGAACCACTATACATCATTATCTTATTCCTCTTATACTCATCTCCTTCTACACACTTAGACACTTACACATATACACCTCTAGGGCTACCATGGTTACTACTGTTTAAGCTCATCATCACTTATCTCGTGGTGCTAGATTTCAGCATCATTAGTTTGGCGCCGTCTGTGGGAACGAGAAGACATCTCTTCCTTTGTATAGCTTGACCTCACTGGGCACTCTGGTGGTGAACCAGCTCTCCCCATGAGAGGAGATATTTCACCATTGAAAGAGACCCATTAAGGTTCTCAAGCTCACCAGTCCTTTTTCTTCAGTTCAGCTGTTCACATCTCAAACAGATGGCACCAGAGATGCCACCACCACCACTCCCTCCACCGGATAGTGGAGTAGGACCCAGTTCCAGTTAGCCACCACCTCAGTCTGAGATGGCTGATGTGGCGGCAGCCTTGAAGTCTCCGGCAGTAAGCCAGCGAATCATGCAGGAGCAGTTCACAGCTCTAAGCCATAACATACTAAGACCATCAGGAGTCTCACCTGAGATGATTACTCCGGCAGCGGCTCCAGGGCAGCATGAGGCTAGGGGACCACCCCAGGCACCACGCAAAGACCTGCCACCCCCTCAGCAGCGTAGGGATGTTGCTGACCCTCGACGTCTACGCCTGGGGAGGCAAGGAAACCCTTGCCCTGAGGATAGGTATGGCGATCTGGAGGGAGAAGAGGCCCCCATAGAATGCTGGGAACCATATGAGGTCTCCAACAATACTGTACGACCTCTCAAGGAGAGTAGAGGTAAGTGCGGGAGACCAAATCTTGATGATCACCCAAGAGGCTCTGCTTTTGATCGCTTGAGAAGGGGGTCGGCCTTTGAGAGGCTGGGCCCTGTAAATGACCTGCGGGAAAAATTATCCAGATCAAGGAGCGCTGCGAGGTCCAGAAGGGAGGCAGCAGATGGCCGACCCCACGACGGTCAGGGGAAAGTAAATAGCCGACACAGGCCTGCCGCCGCAGAACCCTCCGTCCACCTTAAAGAGGCGACGGGGGATAACATCGGCTAAGCCGACCCTATGAGGCCCTGGAATGACTCAATCCAGCGATTGGAGGATAAGATTGGTGATATTCTGAAAATCCGGGACCCTCTTCATAGAGGATACTCCATAGGCTCTCCCTTTGTGGCGAAGATTGTCAACTTTCCTACGCCATCAAAGTTTAAGCCACCTGTGGTCACCCCACGGTATGACGGGAGTACAAATCATGTCCATCATATTAAGATGTATCAATCAGCGGCAGGCATATACTCTATCTCTGATGAGATGCGATGTCGTGCCTTTTCTGGCACTCTGACGGGGGCTGCACATGTCTGGTATATGTCTCTTCCAAAAAATTCCATTGAAAGCTTTAAACAGTTGGCATACCGGTTTATCCACAACTTTTGCTTTGGGGTGAGGCCATAGAAGAAGACCACCCACCTTCTCTATGTTAAGCAGGAGAAGAATGAGAGTCTAAGGGACTACATAGCCAGATTCAATAAAGAAAAGTTGGAGGTGGAAGACTATGAGGAGAGCATAGCTATGATAGCCCTGATTGGAGGACTCCAAAAGGGGAAGCTGTTATGGAAGCTTACTGAAGACCCTCCGAGGATGATGGCTGAATTGCTGTCAACAGCAGGAAAGGTGATGAACGCCGAAGAGGCGATGGCCGCAAAATATGAAGATGAAAAAGGAGGCACTAGTGGGGGTAAGTACCCTAAGAAGAACAAAGAGGGGAAGAAGAGGTCTACGGACGACAAGTTCGCTGGTTACACCCCTCTAACGGTCAGCTGAGAACATATTCTCAATGAGATAAAGAGTGATCGATCCCTGAAGTGGCCTGAGAAGTTGAGGGAAGCCCCCAACAAGAGGAACAAAAACCTGTGGTGTGAATTTCACCAAGACCATAGCCACGTGACAAACAAATGCTTTGCTCTGAAAGATGAGATTGAGAAGATGCTGAAAGAAGGGAAGCTCAAGAAGTACGTTGACAAAGGTGCCTTCAAGAGGGGCCGAGCGGACGACCCCAGAAAAAGCGAGGCGATGCATGTAGAGAAGGTCCTCAAAAAAGAGGGGACGACCCTTTTGACGATGAGGACGACCCTGACCTCTCGCCGAGAGATGACCACGGCCCTATCAAGAGGCGTAATATGATCTCGCTCGGAGTAGGAATGATCTCCGGGGATCTAGCAAGAGGAGGGTTAGAGGTCGCTGACAGGAAGGCCCATGTGGCTGAGGCCAAGGCAGTGACGAAGACAGTACACTCAACCTCTCTGGAGGCGAAGTCAGAAAAAAGAAAAAAGGTTGACATGGATACTCTGATAATGGGGTTCTCAAGAATAGACTTCAAAGGCCTCTTAGCTCCACATGATGACCCTCTCATCATCACTACCAGGGTGCACGGATGCGAGGTGCCGAGGATCCTAGTAGATGGGGGCTCATCTGCAGACGTGATGTTTTGGCAATGCTTCAAAGCTTTAGGTCTCAGCCGTGCTAGACTCGTTCCATACCATCACCCATTGATTGGGTTCAGTGGAGAAAAGGTTCATCCCCTCAGAGTGTATGAGGATGATGTCAGGATGGGGGACGAGTGGCCGAGATGGCTTACCAAAAAGGTCAGCTTATTTGTGATGGATGAACATGTGTTTTCGGCCTACAATATTATACTGGGACGGGTAACCCTCAAGGGGTTCGAAGTTGTGCCGTCTACGGTCCATTAGATGATAAAATTTCCAACCCCTTACGGGGTGGGGGCAGTTCAGGGAGACCAGACGACGGCATGGGAATGTTATTACAACTCCGATGAAGAAAGAGAGGCACACAAGAAGACTACGACCACTTATAATATTGATACCCTAGACCCCAGAGACGAGACAAAGATGAAGAAGGGAGAGGCCCCAGAAGAGGTAGAATCCATCATCCTCAATGAGGATGATCCAAAAAAATTGTCCAAGTCAGTAAGTCTCTGAAGCCAAATATCAAGGAAGACCTCATTAAACTGTTGAGGAGTAGACGGAGCGTCTTTGCATGGATTCATGCAGATATGTCGAGGATCAACCCTGAAATCATGTGCCACAAGCTCAACGTGGTAGAGGGTGCGAAGCCGGTGAAGCAGAAGAGGAGAATTTACTCTAGACAGAAGTATGAGTTCATAAGGGATGAGGTCAAAAAATTAGAAGATGCGGAGTTAATCAGAGAGGTCGTCTACCCTGAATGGCTGTCCAACATAGTCATTGTCCCAAAGGCCAAAGGGAAGTGGATAATGTGTGTGGACTTCACCGACCTCAACAGGCACTGTCCCAAAGACAGCTTCCCTCTCCCCCGCATTGACCAGATGGTAGACGCTACCGCAGGCCATGAGCTCATGAGCTTCATGGATGCCTATTCAGGGTACAACCAGATCTTTATGGACCCTGAAGACTCAGAGAAAATAGCATTCATTACCGACAAGGGGACATACTATTATAGGGTCATGCCCTTTGGTCTGAAGAATGCAGGGGCAACGTATCAGCGCCTTGTAAATAAAATGTTTGAAGACCAAGTTGGGAAATCTATGGAAGTTCATGTAGATGACATGCTGACTAAGAGCCTGAAGGCAGAGGATCATGTGGCTGACCTGGAGAGGATCTTTAATACGATGGACAAATACCAAATGAAGCTCAACCCGGCCAAGTGTATCTTCAGGGTCGGAGCGAGGAAATTCTTGTTGTTCATTGTCAACCAAAGAGGCATCGAGGCCAACCCTGAGAAAATAAAGGCCCTCCTAGAAATGAAGACCCCCAAGACCATCAAAGACGTTCAGAGGCTCACAGGGCGAGTGGTTGCTTTGAATAGGTTCATATCCAGAGCCACAGACAAGTGTTTGCCATACTTCAAGATCCTCAGGAAGGCCTTCGAATGGAGTGAAGAGTGTGATGAGGCTTTCAGGGAGCTAAAGTCATACTTAGGGTCCCCCTTGTTGTTGTCACGACCAGTGCAGGGTGAACGACTCTATATGTATCTAGCTATCTCTGAGTCAGCCATTAGCGCAACAATCATCAGAGAGGAAGATGGGTACAGAGGCCAGTGTATTTCAACAGTAAGGCACTTCAGGGGGTACAACAAAGATACCCGAGGATGGAGAAGTTAGCCTATGCCTTGATCCATGCCTCAAGGAAGATGAGGCCATACTTCCAGTCCCATATAATGGTCATCCTCACCGACTCTCCTCTTAGGCAGGTCCTACACAAGCAAGAAAAATCAGGCAAGTTAATGGCCTGGGCTATAGAGCTGGGGGAGTTTGACATTGTGTATCAACCTAGGACGACCATTAAGGGGCAAGCACTGGCAGATTTCGTGGATGAGTTTACTTGGGAAGATGATGAAGCCGAGGGTGAGAGCCTTGGGAAGACAGATACCCAACAAGACAGGCTCACCGACACACCTGCAGATAATTCTGAGACAAGCACAGCTAGAAGGAAAGTGGCTGAAAATGAAGAGGGAAGATACCTCTTTAGAGAGGGATCCCTCACCGAGGGAAATATGTCAAAGGAAAAGACTCTGTGGAGCCTCTTCGTTGACGGGTCCTCCTGCGACAGCGAAAGTGGAGCGGGACTGATAGTATCAGCACCCGATGGCACAGACATTGAGTACGCCCTGAGGTTCAACTTCAAAGCCTCCAACAATGAATCCGAATATGAGGCCCTGATACTCTCCTTGGCCAAGTCTCTTAGTGTCGGCCAGATTTTGGTCCATAGTGATTCAAGGCTGGTAGTAAATCAGATGCTAGGAGCCTACGAGGCCAAGGACAAGCGGATGGACAAGTACCTTGAGAAAGTAATGTCATTACTGAAGAGCTTCAGAGAAGTGAAATTGAAGAGGATACCTAGGCATGACAATGGCCGAACCGATGCACTTGCCAGGCTGGCCTCAGCAACTAGGACAGACATTAGGAGGACAGTCCCAGTGGAAATTTTGCTTCGACCAACTATTGAAGATGCTGAGGGAACACTTAGCAATTGCCTGAATGTTTCTCAGGAAGCTTCATGGATGGACCCTCTGATCAGATACATTAAAGAAGGAGAGATGCCGGAAGCAAGGTAAGAAAGGAAGAAACTGAGAAACAGGGCTGCAAAATTCACTGTCATCGGAGACACCTTGTACAAAAAGGGGTTTCTGCTCCCTATACTCAGGTGTGTACACCCATCTAAAGTCCCACGCATTTTGTGAGACGTGCATGAGGGGTCATGTTCAAGCCACATTGGGGGCAGGTCTCTGGCGAAGTGGGTGATCACCTAGGGGTACTGGTGGCCGACCTTGGGGAAAGACGTCGCGGCGTATGTAAAAAAGTGTGATAAATGTCAAAGATTTTCCACCATCCCACACCAGCCTCATCAGCCTCTTACCTCCATTACATACCCATTGCCATTTGCAGTATGGGGGATCGACCTGGTAAGCCCCTTGCCTAGGGCCATTAATAGCTATCGGTTCCTCATCGTGGCAATTGACTATTTTTGAAAATGGGTGGAGGCAGAGCCGATGGTCACGATTACCGAACAGAAGACCTTCCAGTTCATCTAGAAAAATATTATATGCAGATATGGTCTCCCCAACACCCTCATCTCGGATAACGGGACTCAATTCAAGAATACATCCCTAGAGAAGTACTGTGAAAGGGTGAGTATCAAACAATTTTTCTCTACCCCAGGTCGACCTCAGGCTAATGGGCAAACGGAAGTTACAAACAGGACGATCCTTGACGGGAATAAAGAAGAGACTTGAAGAGGCAAAAAGAAGATGGGTTGAGGTGTTATATGTTGTACTGTGGTCCTACAGGACTGAAAGGGCGGAACCCCCGATTTTAATAATTTCATATTAAAATATAATTTCCTTTTAAGTCAATGCGACAGATGCGTAAGCGTATATAAGTGATGGTTCAACTTCCCAAAAATTAACAACAACCAGTTTTAATTAGATCCAAGTCCTAGAATTTGCCTAAGTCATAATTAACAATTATCCAAAGTTAGGCGAAACCAATTTTAGCAAATGACTTGAATAAACCAATTTTACCCAATATTTAATTTAAGTCCCAAATTAAATGAGTGTGATAATTAAACCAAATTTTATCTTGAAATTATCCTAAGCATGGATTCTAAATTATTGTGCAAGATAAAATAAACAATGTCACACTGCGCCGAGATGTACGAGGAAAAACCCAAGACGGGAAACAACCTCGGACGGCCCTAGCCACAAGTCCACTAGATACGGAATTACAATTACAAGACAGATAGACTTACAACGACTGACTCGATCCCTCTCAAGCCTCGACGCTCCTTCTCGTAGAAACCTCTTCCTAGCGAACAACCTCGGAACACCACCGCGGTCTCGGAATCCACCGATGGGACTTTATATGGTCACCGTCACCCAAGCATGGAGCCTTTCTCCAAGTGGGTAGAATCTCAACAAAAGTCTTCTTTGTGATCGGGTGTAGAAGCAAACCCGAAACGTCTCTTCTTGAATTCGGTAGAGAAAACCGGTGCCAAAAACTCCAAGCAATTGATATAAATATAGAAACTTGGATAAACACAATTGGGTGTAAACTAAGTGTTTAAAGATTTTTCTTTAAGTTGAAGAACACTCAAACATGAACATTTTCCTTTTGTAAATAATCTCTCAAACTCTCTCTAGGAGATGTATTAGGATGGAAAAGTTGTCTTGGAAAATGTGTTTCCCGCACATAATAATGTATGAAAAAAGTTGGTTGAAAACCAAGTGGAGAAGTGGGGAAAAACTGCAAAAAACTGCCAAATAACTGTTCCCGCTGGAATCTCGTTCGAACGAACTTGATTCTCGTTCGAACGAGACTTCAAACGAGCGACCAACCTGGGCTCGTTAGATGTTCGTTAGATACCTCGTTAGAACGAAAACTCGTTCGAACGACATATCGAATGACTGACCAGTTAGGGTCGTTGGCAAAACTCATTCGAACGAAACTGGTTCGAACGAAAAACTCGTTCGAACGAAAACCTGGTTCGAACGAAAAAACTCGTTCGAACGAGACTTCGAACGACTTTCAGAAATTTTTGATAAATTCAATTTATGGCCCAGAAACTTTATGTACTTTAATATTAAAGTTTTAATTAAATTATTCTGAAAGTAAACATGGTTTTTATTAAACCTAACACCCATTAAACTTTGTTCCAAACTCTTATATAAATATAATAACATTCATACCTTGGGAGCATGGAACCTTAGTTGATGACGTAGAAACGAGGCACGCAAACCGGCATTTTGGCGAAGCTTTATATTCTTTGCCGCTACGTCTTCAACACACACTTCATAGGCTTGAGAATATTACAATTGAATACTATCCTATGAATAAATGTTTTTGTCCGGAATTGAGCCAAAACTATATATGGACTCAATTGGAAATTTGTGTCCTTACAAGGACGACGACAAAGACCTCTACCGGGGAAACCCCGTTCATGCTGGCTTATGGCTCAAAAGCCGTCATCCCTACTGGGATTGGGTTTCCTACTCATAGGGTCCAAATGTATGACCCCCAGAGAAATACGGAAGAGAGGAGACTTGACTTGGACCTGATTGAGGAAAGGAGGGAAGACGCCGATATAAGGCAGGCCGCCTACCAGCAGAGGACTGCAAGGTTTTACAATCAGAGGGTGAAGCAGAGACCAATTGCAGTGGGGGACTTAGTCCTCAAAAAGACTTGGCAAAAGCCCAACAAGCTCTACCCAAATTGTCATGGCCCATATAGGGTCATCGATGAAGTCGTCCCTGGGACCTACAGACTAGAAAACCTAGAAGGGGAGCCCTTTTCCAACCCCTGGAATGCAGATCATTTGAAGAAATACTATCAGTAGTGTCGTAATGTCCTGACGGACCATAATTGTAATGGGTGTTGCTCCAACAAGACACTTGGAATGTTAATGAGAAATACCAGTGTTTCCTCTCATCTTGTGTTTGTCAGTTCTAGTATATATGGGATCATTTTTGGGAAAAGCAACCCTCGGCTATAATGAGGGTCCATGGTATGATGAGGGTCAATGGTGGGGACGACCCCACCCTTACCCTTAAGAAAGACGAGAGAATACTTTGTTAAAAACCATTAATTTGATAAAAACATCCCTCGGCCATAATGAGGATCAATGGTGGGGACGACCCCACATTTGCCCTCAAGAAAGACGGGGGATAACTTTATTAAAAACCATTAATTTAGTAGAATCAACCCTCGGCTATGATGAGGGTCAATGGTGGGGACGACCCCACCCTTACCCTCAAGAAAGACGGGGGAGTACTTAATTAAAAACCATTAATTTGGTAAAAGTAACCCTCGGCTATAATGAAGGTCAATGGTGGGGACGACCCCACCTTTGCCCTCAAGAAAGACGAGGGAGGACTTTATTAAAAACCATTAATTTGGTAAAAGTAACCCTCAGCTATAATGAGGGTAAATGGTGGGGAAGATCCCACCTTTGCCCTCAATAAAGACGAGGGAGAACTTGATTAAAAACCATTAATTTGGTAAAAGTAACCCTCGGCTATAATGAGAGCCAATGGTGGGGACGACCCCACCCTTGCCCTCAAGAAAGACGAGGGAGTACTTAATTAAAAACCATTAATTGGGCAAAAGTAACCCTCGGCTATAATGAGGGTCAATGGTGGGGTGTGACACCCCGACTAAATAAATACCGGGTAGCTACTCCTTTGTTAAATCAATACAAAATGCCAAGTTGGTTCAGTTAATAGCATCACTGTCGAAAACATTTTAATAATTACTAACCACCTAGTATTTAAAAAGTAAGTTGCCAAATTTTAATTTAAGTCTGATTAACATGCGATAAAAGAATAATGGAAGAACAACATAATCCATTCACCATAACGAAGTAATGAAATGACCAACAAATAGTAATAAGTCTGGAGGAAAAACTCCTCACAACAATGCCACAAATGAAATAATAACATAAGTCTGAATCCTGAATTAATTACATGCCAGAAGTCCGAATAACTGAAATAAATGAAAAGTCTCTAAAATAAATGGGCGACATGCCCTACAACTGATAAGTGCTGAATATATAGTCAAGACAGATGAAGCGTCTACAAGCAAAGTCTTGTAACTTCCACAAATAGCTACAGCTCGTCACCTGAATGAGGATCCTAAGCATGGTGTCCTTGTGGCTGGGCACCTAAAATGGTTTTTACAAAAATAGATTTGAAAGCAAATGGGTCAGAGCCCGAAAGTGGAAATCATTTTAAAAACAGCAAGTGTTTTAACAACATTAAAACATTAAATGCAAAATACATGTTAGGACGTGCACTCACATGAAATTCTCACCTCTCGACTACATGTGCACCCCTAATGTACCGTACCCATCTACATGACATACATATTTAACCAAACCGTAATAAGTTCTATCCCTTACTACTCGATTCCCATATTACATTCTAGCGTTATCAAATAAATAGAGGGCTTTATTTAAACTCAGATTCTCGATTAGTAATACCATTCACTATCAGTTAACCCGTTATGTATTTCTCAAAACATTACCATAATATTATTCACAATACCAATCATGAAAGTTCCCATTAATTAAGTGTATATTATTCACGTCATAAATATACAATACAAGCACCCCGAGACTAGCTGCGGTGCACACATACTCTGCTATCCATCCCGGTACATCACGTTCATAAGGATCACGCATTCCGAATCTCTCAGGAATCGTTCTCAGATAACAACATCACAAATAATGGAGGCGAACACAGTCACATCACATGGGTCACGCACATACCTGCGCTCCCACGATCAGCAGACTTATTAATATCCCAATAAGCCCTTCTCTGACCTATGTTCATCGAGGTAACCAATCTAAATCCGGGCAACACAAGGATTAGAAGGCCCTAAGCGAACGTAAACCTCCCGGGATAGCAAGTATGGTAGGTATGTCATACACATAAAATCAATACATATACTAAGTATTCACACATCTTAGTAATCACCATAATATATTGGTGGTACACTTCTCATTTTCGTACCGACATATAATACTACACAATTTATATGTTCTCGGATAATATAATAAATTAGGCCATCAATAGTTCTCGCAATCGTAATAGACACTCACGTCCTACTTCATATTTTCCCTTAGGTTCAAACTACACTTCTAGGTTTTTCTCCTCCTTATATCCCAAATATATCAATTATTCCACGAGGAAGTGTTATCTCTACATGTAAACAAGGTTATGGGACACTAGGGATCCAAACAGGCTAAAAAGCCTAAACTGTCAACTCGTTCGAAGTCTCGTTCGAACGAGGCTGTTCGAACGAGAGTTCGTTCGAATGAAGGGGGCTTTCTAACGAGGTCTCGTTCGAATGACGTCATCGAACGAACTTCAACCTCGTTAGAAGTCAAAGGTCAACTCGTTAGAAGCTCGTTCGAACGACCTGGGCAGGTCTTCTAACGAGTGGCCAGTTTCGAGCCCAGATTTTCTATTTTCGTTTTTCCAACTTCTCTACACCTCAAATCTCATCCAAACATTAATTCAACGATTGTTTAAAGTCTCTAATCATTCCTAAACATCTTTGGGTCATATACTAACATGATTTGTGGGTTTAATTCATTCTAACCTCATTCAATTATCAAATATCGTCATATTTTCCCCCAATTTTAAGGACATGAACCCTAGAATTTATAAATCATCAAAGAGCCTAATTAAATCCGTTTTTGTTTCATCCAAATTATAATATCATCAGAATAATCATTTAAATACCAATCTACATGCGATTCCTTATCAAAAATGATATTTCTACTTCCAATTTAAATGGGTTTTTCATTAACTCCAAAGAACAATAAGATTTTATCAATTCCTACACATGGAGAAAACATTCTTTGCAAAATAACGAAATTAAACCACTTGCCTTATTTGAATTTCTGATTTTGATGTCGATTTGATGGAGTATACTCTCTCTCTCTGCAGTATCCTTCTATCTCTCTCTCTACAAGCCTTCTTCTCCAAAGTGCTAAAGGTGGCTAGGGTTTGCCTTAGGAATTTTTTTGAAACAATTCTAATAAGCCCCGTAGTCCAATAAGTCTTAAGATGTGGTTAGTGGGCTTAGTGGGGAATTACCAAGTCAGCTTTTTAATTCCCAATTTTCGTAGGATTTTAATTACCAAACTACCCTTATACGTTGCCGGTATGGCCTAAAAATGCCCCGGGACTCAAACTAAACCCCCGGCTAGTGTTTTCTGACTATTTCGACCCTTCCGGACGCGTTGGCGCACTCAAAACGACCATACGGTTAATAGAACTAAAATTCACTTTTTAATTAAAATAAATATTTCCCTGACGCGACTGTCACACGCGTCTCAATAAAATTTTCCAAATTGCCGTATTTCAATCTCACGACAAGTTTCATAATAATATTCATATATAATCATATACGCACATTATAATCAAATACCAACTCGCATCTCGCTAGTATTTTAATCCGGATTAATTTTCAATTAATACGCATTTAATTCAATTAATCACAAAATATACGGGGTATTACATGGGGACGACCCCACCTTTGCCCTCAAGAAAGACGAGGGAGTACTTTGTTAAAAACCATTAATTTGGTAGAAGCAACCCTCGGCTATGATGAGGGTCAATGGTGGGGAGGACCCCACCTTTGCCCTCAAGAAAGACGAGGGAGGACTTGAGCATCAATTAAAATTTGTTAAAAACCACCTTCGGCTATGATGAGGGTCAATGCAGGGGACTACCCCTCATTCACCTTCAAGAAAGACGAGGGAGGGGTGTAGTGATATTGTTAATATAAAAAATTCACAATGAAAAAGAGATGAGTATGAAAGACAACAAGATAGATGATATTATAAATGAAATATTACAAGTGTTCTACAAAAATAAAGTACAGTCAGGGGGTACATAAAGAGGGTATTGGCTACAAACATCCACCCTATTGAGCAGCATCAGAGGGCAGGGCCTCAACGTCGATAAGAGAGGTCTCCTCAACGACCACGACTGGCTGATCCTCAGACGTGATGACACCCTCGACGTGCACCTTGGACTCCACGTGGGCTAAAGCCTCAGCAATCAATGGGTCGTCCAGTTTAACTGCCTCCAGAGAGGGACGGACTGAAGAGACGACATCGCCAAACTTGAGGACGACCCACTGACAGGCCGTCCTGATCCCTCTCTCCAAGTATTCAAGTTCGAAGCCTTGAAACTCATCTGAGAGTTTGTAGGCCTCCACAACGTCTGCCTCTGCTTTCTTCACAGCATCAGATAGCTCAGTCTTAAATTGGGCCCCCTGATGGGTCAAGGCTTCATCCTTCTCTTTAAGAAGAAAGTCCTTGGCCGCCATGTCTGCATTATGCTGCCTTATTAGCTCATCCAGGATCCTCGCATGCTCAGTCCTGGCGCTCTCTAACTCAGCCCTAGCAGTCTCAAGCTCTGACTGTAGATCAGCCTCGTGCTGAATGGCCCTCTCAGCTTCATGGAATTTCACTGGGTTCTTAGCCATCCACTTAGTGGCCAAGGTAAAAGCACAGACATACTACATAAGAAAAAGAAACTCGTCAAGAGGCCAAAAAAATAGTTTGTGAAACAATGCAATTAAGGGAATGAAGTAAGACAAGTACCTGAGCCAGAGTGTGCAGACCATAGTCATACACCTTCGTCGGAGGCATCTTGGACAGGAATTCATAATCGGCAGCCGAGGGGGTAGAAAACATTGACGCTTTGGCCGCCCTTGGGTTGGAAATCAGAGAAGATGGCTCGGCCTTCAGTAATGTCATGTTTTGGGACAAGAAGGCCCCCATACTGGAATATGAGGCGGTCCCCTCAGACACCTCGACCCTTGCCCTCGTTTGTGAATCTGGCCAAGGGTCGACAGGGACTTCTGGCTCTTTTCTTTTTTGACTGTCGGAGGTTGGCTCAGTAGGCGTCGGCCCCATGGTCCTCGTCTTCCTCATAGCTTGCTGAGGCTCCTTGCCCTTTTTCTTGCCCAAGCCAGATAGCAAACTTGGGGCAGTCATTTCCCAGAGTTGATCAGATATACCAAAAGGACGGCCTGAAAGGAGGACGACACGTCATAAAAATGCAAAGGTAAAGATGAAACACTTGAAAAAAGCAAAGATCGGGCAAAAAATAATATAACTCACATAGCTCTGTCAAGGGGCCGACCCTCAGACCAGCTTCCTTGAGGAACCGAGGGGTCATCAGATCTTCAAACTTTCCAAGTTCACCCCCTTTCCCTCGTTCTCTCAGATATTAGACTATGTCTTTCTCGTCCAGACTAAGTCCGGGGTCTGACCTGGCCTTTATAGAGGGGTTAGACCATCTTCTGGGGACCCTCGGGCTACCGACTAAAGGTTGAGCCTCGACGAAAAATTCCCATTCTCCAGAGATGAAGAAGAATCCCTTCTTCCAATCGTGGTTGGAGGTTTGTGCCACGTGGAGAAGTTTTTTATCAGACTTGCTCACCCCCAGATGATAGTACCCAGGCTGCTTAGACGAGGAAGTAATATTATAATAGGCCAAGAACATATCGACCGAGGGCTCGTCAGTAAAGGCATTCTTCCATAGGGAGACGTAGCCAAGGATCATCCTCCATGAGGTTGGGAGGAAGTTGAGAGGGGGCAACGCCGAGGGCTGATAAGATATTCACAACAGCAGGGTGTAGAGGGAACCTGACACCGACCTTAAACATCTATCGTATACTGCAACCTCTCCCTCTTCACCCTCAAAGAACTTCTCAGACTCAGAGGGGACCCTCATATTTATGTTGGGGGGCACACCAAATGCATACCTCCAAAGCAAAAGGTCACGATACCTGACGGAGGAGATATAGGACGAGGCATGGGAGGTGTCAACTGGGTCAACATCTGAGTCCTCACCATCATCCTCAGTCCCTTGTCCCTCGACATCATCACCTATCGGAGGCCCATGAGGGAAAGCCATTTGGAAGGCATGGGGGGACAAAGTTGTTACAAGGACAGCCTCTGAAGGGACCACACCCTCGGCCTGTTGACCTGGGCTAAGGCCAGACTTTTCTCTCCTCTCAGAAGGGCTTGCACCCGTTGGCGATGAGGCTCTCTCATCCATCTCTCCTAAGTAACTCTCGGCTGGACGACCGAACGACCCACAAGACTCAGATGGCTCAGATGGCTTTATTGTGGCAAGAGGAATGGGAAAATGGGTCGTAGCCAATTAGGGTCGGCCCCTCGTCTCCTCTCCTGCTCTTCCTCTATTCACCTAATCTCTACAAAGAACTTCTCTGCGACACCCCGCTTAATAAAATACCGGATGATCAGTCCTATACCAAATTAAAACAGGAATCCCAGTTGGATCATCCTTAGCATCACTGTCGAAAACTTTTTAAAACTTACTAATCACCTAGTATTCCAAAAACTGGTGCCAATTTTAACTTTTTAATTAAACAAAACAATACATGCGGAATTAAATATAAACCATTCACACAACTGAATGGAAATAAACTGAATCATAATTACACAACTTGCCGAATAAATCACCGGCCACCAAATAAATAATCAAATACAATTAATCAACACCTGAATGAATTACACCTGAAACTGTACCGAGATGTCTGGGCGACAATCCCTAAATATAACTGAAACTGATACAAGATTCCTACTCTAGGAATGAATGAATGATGCGTCTAATCCAAATTACTGCTAGCATCCACCTATGCCGCAGCTCCGTGTCCCTGGAATAGAATATCAATCCTGGCATCCCGGTGGCTGGACACCTAAAAGGTTTTGAAAATATTTTTATAGCAAGGGTTAGAACCCAAAACATTTTGAAAATATTTAGCAAGTGAATTAACTGCAGTAATTTAAAATGCATGAATGCGCTTCATATTTAAGTTAGTGTCGCACTCCCTTGTGGACATTCTCACCCCTCCACTATTGTGCACACCTACCGGTTACCTTAACCCCACCTAGTTGTACTACCCCGTCCAACTAGTCCTGGTATAACCTTCCCTTGCCATACTACTCTAACCCGAGTATAATGATTCTTGAATTATAAGTTATTTCATAATTAACTTAATTTATTCCTCTTAAATAGCAGCATATAACCGTGTCACAAGTTATATAAAATACATACATCACACACTGTATTATTCCCACAAATAATTAACTTAATTAATTTCCCATTAATTAACTGCATATAACTATAACCCGAGTTATATAAAGTAAATACATCACGCACTGTATTATTACCTACATATAATATTTACTACCATATTATATGTACCTTTACTAACATCCACACATAAATAATACGTATATCCATCCTTCCGAGTATACCCTCACCGGATGATTCCCTCTAAAATGCTATCTCACTAGGTGTGCTCACAAAACCTAGTTTCCCCAAGTTAGAATCGCTCACCAACTTGGACCAAAATATAAACGAAGTGGAGGCGGTCATATTCCTTCCCTGAAAGTGAGATAAATCCCTCACCCATATATACCGGACGCTATGACCTGGGGATATATTCGCCCTACTCCTCAAGCTAGGGGATTCACCCACATCGCGCAACCTCCCTTGATAGCATTAGAGTATATAAATTTAATAAATATCTAATCACTGATATTTAGTATCACGCACAATAAATACACGTATATATATATACTATCACGACACCGTATATATATATAATATAAACCCGGATTTACCATGTACTCAAAATCCCATACACTGCCTGTAATTTCCTGAGTCTGTGGCCCGACTCAATGTAATTAATTTTCTCACTTAATAACTTATCCTCTTCCCGAGTCTATGGTCCGACTCTAATATAATTAATTCACACCTTAATTAATATAATACTTTCCCCGAGTCTATCGCCCGACTCTAATTGAATTAATTAACACACATATTAATTTAATTCTACCCGAGTCTACAAAACGACTCTAATTAAATTAATTAACACACATATTAATTTAATTCTACCCGAGTCTATAAACCGACTCTAATTAAACTAATTAACACACATATTAATTTAATAACTTGGTGTCACCCAACCATTATCCCCGGACTCTCTCACTTGGCCCTTACCTCCACATTTCCGAGTCAAAGTTCCAACTCCAACTAATTACTTTCTCTCTATAATTAATTTGACACCTTGATATCACTTAACCAACATACCCGGACTCACTCACTTGGTCCAATTTACATCTCATAATATAATACCCACATCTTTGCCTATAATGTGCCACACCTTTATTTTTAGAATTTTCCCAATTATGTTTGCTTATAATTAATAACATACCCGGACTCGATTCACTTGGCCCGAAATTAAATATTTCCCGAGTCTATACCCCGACTCTAAATTACTTAGTTTATCTCCAAACTTAATTCACTACCATGGGGCACTTTACCAATATACCCGGATTCACTCACTCGATCCGTACCTCACTATTTTGGAATAAAGTCTCTCAAATTTATCCATTAAATGCCCCACATAAATTCATCCTAGTCCCAATTACTTTCTCCCATAATTGCTAGGAATATTTGTTTCACCATTATTTATCACTAAATAAATGTTTGGGAGTTAAATTTAATTAATTTTTCCCCTTATATACAAACTGGGCGAACTGTCCAGAATTTCCTACCATCGATCGATCGATGCCCCCGATCGATCGATCGACCCCTTCGTTACAGCTCTGCCTTCCCCCTGTTTTCCACCATTAACGAACCTCAAGGTTTCTAAACCAGAATTTAAACCTCTAATTACATTCTCCCATCATCTACACATGGTTAATCCACATCCCATTCATCATAGGGACCTTAAGATAATTAACCTCTCTACTTATCTCATAATTTTCGAAATGGGTCTTTCTCCATAACATTCAACTATCTGTTTTAAATCCCAAATTTCAGATTCAATTTCTAATCTTTTATGTTCTGAAATTTTTGTTCAAATCATATATACATATTCAGATATCAATCACCTATCTAAATCTTACTTTGAATCTCATTCAATCATTTCAAAAATAAAAACCCCATTTTGTACCCATTTACACCCAAAAACGGATTTTCATACCCACATCACTATAATATAAATTGATTATCATGCTTTAAGAATCAAAAACAGCAAATCACTTGCCTAGAATCATTCGTAGGGTCTGATTCCGTTGTTGTAGAGTTTGGTTGACGAAGAACACCCCAAATTAACCCTTTAATTTGGCTCCAAAAGCTCCCAATTGCTCATGCTAATCTTTCCCCCAATTTCCCTCTCAAGCCGTAGGATTAGATTTGTGATGGCTACTGATTTCCTAACCCCTCACTTAGGTTAAAACTCTCCATCCCGTTTTTCACCTAATGGGCTTAATTAAAGTGGCTCAACTCACCCCGTGTGGGCCCGGCTATGCCCAAAACACCCCGAGACCCAATTACTACCCCAGGGTACTCTTTTCTGACTATCTCAACCCATCCGGACTCAACCGCGCACTCAGAATTGGCATCCGAAATATTTTATAAAAATCTTCATCTCACACCCCATTTAGTCTATACCGACTCCCGGCTGGGATAAGTGTATACCTCGTCATTAATACTCGAAATGACGTAATTAAATTATTACTATTCACTTAGTAAATAAATTTCCCTAAACATTAACCATTCACTTCTCGATTAATATTTAAATATATATATTGCCATAATCAATTCAATTAAAATTACAACACACCAGTAATTTGAAAAATCCCGAATTAATTCAATATTAAATGCACAAAAATACGGGGTGTTACATACTCCCCCCCTTACAAAGGAATTTCGTCCTCGAAATTAAGATAAACCTAGTGTTCCAGTATTAACATATTACTCACTAGTCATGTGCCTCCAAGTCCGCTATATCTATCCCATCCGATTCTAACCATACGTTACCCAAGTATGCATTTAACTTAACCAGGGCGCCCATACACCCTATACCCGTGCTTAACCGCACAAAATTTTGCCTTAATTAACCCGGGTGCCCATACACCCTATCCCTGCGCTCTACCGCACGAAAGTTACCCGGCTGTGCTAGTCGTAACCCGTAATATAACTTCGAACCCGTAGTCATATCACATATACATATATTTACTTATATAATTACTGCCCGGGTACTCAACCCATGCTACGTCCAACTATCTCCCCATAAATACTTATCTCTCAACACAAAAGAATATACGCTTACCCTTATGCTACCAAAGACAACATAATACCGCGCCCTTACTATCACTAGTCCTTGAGCAAAATAAATCCCGAGGTATCTCTCTTTGCTCGAAAATCAATTCAACCACCCTGATTCACTTCAGTAAACATCCCCATTTACCGGGATTAGATGTGAGAACATAAAACCTCACTATGTGCTATTGCACCACGTAATAAAACATATATACCCACATATATATAGGCTATACGCCCTCTCCGGTGATACCTAGTACCAACCATACCCTGGTGTCGCGGTGACCAAAATTTTAACTCCACTATCCACAATAGTTAAATTCCATCACTATCCAGCCGACGTTTAAAAAGTATTATCAACCCTACTCCCATAATTCTCGAAAGTAGTAATTCCTCGCAATTTCAACAAATCACTCAGTGTACGCCTCCACTCTCCCATGAAGAACACTAAGGAACTCCGCTACCCTACGGAAGGTTTACCCACATGCTATGGCTGTTCCCGCCAACGCACCCACTAAGTTCGACTCACCTGCGAACTCTAGTGAAAAATAAGTCTTATACTGTGACATCCTCTTTGTCACTCAATAATATACCCCACGCCCCTAGGGTAAAATAATTACTTCTATACTCCAGCTGCATCGGCTGGTTCTCGATTTCCGGAGCAGCTTCTCCCTGCCCGAATGCACTCGTGATTTGCTTTAGTGGCTGTACATCCAGGACCTCGTCATGTAGTTGACCCCTGCCTCGCTTAAGGTAATATCTCTTCATGAGTCTCGCTTTTCCCACAAACGAAACACTTTCTAATATGTTCACCTTGCCACTGATCCCTTCCATGCCAACCTTGTTGGAATTCCTGGCCATCCCGCCAATAGCCTCCAGTTCTAGATCGTTTGGCATGATTTCCTTGCCGGAAATCCTGCCCCTGATCTCCCCCAGTCTTCTGCTGGGATACCCCACTGGTATTGTTCCCTTCTGCCTCATCCGACTGGCTAATCCCCACTCCGTTCCCGCTTCCTTTCGTGTGGAAGCGATATTCCCAACAGTGCCGGAGTGTTGCGTTAATGACATCAGTATAACTTATTAATGCGGAATTATCAATTAAATGTTGTCTGATTCTCCAGACTAACCCATCCATAAACTTTGCTTTCTTTCTCTTATCCTTACCTACCTCATCCGGTACAAAATTTTATCAACGAGTGAATTCTTCCTCGCAATCGGCCACTTAACGGTCTCCCTTTGAGTCTCCTCACAAAATTTTCTCTTCATTTCGATCTCGACCGTTGAAGGAAAAATACTTGCGGTCGAACCGCACCAAAAACTCTGCAGTAGCTAGTGTGTCCCTTTCCTCCACTTGTGGTGATCGACTCCCACCACTGTAGCACCGCTCCCACTAACTAAAAGTGGTTAGCATTTACTTTCGTACCCCATCGCAATCTCCCATGCGTAGGTGACGCTGGATACCTCCCTTCCTTGACACGCTAGTACTACACATGAACCCCCTCGCAACTCTGGTGGGTTCCCGCTAAAATAACCTCTCTTTCTTGCTTCCACCCTGACGACTCTGCGTGAGTCTGAACACCCGGCGCCACTAACACTTGTGGCTAATCCCGTGGAAAGTTCCCTGCCGTGTGACCACCGTTGCTCCAACTTCCTGTGCCACTACTTCAGTTACATAGGCTGCCAAAATCATCCCTGACGGTTTCTGTGGTAACTCTTGCTCCTGACGAGCCTCCCTCGCCTCATCTCCCCCTGTTTCCCTAGCTGCTCTCTCCTGGGCGTCATTTGGAATGAGAATCGAATTCTATGAGTTCACTCTCAAATATAAATTTCGCAGAAGAACGTATATGCGCATACGTATGAGAATACAATAATCCTATGATAGGGCTCTATATCAAAGACTGCTTAGCTGAAACGTGAAAAGCCGCACATATCCTAAGGACACTAGAACCTGACGCTCTGATACCATCTGTGACACCCCGCTTAATAAAATACCGGGTGATCAGTCCTATACCAAATTAAAACAGGAATCCCAGTTGGATCATCCTTAGCATCACTGTCGAAAACTTTTTAAAACTTACTAATCACCTAGTATTCCAAAAACTGGTGCCAATTTTAACTTTTTAATTAAACAAAACAATACATGCGGAATTAAATATAAACCATTCACACAACTGAATGAAAATAAACTGAATCGTAATTACACAACTTGCCGAATAAATCACCGGCCACCGAATAAATAATCAAATACAATTAATCAACACCTGAATGAATTACACCTGAAACTGTACCGAGAAGTTTGGGCGACAAGCCCTAAATATAACTGAAACTGATATAAGATTCCTACTCTAGGAATGAATGAATGATGCGTCTAATACAAACTCCTGCTATCATCCACCTATGCCGCAGCTCCGTGTCCCTGGAATAGAATATCAATCCTGGCGTCCCTGTGGCTGGACACCTAAAAGGTTTTAAAAATATTTTTATAGCAAGGGTTAGAACCCAAAACATTTTGAAAATATTTAGCAAGTGAATTAAGTGCAGTAATTTAAAATGCATGAATGCGCTTCATATTTAAGTTAGTCTCGCACTCCCTTGTGGACATTCTCACCCCTCCACTATTTTGCACACCTACCGGTTACCTTAACCCCACCTAGTTGTACTACCCCGTCCAACTAGTCCTGGTATAACCTTCCCTTGCCATACTACTCTAACCCGAGTATAATGATTCTTGAATTATAAGTTATTTCATAATTAACTTAATTTATTCCTCTTAAATAGCTGCATATAACCGTGTCACAAGTTATATAAAATACATACATCACACACTATATTATTCCCACAAATAATTAACTTAATTAATTTCCCATTAATTAACTGCATATAACTATAACCCGAGTTATATAAAGTAAATACATCACGCACTGTATTATTACCTACATATAATATTTACTACCATATTATATGTACCTTTACTAACATCCACACATAAATAATACGTATATCCATCCTTCCGAGTATACCCTCACCGGATGATTCCCTCTAAAATGCTATCTCACTAGGTGTGCTCACAAAACCTAGTTTCCCCAAGTTAGAATCGCTCACCAACTTGGACCAAAATATAAACGACGTGGAGGCGGTCATATTCCTTCCCTGAAAGTGAGATAAATCCCTCACCCATATATACCGGACGCTATGACCTGGGGATATACTCGCCCTACTCCTCAAGTTAGGGGATTCACCCACATCGCGCAACCTCCCTTGATAGCATTAGAGTATATAAATTTAATAAATATCTAATCACTGATATTTAGTATCACACACAATAAATACACGTATATATATATACTATCACGACACCGTATATATATATAATATAAACCCGGCCTTACCATGTACTCAAAATCCCATACACTGCCTGTAATTTCCTGAGTCCGTGGCCCGACTCAATGTAATTAATTTTCTCACTTAATAACTTATCCTCTTCCCGAGTCTATGGTCCGACTCTAATATAATTAATTCACACCTTAATTAATATAATACTTTCCCCGAGTCTATCGCCCGACTCTAATTAAATTAATTAACACACATATTAATTTAATTCTACCCGAGTCTACAAAACGACTCTAATTAAATTAATTAACACACATATTAATTTAATTCTACCCGAGTCTATAAACCGACTCTAATTAAACTAATTAACACACATATTAATTTAATAACTTGGTGTCACCCAACCATTATCCCCGGACTCTCTCACTTGGCCCTTACCTCCACATTTCCGAGTCAAAGTTCCGACTCCAACTAATTACTTTCTCTCTATAATTAATTTGACACCTTGATATCACTTAACCAACATACCCGGACTCACTCACTTGGTCCAATTTACATCTCATAATATAATACCCACATCTTTGCCTACAATGTGCCACACCTTTATTTCTAGAATTTTCCCAATTATGTTTGCTTATAATTAATAACATACCCGGACTCGATTCACTTGGCCCGAAATTAAATATTTCCTGAGTCTATACCCCGACTCTAAATTACTTAGTTTATCTCCAAACTTAATTCACTACCATGGGGCACTTTACCAATATACCCGGATTCACTCACTCGATCCGTACCTCACTATTTTGGAATAAAGTCTCTCAAATTTATCCATTAAATGCCCCACATAAATTCATCCTAGTCCCAATTACTTTCTCCCATAATTACTAGGAATATTTGTTTCACCATTATTTATCACTAAATAAATGTTTGGGAGTTAAATTTAATTAATTTTTCCCCTTATATACAAACTGGGCGAACTGTCCAGAATTTCCTACCATCGATCGATCGATGCCCCCGATCGATCGATCGACCCCTTCGTTACAGCTCTGCCTTCCCCCTGTTTTCCACCATTAACGAACCTCAAGGTTTCTAAACCAGAATTTAAACCTCTAATTACATTCTCCCATCATCTACATATGGTTAATCCACATCCCATTCATCATAGGGACCTTAAGATAATTAACCTCTCTACTTATCTCATAATTTTCGAAATGGGTCTTTCTCCATAAAATTCAACTATCTGTTTTAAATCCCAAATTCCAGATTCAATTTCTAATCTATTATGTTCTGAAATTTTCGTTCAAATCATATATACATATTCAGATATCAATCACCTATCTAAATCTTACTTTGAATCTCATTCAAGCATTTCAAAAATAAAAACCCCATTTTGTACCCATTTACACCCAAAAACGGATTTTCATACCCACATCACTATAATATAAATTGATTATCATGCTTTAAGAATCAAAAACAGTAAATCACTTGCCTGGAATCATTCGTAGGGTCTGATTCCGTTGTTGTAGAGTTTGGTTGACGAAGAACACCCCAAATTAACCCTTTAACTTGGCTCCAAAAGCTCCCAATTGCTCATGCTAATCTTTCCCCCAATTTCCCTCTCAAGCCCTAGGATTAGATTTGTGATGGCTGCTGATTTCCTAACCCCTCACTTAGGTTAAAACTCTCCATCCCGTTTTTCACCAAATGGGCTTAATTAAAGTGGCCCAACTCACCCCGTGTGGGCCCGGCTAAGCCCAAAACTACCCCGAGACCCAATTACTACCCCCGGGTACTCTTTTCTGACTATCTTGACCCATCCGGACTCAACCGTGCACTCAGAATTGGCATCCGAAATAATTTATAAAAATCTTCATCTCACACCCCATTTAGTCTATACTGACTCCCGGCTGGGATAAGTGTATACCTCGTCATTAATACTCGAAATAACGTAATTAAATTATTACTATTCATTTAGTAAATAAATTTCCCTAAACATTAACCATTCACTTCCTGATTAATATTTAAATATATACATTGCCATAATCAATTCAAATAAAATTACAACACACCAGTAATTTGAAAAATCCCGAATTAATTAAATATTAAATGCACAAAAATACGGGGTGTTACATTCTCTCTCAGGGATGGAAACTCCTCATCTAAACTGTAAAGCCTCCTAAGCATTAAGGGGAAGACCCTACACTTAGAAGAATTTGGCTAAGCCAACCACAAATAATCTCACAATTGACAAGGTTGGACTTTTCGATCAAAACCAAAGAATTAAAGGGTTTTATCAAGAACATTCAAGAACAGACTACCAGAGAATACGCCGAAAAAGCTATGAAATAGCCTAAGGAAAATCCAACCCTACGACCCTAAAATAAGAAATCAAACAGAAATAAAGATAAAGAGGGCACTAGGGCAAAGGGGTTACCTGAGAAGAAATAGTAGAACTGCCAAACTCGAAAAGTCGAAGTTGTAGAAATGGCTAGAAAGCTGGAGGCTAGAGAGAGAGAGTTCAGGCGTGAAGAAGAAGAAGAAGAAGAAAGAGAAACTTCAAAAATTATTTAAATACCTTGCCAATGAGTGGGCCCACTAACCAATGCAGAGCACAACCCACGAGGAGGGCATCATTAGAGCACAAAGCCCCAAGCAAAGTGTCCAGCCGCCACGCCATGGAAATAGAAACAACAATGAGTACCTGCCTAGATGTCACGATAGCTGGACATGTATCACTCGTTAAACATACCAAACACTTGTCTCAAAAGAAACATTATCCCTCATCCATCTCAGCATCATTTATGGCTAAGGGCTGGGGGGTGATTGATATACCCATATATACCCTCGGCCAGGCCGAGGACGCCCTGCACCAAGGTGCCCCAAGATGGTCTCGTAACCCCTCATCATGGTCCAGATGACCCTTTAAGGGCCCGACCCCTCATTATAGTCCAGACGACCCTTCAAGGGGGTAACCCTTCATCAGGCCCAGATGACCCTTCAAGGGGCTGACCCCTCATCATGGTCTGAACGACCCTTCAAGGGGTCGACCATTCATCAGGCCAAGATGACCCTTTGAGGGGATGACCCCTCATCATGGTCCAGATGACCTTTCAAGGGGTTGACCCTTCATCAGGCCCAGACGACCCTTCAAGGGGCTGACCCCTCATCATGGTTCAGATGACCCTTCAAGGGGTCGACCCTTCATCAGGCCCGGACGACCCTTCGAGGGGTCGACCCTCCATCAGGGTCCGGACGACCCTTCAAGGGTCCGACCCTTCATCGGGCTCAGATGACCCCCCGAGGGTACGACAGTACGAGGCCTAAATTAGGCCAGACTCACTACCAGAAGGAACTTTGCCCTCGACCTCCTATCATAGGTCGAGAGTGACATCATCACATAGCGTGGTTTGGGAGACGTGTGGAACAGTGATCGTGAGGCTCATATGGCACGTGGAAGACCGTTATAACAATATCACCCCCTCATGTGAGGGAATATTATGTCATCATTTGGCATCTACGGTGTCAACAAGAGATGGGCTAGATCCTCATTCACATGCACCATGCATACTTGGGGGGTACACTACACCCCCCAAGACCTATATATACTTGTCACCTACAACCCTATATGAGAATGGATTGATAATTGTAACCCTAGCAAAAACTCTGCTTATACACACAGTAGAGAGAGAAAGTGAGCTTATGTGCATTATATCCAAGGCCATTAGTGCCCATACTTAGTGGATCACACACTCACAGTGGATGTAGGCCTAATTGGCTGAACCACTATACATCATTATCTTATTCATCTTATACTCATCTCCTTCTACACACTTACACACTTATACATATACATCTCTAGGGCTGCCATGGTTACTACTGTTTGAGCTCATCATCACTTATTTGGTGGTGCTAGACAGCATCATCAGACACCTAAAAGGTTTTGAAAATAGTTTTATAGCAAGGGTTAGAACCCAAAACATTTTGAAAATATTTAGCAAGTGAATTAACTGCAGTAATTTAAAATGCATGAATGCGCTTCATATTTAAGTTAGTGTCATACTCCCTTGTGGACATTCTCACCTCTCCACTAATGTGCACACCTAACGGTTACCTTAACCCCACCTAGTTGCACTATCCTGTCCAATTAGTCCCGGTATAACCTCCCCTTGCCATACTACTCTAACCCGAGTATAATAATTCTTGAATTATAAGTTATATCACAATTAACTTAATTAATTCCTCTTAAATAGTAGCATATAACCGTGTCACAAGTTATATAAAGTAAATACATCACACACTGTATTATTACCCATATATAATATTTACTACCATTATATAAGTACCCTTACTCAAACATCCACATATATAACGTACGTATATCCATCCCTCCGAGTATACCCTCTTCGAATGATTCCCTCTAAAGTCCTATCTCACTAGGTGTGCTCACAAAACCTAGTTCCCCAAGTTGGAATCGCTCACCAACTCGGCCCAAAATATAAACGTAGTGGAGGCGGTCATATTCCTTCCCTGAAAGTGAGATAAATCCCTCACCCATATATACCGAACGCTATGACCTGGGGATATACTCGCCCTACTCCTCAAGCTAGGGGATTCACCCACATTGCGCAACCTCCCTTGATAGCATTAGAGTATATAAATTGAATAAATATCTAGTCACTGATATTTGATATCACACATAAGATATACTCGTGTATATATACTATCACTACACCGTATATATATAATATAAACCCTGGCTTTACCGTGTACTCAAAATCCCATACACTGCCTGTAATTTCCTAAGTCTGTGGACCGACTCAACATAATTAATTTTCTCACTTAATAATTTATCATCTTCCCGAGTCTATGGTCCGACTCTGATATAATTAATTCACGCCTCAATTAATATAATACTTTCCCCGAGTCTATGGTCCGACTTTAATTAAATTAATTAACACACCCATTAATTTAATACATCCCTGAGTCTACAATCCAACTCAAATTAAATTAGTTAACACACCCATTAATTTAATACCTACCCGAGTCTACAATCCGACTCTTATTAAATTAATTAACACACACATTAATTAATCATCACAAATCCGAGTTTATGGTCCGACTTTAATATAATTAATTTACACATTAATTAATTCATACAAAACTGAGTCTGCGGTCCGACTCCCAATTAATTAATTTACATATTAATTAATTTATACCAAATCCCGGGTCTACAATCCGACCCTAAACTAATTAATTACAACAACAATTAATTTAATACTTTTTCGAGTCTACCCTCCGACTCTACCTTCATTAATTATCACATCCATTAATTCAATAACTTGGCGTCACCCAACCATTCTCCCCGGACTCGCTCACTTGGCCCATACCTTAATATTTCCCGAGTCTATGTTCCGACTCCAAATTAATTCATTCTCTCAATAATTAATTTAATATTTTGGTGTCACTCACCCAACATACCCGGAGTCGCTCACTTGGTCCATTTTTACATCTCATAATTTCATTCCCATATATTCACCCACAATGTGTCCCACATTCATCTCTATAAATTTCCCAATTATATTTACCTATAATTACCAACATGTAAAATCAGCCCAAAAATCCTTTTCTCAATAGTAATTTTCCATGTAATTAAAATTGGCGAACCTGCCAGAATTTTCCCACCGTCGATCGATCGATAGCCCTCGATCGATCGATCGATCGTTCCTGGGCAGCTCTTCTTCCCCGCGGAAATTTCCACCATTAACGAGCTTTCAAGCTCTGTTTTTCCCTTCCATCCTTAACCAAACATAACAAGATCTTTAAACCCCTTTATTAAACTAATTTTCAACAAGGATATAACTATAACTGCCCTTTATTCCCACCACAAATCATTAAGTCACGAATTGGGTTTTTCCATAAATTCATCAACTTTGTTTTACCAACCAAGTTCCAAATCCAAATCCCACTAGTTTATATTCCGGATTTTCATTCAAATCAGATATCCATACTCAGAGATATACAACACAACAATTTTTACTTTGAATCTCATTCAATAGTTCCATGAACAAAAATCCCATTTTTGTACCCATTTATCCCCAAAACGAATTTTGGTTTACACATCACTATGATATGAATTGATTATCATCAATTTAGAAATCACAACAGTTAACCACTTTCCTGGAATTGTTCGTTGTGTCTGATCCGTTGGCGTAGTCCCTTAATTTGGCTCCAACATCCCCAAATTGGCTCTTGATTTGCTTTCCCCCAATTTCCCTCTCAAGCCCTAGGCTTAGAGTTGAGTTGACTGTCGTTCCCTAATCTCAATTAGGTTAAAAACATCAAATCCCATTTTTGGCCATGTGGGTCTAATTAAAAAGGCCCAACTCACCCCGTGTGGGCCCGACTATGCCCAAAAATCCCCTGAGACCCAATTACTACCCTCGGGTACTCATTTCTGACTATCTCGACCCATCCGGACGCAACCGCGCACTCAGAATTTCCATCCGAAATACTTTTTGACATCTCTAAATTTCGACCTCAAAATGCAACACGCATTAATTCGAATAATTAAACTTAAAGGTCGCCAATTATAAATAATTCGGCTCACTCAAATAAATTCTCCAACTCATGAATTTAAGTTTCTCCAATTTAAATATTTTTTTAACTCCCAAAAATAATTAAATATTAAATCCTCAAAATTACGGGGTGTTACAACAACCCCTACAGCAATTCATATGGGCGGGTTCAAATAAGAGAACTTTAATCAGGAACCCAATGATGAGGCAATGCAGTTAGATTATGGAGGTAATCTATTAATTACATTTTTTCTATTAAGTATAGATTATGGTTTGAGTGATATTGGGAGCATCGTATGTAAGACTGTATCTCTGGAATTCGATAATGGGGCGAATTTAGTGCGTGGTTGGCCGTTATAACCAGGTTGTGTATCTGTAATCACCTCGAGGAGGGTAAGTGTGACACTTAAATGGTGTCTTTTGGGAGAATATATTGTTTGTTATGTGCTAGTAGAGCTATGGTTTTTTTGGAGTGCAACTGTTAAGACGTGTTGAGTGGTAATGGTAAGACTATCGTTTTATTATTTGGTAAGATGCACGTAATTGTTATGTCCCAGTTGTGAACGGGTCTATGTTGTGGTGATATTCAGAGATGATGTAATGGGTTTTGACTGATGAGATTCAGGGTTTAGCAGGTTCATTACTGAGCGAAGAGTTTTAGCTCATGGTCATGTGCGTGTTGAGAACATCATATTGATTGATGCCTTGTGTCTTAGGCATATTATTTAAATTGTGTGTGTCAGAATTCATAAAATTATTTTCTATATTATATTAGGCTTATGGTGTAATGACCCCACTTTTATATATTCATATAAAGTTTTAAATGTTGTATTATTTCATATGTGATATGGATAATGTTAATTTATTATATTTAGTCCAATCCTCCCTTCATAAATCATGAAATATCAAATTAGTTACAAACATAAAATTTTAAAGTTTTCGGTAGGAATGCTCATATTAGAGAATAGTTTTGATTATTATAATATAACAATTGACTTGAGGTAAAAAAAAAAGTTGTAGATATATGAATTAGGTTTGTAAAACAACAAACGGTGTGTTAAACGGAGGTTCGAACAAGAAGTTATACTGAAATTACGAAATAAGGGCAAACCTGTCTATCCTTGAAGTTGTATTATGTCTTATTACCACACCATGTGTTATATTTTGATTGCTTGGGAGGGGAAGCTAGTTAGGCCGACTTAAACATCTTTAAATGACCTTTTTCTTCTGCAAAATGGATCAAATCAAAGTCTTATAGCATATCCTAAGCTAAATGATAAGTTTTTGGGGTAGAAAATGTAATTTTATAAAACTTTAGGGACTTGATTTTAAATAAACAAAGTTTTAGGGAATAAAATGAAAATATAAAAAGGACCATTATGTAAATAAAATATTTTCAAGGACCTCTAAGAAATATTAAAAATGTATGGTGTAAAATTACTAAAATACCCTTCATGTGTAAAATGACCCTTATACCCTTAATAATTTTCCACCTCGTGCTTGGTTTTGGACACCTCCACCCTACACAAGTCATATTGAAATGAAAAGCCAAAACACATGTCATGAAGTTAGAAAATGCTAAAACACGTGTCGCCGTTTGGTGAATAAAGACTACAATACAGCTCCGTTACGCGACACGTCAACGACGACTCACCAAAATGAATGCTTGGTCACCCAAACACGTGTCAATACCTTAATATCTTTGGGAAACTATAAATAGAGGCATTAGGATCAGTTATTACATGAAATTCATTCCAAATATCAGAGAGAAATAGCGAGAGAAAGTACGAGAAAATTTAAGAAGAAGTTTCATCTTAGTGATCCAAGACTCGATATTTGTAACTTCATACTTCTGTTTTAGGTGCGTCCTCTGACATTCCTTGTACGTTTTAATTATATGATATTATGCAAACTATATATATTTTCTGAATTTCTTTTATTCTCAAAATTCATCTGATACCGATGATTGATTCCTTGTATATGTTTATATTTGTCCATATAGAAATACTAATTAAAAAGAGTTTTGAAAATGATATTGAATATTGGAAATAAGATTCGGCCTAAGGGACCCCTCTTACTGACTGACCTTCCCAGCTGGGTTATCGCTTGTGTGCCCTAAATAAGGCATTGTGACGAACAAGTTCGATTGACCCTCAACCACCAGAGAATAATACGGTATTAGAGTGTACTTGTCCATTAAAATGATACGATTGAAAGAAAAAGTTATTGCCTTTTATTTGTTGCATCCGTTCTATTCTGAGCTATTCATTTCTTTATACTATCATTCCAAAGTATATACTGCAAGTTCCTATCCATATATGTATATGCCTTCTCTTTTGATTTGAATAGGTATCAATTTTCTGAAAAACCTTGGAATGTCTGGAGATTGAACCTCACTCAACTTTTAGATGATGTTGTATTACTAACCATTTTTCAGGAAATAAGTAGGCTTGGAGGGAACATAAAATGACTACATGGAAGATTCGGCTTTTAAATCTCTTTTTTTTTATTTTAAGTAAAAAGTTTGTTATATCATATAGAGCATGTTTGACTCCCTTGTAATAAGTTTTAAATTTCATCTTAAGTTGCAACTCGTTATTACTTATAATATAAATGAAGTTTCCTTTTAGAAAGCTCTGATGACTTAATTCCTTTAATTTCAGTATTTTTTGATTCATAACCATGTAATTATTTTTTCGTTGTATTTAATTAAGGAAACAATTTAAGTCAGAATATTTGTTGCTTTGGTGGCATGTCAAGACACTCGTTCCCACTACTATTTTGGGACGGGGTCGTGACAGAGGTGGTATCAGAGAATAGGTTATGAACCCATAGACTACTGAACATAAGTTTTGAACGTTCTACGTCCCAAGTTTCCATACATAGGATGTAGGATTAAATATTCGACTTATGTGATAATCCACCATATGTCTTACAGTCTGCATATAATTGTTTATATATAATTGTTCTTCTAAATTGCAATCTTGAGATAGTATAATACGTCTTATGTCTGGCCATGACTGTAGAAAATGACCAAGATGAGATCAACTACGGCAACTAGTGGTTCAAATATGGAAGGACTGGAAGGTGCATACAAGGCAACTGAAAGTTTAGCAAGAATTGTGGAGCATTAGGTGAATAATGGAGAACCAAGGAATCTTGAACCAAGTAGTTGTACTATTGAACAGTTCAAGAAGTTGAACCCGCCATCTTTTAGAGGTCCTCCTAACCCCATTGAAGAAAAAAATTTGGTGATGCAAATGGAAAAGATGTTCGGTGTTCTTAAGTGTACAGATGAACAACGGGTTTTATTTGGAACGTTCATGTTAGAAGGTGAAGCCTAACATTGGTGGAGAATTACTAAGAGAATACACGGGGAAAGGAATAATCCTATAGGTTGGAATGACTTCTTGGTGATCTTCTACGAGAAATACTTTCCCGAAATGGTGTAAGACCAAAAAGCAGCTGACTTCATGAGTCTGGTTCAAGGAAATATGATGGTTAGTTAATATGAGGCAAAGTTTACTGAGTTATCCCATTTTCTACCTCATGTTGTGATAACCGATGTGTTAAAAGCTAGAAGTTTGAACGTGGATTGAGGTTGAATATTCGTAGTCGAATTTCTATCTTGAAGTTGACATCATATAATGACGTGGTGATTAGGGCAATGATAGTTGAGAAGGATAGTGAAGAATATAATCAGGTTAGAGAGGGGAAGGGGAAGTTTGGAGAACAAAAAGGAAGGAACCCCAATAACAAACCCTTTAGGACTATACCTAATATAGGGCAACCTTTAGTAAACAAACCCTTTAATGTTGATAGATGACAATGATGCGATAATATTCACAGAGGGCAACCATGTTATTTGTAGACTGAAAGTTGCTTTGGGTGTGGCCAAAAGGGACATAAAATGAAAGATTGCCCAAACAAAGAAAAGGCGCCAATAAAGACTTTAATGACAACAAGGATCATAGCAGACAAAGTAGAGTTTTTAATCTTTCTGATGCAAAGACTTCTAATGCAGTAGTGTCAAGTACACTTTCTATATATGCACAACCTTTTCAAGTTTTAATAGATCCTGGTTCTACCCATTCATTTGTGTCTTTATGTTTTGTTAATCACTTTCCAAATATTCCTGAACCCTAGAATTATAGCATACACATATCTACTCCTTCGGGTGAGTTATTGATGAGAACATTAATATATAAGACTTTCCCTATAGATGTTAGTAGTCAAAAACTATTTGCCGATTTGATAATTTTATACATAAGAGATTTTGAAGTCATTTTAGGGATGGATTGGTTAGCATCATACGATGCTAAGGTAGATTGTTTTGAGAAGAGAGTTACTTTCCAAATTCCTAACCATCCAGAATTTAGTTTTGAAGGAACTGGCATCCTATCTCCCATACATATTATCTCTGCAATGTAAGCTTGTAGTTTTCTTAAGAAGGGATGTCCAGGATTTCTTGCAAGTGTTATTGATTTGCAAACAAAAGAGCCTAGGCTAGAAGATATTCCTATAGCTAAACATTTTCCAGATGTTTTTCCAGATGATTTACCCAGTCATCCTTCTAGTAGAGAAATAGAGGTTACGATTGACCTTATTCCTAGAACTATACCAATAAGGGAGTTAAAAGTTCAATTACAAGATTTGCTAGATAAGGGTTTTATTAGACCAAGTGTATCCCTTGGGGTGCTCCAGTGTTATTTGTTAAAAAGAAGGATGGGACAATGAGGTTATGTATAGATTATCGTGAACTAAATACGGTGACCATTAAGAATAAATATCCCCTACCTCGTATATATGATTTGTTTGAACAAATACAAGGAGCACAAGTATTTTCTAAGATTGATCTTAGATCAGGCTATCACCAATTGAAGATTAAGGAAGGTTTCGTATTAGATATGGTCACTATGAATTTCTTGTGATGCCATTTGGACTAACTAATGCACCAAACGCTTTTATGAATATGATGAATAGAGTGTTTAGGAAATATTTGGATCAATGTGTGGTTATTTTCATTGATGACATCTTTATTTATTCCAAGAGTATTAAAGAACACGAAAAGCATTTAGAGATAGTGTTGCAAATCCTTAGGAAAGAGAAATTATATGCAAAATTAAAAAATTGTAAGTTTTGGTTGCCTAGTGTCTCTTGTCTAAGACATGTCATTTCCAAGGAGGGAGTGGTGTTGACCCTCAAAAGATCAAAGTTATACTGAATTAGCCTAGACCAACTAATGTGATAGAGATTCATAGTTTTCTTGGATTAGCTGGTTATTATCGAATATTTGTTGAAGGATTTTCTAGTATTGCCAAACCTCTATCTAGGTTAACACAAAAGAAGGTGAAATATGAATGGTTTGAGTAAGTTGAGAATAGTTTTTAAGAACTTAAGAATCGATTAGTAACTGCCCCAATTTTGACTATTCCTTCTGGGACAGGGGGATTTGTGATTTATAGTGATGCTTCTAAAAATGGGTTGGGATGTGTGCTAATGCAAAATGGAAAAGTAGTAGCTTATGCCTCGAGACAGTTGAAAACCCATGAGCATAATTATCCAACCCAAGACCTTGAATTAACAGCTGTATTTTTTTCTCTTAAGATTTGGAGACATTATTTGTATGGTGAGACTTGTGAGATTTATACCGATCATAAGAGTTTAAAATATATTTTTACTTAGAAAGAATTGAACATGAGACAAAGGAGGTGGTTAGAATTGATGAAGGATTATTATGTAAATATTCACTATCACCCAGGGAAAGCTAATGTAGTAGTTGGCACTTTAAGTAGGAAGTCTACAATAAATTTAGCATGTCTCATTATAAATCAGGAACCTTTATTAAGAGATTTAAGAAATATGGACATAGATGTATGTATTTATAGCAAATGAGGAGTAATTGCAAACTTATAAGTACAACCCATGTTGATAGAAAGGATCAAAATTGCACAAGTAAATGACCCACAACTGAAGAAGATTAGAGAAGAAGTCATCGAGGGTAAGTGAATTGAATTTATGATACGAGACGATATATTGAGGTTTGGAAATAGAGTGTGTGTGCCATGTGATGCCCAACTAAAGAGGAAAATTTAGGAGGAAAGTCATTACTCAAGATTCACATTTCATCCCGGATGTACAAAAATGTATAGGGATCTACGAGAAGTATTTTGGTGGAATAACATGAAGAGGGAGATAGCAAAATTTATATCGCAGTGTTTGGTTTGTCAACAAGTAAATGTAAAACATCAAAAACCATCAGGATTACTGCAACCCCTACCTATCCCTGAGTGAAAATGGGAACATATTTACTACGGATTTTGTGACAGGTTTATCAAGGAGTTCAAATGGTATTGATTCTATTTGGGTAGTTATTGATAGGTTAACTAAATCTGCTCATTTTATTTCCATTAAGATTACCCATTCTTTAGAAAAATTAGCTAAGTTGTACGTGCTGGAAATTATTAGGCTTCATGGAATCCCAGTTTCAATTGTTTCTGATCGTGACCCTAGATTTATGTCTCGCTTTTGGAAAAGCCTACAAACAGCCATGGGAACAAAATTGAATTTCAGCACTGCTTTTCACCCTCAAACGGATGGACAATTCGAGAGAACCATTCAAACCTTAGAAGATATGCTTAGGGCATGCGTACTTGATTTGAAAGGGAACTGGGATGATCATTTATCGTTAGTAGAATTTTCATATAATAATAGTTATCAAGCAAGTATTCAAATGGCTCCGTATGAGGCACTTTATGGTAGAAGGTGTCGTTCCCCTGCATGCTGGGTAGCCGTGGGAGAAAGAAAATTATTGGGACAAGAATTGATCCAGATCACAACAGAGAAGGTGAAATTGATACGAGACCGACTTTAAATCGTTCAAAGCCGTCAAAAGAGTTATGTCAATAATTTTTACCGACAGTTAGAATTCCAAAGAGGAGATTATGTGTTTTTACGAGTATCACCAGCAAAGAGAGTATTTCGATTTGGGTAGAAAGGGAAATTGAGTCCAAGATACATAGGACCTTTTGAAATCCTTGAAAGGATAGGAGTTATTGCATATAGAATTGCCTTACCCCTTGAACTTGCTAGTGTGCATAATGTTGTTTCACGTGTCAATGTTGAAGAAATACGTCCCAGATCCAACACATATCCTAAGTTACGAACCTCTTCAAGTTAGAGAAGATTTGTCATACATTAAGCTTCCGATAGAAATTTTGGATCCTAAACATTAAATATTACGAACCAAGGTAATTCCATTGGTCAAAGTGTTATGGGAGAGGGAACATGAAATAAAGGATAAATATCCATACTTGTTTGGAAATTAATGTAAGTAAAGTTTGGGGACCAAACTTTTTATAAGGAGGGTAGGATGTAATGACCCCACTTTTATATATTCATACATAGTTTTAAATGTTGTATTATTTCACATGTGATATGGATAATGTTAATTTGTTATTTTTAGTCTAATCCTCCCTTCATAAATCATGAAATATCAAATTAGTTACAAACATAAAATTTTAAAGTTTTCGGTAGGAATGTTCATATTAGAGACTAGTTTTGACCATTATAATATAACAATTGACTTAAGGTAAAAAACTAAAAAGTTGTATATATATGAATAAGGTTTGTCACACAACAAACGGTGTGTTAAACGGAGGTCCGAATAAGAAGTTATACCGAAATTACAAAATAAGGGCAAATCTGTCCATCCTTTAAGTCGTATTTTGTCTTATTACCACACCATGTGTTATATTTTGATTGGTTGGAAGGGGAAGCTAGTTAGGCCGAATTAAACACCTTGAATGACCATTTTCTTCAGCAAAATGGATCAAATCAAAGTCTTATAGCATATCCTAAGCTAAATGATAAGTTTTGGGGTAGAAAATATAATTTTATGAAACTTTAGGGACTTCATTTTAAATAAAGAAAGTTTTAGGGACTAAAATGAAAATATAAAAAGGACCATTTTGTAAATAAAATATTTTCAAGAACCTCTAAGAAATATTAAAAATGTATGGTGTAAAATTACTAAAATATCCTTTATTTGTAAAATGACCCTTATACCCTTAATAACTTTCCACCTCGTGCTTGGTTTTGGATACCTCCACCATACACGTGTCATATTTAAATGAAAAGCAAAAACACACGTCATGAAGTTAGAAAAGGCTAAAACACATGTCATTGTTTGGTGAATAAAGACTGCAATACAGCTCCGTTACGCGATACGTCAACGACAACTCACCAAAATGAATGCTTGGTCACCCAGACACGTGTCAATACCCTAATATCTTTGGGAAACTATAAATAGAGGCATTAGGATCAGTTATTACACGAAATTCATTCCAAATATCAGAGAGAAATAGCGAGAGAAAGTACGAGAAAATTAAGAAGAAGTTTCGTCTTAGTGATCCAAGACTCGATATTTGCAACTTCATACTTCTGTTTTAGGTGAGTACTCTGACATTCCTTGTATGTTTTAATTATATGATATTATGCAAACTATATATATTTTGTGAATTTCTTTTATTCTCAAAATTCATCTGATACCGATGATTGATTCCTTGTGATATTTTTATATTTTTCCATATAGACACACCGATTACAAAGAGTTTTGAAAATGATATTGAATATTGGAAATAAGATTCGGCCTAAGGTCCCTCTCTTACTGACTGACCTTCCCAGTTAGGTTATCGCTAGTGTGCCCTAAATAAGGCGTTGTGACGAACTAGTTCGATTGACCCTCAACTACCGGGGAATAATACCGTAGAAGAATATGGTGTTAGAGTGTACTTGGCCATTAAAATTATATGGTTGAAAGAAAAAGTTATTGCCTTTGATTTGTTGCATCCATTCTATTCTAAGCTATTCATTTCTATATACTGTCATTCCAAATTATATACTGCAAGTTCCTATACATATATGTATATGCCTTCTCTTTTGATTTGAATAGGTATCAATTTTGTGAAAAACCTTGGAATGTCTGGAGATTGAACCTCACTCGGCTTTTAGCTGATGTTGCATAACTAACCATTTTTCAGGAAATATGTAGGTTGGAGGGAACATAAAAGGACTCTATGGAAGATTCAACTTTTAGAGCTCTTTTTGTTATTTTAAGTAAAAAGTTTGTTATATCATATAGAGCATGTTTGGCTCTTTTTTAATAAGGTTTAAATTTCATCTTAAGTTGTAACTCGTTGTTACTTGTAATATAAATGAAGTTTCCTTTTAGAATGCTCTGATGACGTAATTACATTAATTTCACTATTTTACGATTCCTAACCATGTAATTGTATTTCCGTTGCATTTAATTAAGGAAACAATTTACGTCAGAATATTTGTTGCCTTGGTGGCATGTCAAGACACTCGTTCCCCACTACTATTTTGGGACGGGGGCGTGACATATGGTGCCATATAAATTGATTTAAAATTCTTTTTAAAAATTTAGTCCTGGTCTGATCGATCTCCATCCCCAACAGAGCTACATAGTATTGTATTGGGAGGGTTTCTTGTTTGGATTTCACTTGCGAGACCTCCCCCGCATGTAAATAGCGAATGTCGGGAATTGAGAAAGGTTAGATCTTCGGGTGTTTTTTTAAAATAAAATAAAATAATTATTTTTAGTATCATTCATTGGATTAATTTGTTGGGAGTTAGCGTATCCCTATAGCGTTATAGGACTGAGATTAGTTCATGGGTTGTTGCCTTGGTTATTTCAGGCATGTAATCATAACTAGAGAGGAAGTTATGTTAAAAATTTAAGGCTAGTGGAGCGAGGTAATGATTGTGAAATTGAGAATGGTTATAGTGTGTATGAGCACCCTGGTTGTATAGTGTTTAATTAATTCACGATTGGAAGTGGTAGAGATCGGTGTAACGATCATGGAGGTAAATTGGATTTTTGAATTAATGGACGTATTCGAATTTCGGGGACGAAATTCTTTATAAGGAGGGGAGATTGTAATACCCCGTGTGTTCGAGGACATAGGAATTTAACTTTTGAGTGAACTAAATTTATTTTATTAGGAGTCTCAGATGAAAATTTAGAGTGCACGATTTATCCGGGATGGGTCGAGAAAGTCAAAATGACTGTTCGGGGTTTTAAATTGGGTTTCAGAGTATTTTTGACTTAGTTTGACCCGAAAATGAGTAAAATAGTCATTTTAAGTGTGTATTATCATTTAAACTTGGGAGTTATTAAAGATAAGAGTTATTTAATCTTCGAAGAGTTAGGATTATCTCATTTTTGTGAGAAAACCCTAGAGAGAGAGAGAGAGAAAGAGAGAGAGAGAGAGGGAGTAAGGAAGAAGAGGAAGAGAAGAAAATAGGAGAATACTTAGAGCTTTGGATATTTTCCTCTCAAATCAAGGAAGATTCAACCTCTACAACTTTGAGGCAAGTGATTAAACTTGCTAAATAATTGTGTGTGTGAGTTATCTCATAATTTTATTGATGATTTAGTTGATTTTGAGCTTAAATGGTTCAACCCTAGAATTTGACGAGTAAATATTTCATTTAGTGATATATTTACGGATTTGATGAGAAAACTAGTTGGGATAATATGTCTGTGGGTTTTGATGGTGGAAATCATGGTTGAGTTCCTATCTTTAGGTGATTTATGGAGTTAAGATTTGGTGGGAAAAAGGGGTTCGTTTTTTATGTAGAACAATCTCGTGAGAATAATTTTTTACAACACTGGACCAGTTCATTTTTAAGAGGCACTGAATCGGTCCGGTCACTAAAATTCTTCTGTCGAATTTAAGGAATCGGACAGGTTCATTTTTGAGGACCCTCGATCCGGTCCGGTCATTACATTTTTCCAGCTCCTGTTTCAACCCCTTTTAATTGGTTTTATTCAATAGGGATTCTATAATACAGTGTAGTAAACATGTTTATAATATATTATAAGGGTTAATTTTTGGGTATAATAGAGGGGCCACTTTGGGGCTATAATAAAGGTATATATACGAGTAAATTGTGTTGTTTTCTTTTAGTAAATCCTCCAAGGAATGAGGATTCTTTTGAGGATGGTTATGGGATATTGTGGAAGTATATTTGGGTGTTTAATTACCGAATCTTTTCGTAAATTCTCCGAGTGGGAAGAATTTACTTAACATAGAATATGGACTGGGTGAGAGAGGGATTATCATGTATCCTTGGTGTCGATTAAATTGGGTGACTATTCATATCATGAGGGTGATGGATTAGTACGTTTCAAGTGAGGGATTGAATAATAAAATGAATTGGGAAGGTATGCAAGAGTGTATCGGCTAGTATGATGAGAGTTATATACATATAGCCGGATTCATTACTTTTATACATGCGGATGTGAGATGGTGTGTGTGTGTATATATATATATATATATGGTGTGAATGTTTATATCTTGTGTGATGGTTTGTATATGATGTGGATGTGCATATATATCTGATGTGTATGATATATATTATGTGGTGCATACCCCTATAGTTCTATCATGAGAGTTGCGCGATGTGGGTATATCCCCCTGGCTTGAGGAGCAGGGAGAGTATAATCCTCAGGTCATAGCGTCCAGTATTGTACCGTGCGTGAGGTTGGGGAAAGACGTCTTGGGCATGATTCGTCTTGCCTTTAGGTGAGGAACTATGACTGCTTCCCGTATGTTGTGATTTGGTTTATACCTTGTCGGTGATAGTCCGACCGCTGGTAACCCAGGATGATATGTGAGTAATTCCCTGGAAGATGATAGCATTGTAGAGACTGTTAGTATACATATATTATGTGTGTTATGTATGTGTACTTGCTATAGAATGATAAATCATGTATAATAAGTGCGGGTAATATTATACATGCTTTATAGATAGTGTGTGATATCTTAATATTATAACTAGAGAAAGTTATAAAGATATGTATTATGTTTTGTCTATTGTAGCATGAGAGTTGATGAGTATACTCTTATGCCGATAGACGGGAAGTAAGGGGTTTGTACTACGGACCGAGGGCCTAACGGATTCCCACGACCGATAATGTTAGGTGGTAGTGTATCGGGGGGGTTCTTTGTTTGGATTTCACTTTGTGAGACGTCCCACGCACGAAACTTAGCGTAATGTTGGTCGTGGGGATACATTTGGTCCTTAGTTCTTGGGTATATGTATTATAATGGGTGAATATTTCTAGCATGAATGATGACGTGTGATATCTTATGCTAATAACTTGTGAAGTTAATAATTAGAAACCGAGAAAATATAATTGAGATATATTAATGTATAAGATTGGCCGTAAACTTAGGAGGCAATAGAATAAGTAGATATATAGTTATGTTTTAGCATAGTGAGTAACACGAATGAGGATTATGCGTACATTTAAGATGTATTATACCTAGAATATATTGGGCAGCTTAACTGAGGTTCATATGCATATGTTAGGTGCGCGCTATAGATGAGGGGTGAGGTTGAGTCTCAAGAGAGAGCTATACCACTTTAATTATGAAATTTTTGCATTCATAATTATTATGCATTTTAATTCACTTGCTAAAAATGATTTTTCAAACCTCGGGCTCTGACCCGTTTATATCTTTTCTCTTGCTATACATATATTGTATTATTGTAGGTGTCCCTCCGCAAGGACGCCAATGATGCCTATTCATTTCAGAGTCATTGTAGCTGTAGCAGATCTGGAATGTTACAGGATTTTGTTATAACCGCTTCCTATTCTTGTAAAACAGTTAAGGATTCATTTTATATATTAGATATGTGTACCCGGGGGTTGTATATTTGTAGCTCTTTTATATTTTAATCTGGATGTTGTATTGTCTGTGACCCGACAACATATTCGGGTATATAATTTGTTTTAGTCGTGTTTATATTATTATGTTTGTATTCATTATATTTTGCTTTGTAGTTCCTTGTGTGTTTTTGAGATAATTGTTTGGCATCCATTTATTTTATTACTGAGTGGTTAGTTATTTTTTTTAGATTTATTTGTTGATGCTGAGAATGATCCATTTGAGATTCCTATTTTATCTTAGTGTAAGGTTGGCCACCCGTTATTAATTTAAGCGGGGTGTCACAGAACATTTGGGGAATATTTTATGAAATAAAAAGCGTTAAGGATAAAGATGAAGTATTTTCAATTGCCACAAAATAAGCTTGTGAACTTACTTTTTTTTCTTAATAGTAAAAATATCAGACCTGAAGGCCTTATTTATTTGAGTGAAAAGAAATGTAAAATTCAAAACTGTTTTTTTAATAACCATTTCATTGCACCAAAAATCCAAACAAAACATAAACTGTATCATCAACTTCATAATACAAAAGAAAGAGGCAGAACAAAAGTAGAAATAAAGTAAACCAAATCAAAGTTTCTCAGTCAGAAATGGAGATTAAAAAATAACCAATAGATTTTCCAGGTCTTGAACCTCTCCTCGAGCCTTGCAATGGTCTCCTTTGCGATGGTGACTTTTTCATTACTGGATTGAAGGGCGTCGATGATGACAATTTCTTTTATATCAACGTCAAGGATGTAGCGAGTGGGAATTATGTGATTGTAGTTGACTAGCAAGATGAATGCCTTGACGCGTGACTTCTTGGCAGTTTTCTTGGTGAATTCCTTGCGAATGACCTTCTTTAGTTACTTCATGATGTCGGAATCTAGTCAGTGACTGTAGGGGCAGTCATGATTTCCGTCGTCGAAGGGTTTCACTATCACGTCCTTACGACTCGCGAATCGAACGTTCAGCATCACCACTGCCTTGTTTGGTTCAAAAACCTTCACTGTAGCTTGTGAATTTACACAGTTAAAGTCTCCAAACATATTCTTTATTTCATCTTTCCCAACTCATTAAGAAACATAGTATCTTCATAATAATTTCATGTAATTGAAGTCCACCACCAATTATTTCCCTAGATTGTTCTGGTAGAGCTCTCCTTTTATTACTTCTGAAATGGAAAAAACATAGAGTTAAACAACTTTTGGATATTATTAGAAAAAATCGAATCTATTAATCAAAACCAATCATTTTACATTTAGCATTAAAATCCTTACTTGAACAATTTAACTAATTGAATTTACTTCCGAACATGACATTTTACTATAAATTAAAGTCTTAACATTCTGTCACACCTATAAACAAACATGAAAAAAAATGATAATTCGAAAAGCAATTCACCAAAGATTAGAAACATATCCAATTGTCAAAAACTTTAAACTGCATCAATAATTTTATGCTGGACTACTTTATCTACATAACTTAAAAAATTCAACACATCCTTCACTATTCTACGCAGTATATGGATCACACATATACTGTTGGAAATAATAGAAGTCTTCATATGATAACAAATGCCATTACGTCACCAAAACATAATACCATAAGTTGTGCACATTGTTATTGGTTCCATCAACCTAAGAAAATAACAAGAATCAGCTTTTAACATATGAAGCAAGGTTGTTTTACCGGAATGATCCAGACCCAGGAACAAGATCTTAGCCTCTCTTTTCCATAAACCAAGCGATGAAAGAACTCTATAAAACCATTCCACCAAAAACATTACTACATATATATTTGAAATTCAGAAACAAATCCACGGATCTAAAATCCACATATATCACCGAATTTATATTGTACTAACGATGTTTGGTCATTGTGAATTGTCAATTGTGCAATCTGCATTACATTTACACACTCCTAATTTATTATAACATCGTTAATACTAAATTATGGTGGTATGAGCGTAATATAAACTCAAACTTTTTGTTACAATAAAGTACATTGAATTCAGATTTTGCTCACACATTTATGTGATTACATTGCTAATACTAAATTAACAAATGAAAGTTCCAAGACAAAAAAAGCACATTTCACCAATATATATTGTAAAATAGTATAAAGATACATATAGAACAATTTAATTCAAATATTAGACACATATTGCTTTAAATACACTATGCAAGAATAAAAATTTGTGCGCCTCGCATAAGTGGAAGACTCCAACCAAATTAATTTATGGTAGTACACCACAACTAATTTCAACGGATACCAACTATCAAGAATCAAACTATATTCATTAAAAAGAATCATCTGGCATTTAATTCTAATGGCATCATTTCAGCTCATGAGACTAGAATTTTATTCCATTTAAAACACACTGAAATTGATAAAATTCACAAAACACTTTCTCATAATAAATACCAAGAAGAGAAGTTAGAAAAAAATTTGGAGATTTTCTCAAACATGAAAACACAATTTACAATAAATTTTCTCGATCACAAAAATGTATCACATCCAGAATTCTAAGCACCACTAACACTAATCACACGAATATATAAATGAAAAATTGTATTCCCAAAAGTATAAAAGTTATTCACCCAACCCCAAAAACTCAAAAAACAAACAACAAAAATGAATAAGATTCATAGTGTAGGAAAATAAAGATGAATAAACTTCTCTTTGTGTGTTAGACCCTTAACCTATTTCTAGTTTCTCTTTGTAGTATAGGAAACATTAGCTTTGGCATAATCCAGATTAAATATTCCCATAATTTCAGTAAGAAGATAGTACACAAGTAATTTTCAATAGTGAATGGTGATGATTACCGATTCAATAAACTCCATTTATACATGGCCATGAAAACGTACCTAACATAAAGAAAAATACATGTGATAATTATACAAAGAACAATAGAAATATTAAAGAGGATGGTTAGCTTAAAAAGAAAAGTATGGATATTTAAAGAATGTAAACAAAATAATGTATTTACTCATTTATTCTTCACTCTCTAAAGACCTTTACCCCCTTTCATCTACAACTGTATATATGCACTCAACAACATATTATATCTACACCTCAAAGGAACATAAAATTTGAAAATTATAAACGAACAAAGGTCCAATAAAAACTCATTTGCATTAAACTTACTATAAAAAATGAAGAAAAACAGAGGATTCCCGAATCAACAAACTCACCCACAACTCAACTCACGGATTACCACCATAAAACCTACATAATTAGAAAAAAAAGAGCACATATCATGTAAGTAAGATCAAATAAATCAAGAGATTTAAAAAAATAGAGGATGGTCAATTTGAGGGCAACTCATTGTGACTTTGAAGGCGGAGTTGTGGTGTTTGGTATGAGGTCGATAAGGGGGAAATTTCAACCAATTCAATAAAATCATTACTCTAATCAATAATAGATAGTAACCCGATAGTAAGGAATACTTAATTAACATATTATCAGTATTTAATGTGGGGAGGGTTCATTCACTAACTTACTCATCAAAATATATCTTAAAAGAAGATATTGACTTAGAGCTATCAGTTTTGTTGGGTCTCTTCGTTAAAATTATCCTCTTTCGTAACCAACTCATTTTTTTTCCATCTCAATGACCATTTGAATTTTCCACTTAGTAAATTAAATTGTCCATTTGAAAATATATGCACATAATAGTTCAAAAGGATATTCTAAAACAACATGAATAATAGCAAAAAAGCATAAAAAGGGATATCCTTGACTATATGCAATAAACTTATCGCCAAATAATAGAGCAACCATCATGTTTTAAACCATATAAACAAGAAAAAAAATATATTATTTTTGCCAAACTTAGTCACTGAACAATCAAGTTCTCTTATCTTATCATCGTCTTAGTTTTGCTTCTAAATCTACCACACTACCCAAACAACCTATTAACAAAGTTATAACTTCTAAGTTCCATATCAATAAAATATGAAATAAACTGAAAATTAGAAAAAGGAGGGGCGAGAGAGAGAGAGAGAGATTTTATGAAACTAGATATGCCCACGTGCATTGCACGTCTTTAGGAATGAAATCATAAATAATAAAGTATGAATTACAATCTTTTTATCTAAATTATAAATCCTTTGCAAAATTAAGGACAATTAGTGAAGTAAAGTAACCAAGAATGTATTTATGTTGACGTAATAAGCCATGCATTACGAATGAATATTTGAAATCAATATCCATAAATCCAAGTTATCTGAAATGTAAACTGCAAATCAATAGATAGTTTGGTTTTGAAGAAATTGTATAATGACAATGTTTAAAGGTAAAAAATGGAAATGTAATCGTCAAATATGTTGCTTTTGACGTTTGTTAGGATTCGATGGTTCTTCTTCCTCTTCAACTTTCAGAGCTACAAAATGTGCAAGCCTTCGATCAAAAGCTTTAAGTGATTTCCCTTTAATGTAGAATGTGTATATTTTGCCAATGCACGTATATAACTTTCGAACATAGTCTGAGTGCAAAATTCCCCGTGTAAACCAAATAATATATATGAATCTTAAGTAAATGTAAAAGTTATCAATTTTATTGAATTTATGTATGAATTTGAATTGTAAATAAGAATGTTATTACCTTGTCTTTAGAAGCGATGAAATTTGGAATGCCAGCCAATGAATGATTTTGCTTCCTCGAATAGTGTCACTGTTGCTCTTTCATCTTCGTCTTAGACGACAAACTGAAGTAAGTATCTTATATTTTTTGAATAATGTATTAGTAAACTTTTATATATGATTTCTATCACTAATATTGAAAGATTCTTGAACATATTAATTTACCTTCTTGTGTAATTTGAATTTGAAGACCCACAATTTAAGCATGTGCCAATTCCATTTTCAACTGTGACTTTTTTGTTGCATACATTGCAAGCATAATACCATGGATTTTCTTTGTTTCTAACCTCCAGAATCATTGCCACGAAAGAACAGAAGAGATTTTGTGGTTTGTGAAAAATTAGATATGTTATGTTATTAAATTGAGGATATTAGAGACGTAAAAGGGAATCATAGTAAATAAATCATAACCTCCATAGTTGATGGGATTCTATTAATAATATCACGAATAGAAACAGTGTTCGCATTGTTGATTATTTTTTGGGGAGGCAAAGAAAATTTGTTGAAATGTGGGGATGATAATGAGGTTGCCAACCTGTAATGGACATTTGTGAAATTAATACATGTAAGGGAGAATTATGATTTTTTTTAGAAAGAAATTGTCTAACCAATACTTTAATTCGGTATCTTGTATGATATCGAGGTCATTTTAAATTGTAGTCTTTGATACACTTCTCAAGCTATACTCCCTTGTAAAGAATGCGTTGATTTATTTTGAATTAGTAGTAGTTTTATTAATTGTTGTTGAGATGATAAATAATATTGTACCTTCGTAGGATGAACGTTTAGCTTGAGAAACGGCTATTATAGGAAATGTTGCTGATAAGTCACTTAGTTTTTCTCCTTCGTTCTCTGCTAAGTCGCCCCATAGAGTGAATTTCATTGATTGAAACCTGTTATAAATAATAAATAATAATAATGAATATTATATTAAGGAATATGAATAAAAGCGAGAAATATGAGAGTAAAGTTTAAGGAAGATTTGTTTTGAATCGCTAGTTTAAAGTATAAAATGTATACTCTGTATCTCAGAGTGTTATATCACGCAAATTCATTTTAGTAGAGTTCGATGCTTTTGTAATTTTCCTCATTGGTTTCATATTTATCACAAATGCAATGACATTTGTATGTTTGAGAAGTAGGATTAAGATAATATAAAAAATTAATCCATTATTTTATTGAAATATATTTAGTAATAAATACCATATGCTTTATTGTCCTCTGTCTGATTGAGAAATTCATCAAAGGAAGTAAATTTGTAGAATGATGAAGGAAATTTGAAATTACGATCTCGTTCAACGATCTCAGTGTATTTATTTAATGAAAGATCGACTTTCTCGTGAACAGTTGTGTAAGCATCATTCACTACCTTAACAATACCATTAGTAATGGAATATTGTTTCTGAATTTGAAGCAATCCTTCCAGTCTTTGTATGTCTTCATTCAATACGACAACTTGAATTTTAGTGCCCTGTATATTTTTTAGTAGAGTAAATTTATGATATATAAAATAATCATATAAATGATTTTAAATAATGTAAGTTGCAAAATTAGAACCTCTTCATCCATCAATATTATTTTTAAAATACTTCTACCCCTCTGGAATTGTTGTAAGAGTCTATATTGTCTCTTCGCATGACTTGGGCAACAATTTGCCACTTTGATTCGAGTCGTTGTAGATTGTTGATCATTTTGTAGTCCTCAATTTCAACTTTAGTTGACGCCATCGAATCAGTAAGAGTTTGGCCTATTAAAAGATGATGACAGTATGTATAGTATATCAATGTAAAGTGATAAGAAGAAATTTATTATGAATAAAAATGAACTTAAGTTAGAAATGTTTTAAGGAAATAGCCAACCTAAATATGGTTTGAGAAATAAATGAATATAAATAATGAATGGGATAATAAATTCATTTGTGCCTTGATGCTAATAGAACTTCTTTGTAGACGATATTTTTTGTCACATTATTTTTTGTTGATTTTTCAGACTGGAGAAGTACTTTTATGGTTGCCATTGATGTTCCTCTCGATAAAGCAACGTATAGTTGGCCCTGTGATAAGACGTTTGTTGGTAAGTAGACCCCAACATTAGCAATTGTTTGTCCCTTGGATTTTTTTATTGTCATAGCGAAACATAAATAAATAGGAAATTGTTTCCTTTTGAACTGGAAAGGATATCCCTCATTTTCTGCTGGTGATAATGGAATGCGTGACAATAGGACATTTTTGCCCTTACGCTGGCATACTGAAATTTTCACGTGGTTGACATTATTCGAAGAACCTTTGTACAACATTCTTGTTCCATTACATAATCCAGTTGAAGGATTTATATTCCATAGAAGAATGATTGGACAATTAGGTTTAAGTTTCAATGTGTGTGGGGGCAATACATTCGGCATCAAAGAATTTAAAAATTCTTCTTGATAATAGTTGTACGTGTCAACCACAGCTTCATCAAAGTTATTTAAGGTCTTCAAATCTCTAGGGAACATATCAATCATCATATCATTAAGGGAGTCAACGTGTTCATTTGTTGTCGCAAGAATTGCTCTATCTCTCAAGAAATTTGGCAATGTCGCATTAATATTTAATGATGGAAAGATAAAGTCAATGAGAGATTATTCGGGGCCATTGTTTTCTAGTGGATGTATGAGCATTTCATCCGAAAGACTTATTAGATCATCATGTGTTGATTATTATGTCCCATTGCCAATTCGTAGAAGGAATTCGCTGAATTATTGATCATTTCTGGCACACATATTTAATGTCAAAGGTAATACATGCATTGTATTCCAAAGTGGTGACATTGCAATGCTAGAGTTTACTGTTTCCAATCTTGACCCTCGACGTACTACTGGCAGGACTTGTCTAAAATCTCCACTAAAGATAATCACCTTGCGCCCGAAAGGTTCAATACTATCCATTAAATCCTTTAATGTCCTGTCAAGAGTTTTAATCGCGAATCGCTTTGCCATTGGTACTTCATCCTAAATTATGATCCTTGCTTGCCGTATGAGTTCTACTGTGCCACTTTGCTTGGGAATGTTACATAAGCTTGTCTCAGTGGCCAGAATAAGTATTTTGAAGCGAGAATGTGCAGTGCGACCTCCAGGTAATAATGATACAGCTAGCCTTGATGTTGCTATAGCAAGTGCAATCATACCTTTCTTTCTAATGTCAATAAGTAACGCTCTATACAGATATGTCTTTCCAGTTCCACCAGGCCCATCAATGAAGAAGGAAACCAAATTTCCAGCAATCACCCTCTCGAGTATAACCAAGTACACATGTCTTTGGTCTACGTTTAAATGCATACAGAAATTGTAGTCTTCTTCTGGTGTCTTGACATGAAGTTCATTTGTAATTTCTATTCAATTGGTGATATTGGATGATAATTATGTACAGCTACATGGAGGCAGGTCAAAGTCTTTAACCGATTTTCCCATTGAATCTAGAACAAAGCTGATGTTATTTAATGTGCAATCTTTTTGTGCAGTCAATGAATGTGGGTGGAGTCTTTTAAAACCTTCTGACAAAAACTCAAAGTTTGTTTCCCATAATTTTCTCACATCAGAGGGCCCACAATAAACTAAAATAATTGCGAACAATCTTCTTAGTGCTTCAGGCATTTGGAAAGTGGCAGCGTCTGAGAGGCAATCAGCAATGCTATCATCTGATTCTAGTAGTCCACATTTTTGGGTGGCTTCTTTAAATGTCAAGTAAGTGATTCCATCATAAGTTAGAAGGTCTTCAAATGATGTTGGCCCTCGGATGTGATTTATAAGAAGTCTTAAGTAATATCGTTCTCCTTCTATAGGATTTGCACCATTCACACGGCCAATTGCATTGAGTTTATTCTTACTTTTAGACCAAGTTTTTGATTTATTATCCTATACGTAGTGCTCAGGGAATTCCCTGTACAGATATTGGCGTGCTTTGCTGAATCTGGAGCACATACTGAAGAATTCAGTTAACATTGTCTTGCTAATGTTCGGGGTGTCAAGCGCAATATTTAAGTTTTGGTTCTCCCCGTATGTGACAGTATGCTTATTTGGCAAGTGGAGTTGAAGGTTTATCACCGATGGCTTGATTTCATTTAGCTCAAATTCAAAAATTCTCCAAATGGCTTCTTGTGCAGATACCCATCTTGCATCTTGAAATTGTTTGATCTCATCAATAGTGGTTGTGTCATTGTCATCAAATGAAACATGAACAACCACTTTATCATGCCCTTTGTAAATGTACTTGTAAAGGTAATTCACAACTTTTAACCCTGAGCAGACTTCAACGTTGATATGACAATTATATCTTGTAAGGAGATATGGATTGTAAGGAACAACCAATCGATTGTCTAACAACTTGTTGCGCACGCGTACTTGTCTTCCATTATTTCGAAGTCCATAAATAGGATATGAGTCTTGGACTTGAGAGGTAGAAGATGCGAATTCGTGAGGGTAATGAAATTTGCAATTCTCATTTATCATATAGGGGTTATTTTTATTCAATTGTCCACAGGGACCATGCATCATGTGCATGATGACTAATAAATGAAGCAATGGGTATTCATGAATATCAGGTATCTCTGAAAAATGTGACACCCCGCCTAATTAAATACCGGGCTATCACTCCTTTATTAAATTAAAATCAAGGTGAACAGTTGGTTCATTCTTAGCATCACTGTCGCAAATGAAAATTTTCAAATTTAAACACCCTGATTAATTAAGCTAAGTGTCAAAACCATTTAAAACCTTATTTCCATTTTATTAAATCCAATTATAAAACCTTTAACCATTAACATTTTAAGAGCCACACATTAAGTATAAGAATAAAAATGAACATTCAAGAGTTTAACCATCAATAATAAACCCCATAATTAAAACACTAAAGGAAAACATCCTGACAGTAATAAATCCCGAAATAAAGATACTGAAAGTAAAAGAATTACAATCTCTGACAAAACCAACTAAATAATGGAAAAGGGCGACACATGCCCCCACTGGATAAAGCTGAACTAGAAGTGGAGTCAACAATGAAGTCGTCTAAGCAATGGCCTGCAACTCCCATAAAAGCTGCAGCGCGTTCCATCCAACGAATCCTAAGCATGACGCCTCTGTGGCTGGGCACCTGTAATATATATATACACACACAAGAGAACAGAGATAATAGCAAACGGGTCAGAGCCCGAATGTAAAACAGTTTTAAAAATAGTTTATCAAGTATTTAAAATGTTTACCGGTTAATGCAACAGTCATATTAGTACGCGACACTTGATTAAGGGTGAAAAGTAGCGTCGCGTCAGAACGCTAATCGTTGTTTTCTGTTCACCGCCTTAATACAAAAACCTAAATTACGACTGCACTTGCGATACAAGTATAGCGATAAGTCGGGTATCAAAAATCCACAGAGACGAGTTGCTAGAATTTATAGGATTTAATACTCCTAAAATAAAAGTGTAAAAGGTGATAGGTTGGAAATAAAGAAAAGGGAAAAATTAAGAAGTTAAGTCTAAACTAGAATTAAAAAAACGAGAGTCGGGATCGTGTCCCCACCATGGGCTAAACAACTAATAATTACAATTTCAATTCGAAAACATTTAATCGAGCATTTTCAATTAAGTATAAACATCACACAATAAGGAATTTAACCCAAAGTTGCGAGATTAAACATTTAACAGAAAATGGTCACACGCATCTTAAATTCGGATTACCGCTATAAACACTAACGTTGCGTGACAAAGAAAGTTAAACGCATAATAATCCGACTTTAATACGCGAGGTTTCAATTAAATGCAATTTTACACAAAACCTAGTTTTCGGATCTCAACGCCCATCAATGGCGGAAACGCAATCCCAACCCGTTATCTACTGACAATACATGGATTAAACTACTTTAAACAACAACTAAAGTAATTTATCTAGGCTTGAAATAAATAACAAAGCATGAAAAATAAAGGAAAACAAAGATTAAGGAAGAAGATGAATAGTAAAGCTTACATTAATGGGTATTACCCAAAGAGAAATGGAGGAGAGGGGATCTCCACAAATAAAATCCCCAAAGTCTTCTAACCCTAATTAAAATGAAAATATGTCTCTAAAGAAAATCCCCTAACACTCTATTTATACCCCAAAACAAACCCCCAACAAAACCAAGCCAAAAAACCCAAAATAAGTCAATTTTCGTCCATATCTGATGGGACCAGTCGACCTCTGTTTTGGGACAGGTCGACCGCACTTTTGGAATTTGCCTTGGGCTGGAGACAACCCACTTTTCCCTCCGAACCAATTTTGACGCGTTGCACGGAAACGGCCATAACTCCCTCATACGGAATCGAAATGAGGCGTGGTTGGAACCGACGCGAAGCTAATTCAATTATATACATGATTCTGTTTTGAAACCCTCCAAATTATGCAGTATGAAATTACCAAAATGCCCTTTAAGTAGAAGAAAATACAGAAAACTTCCGGAAATGGGCATAACTTCCACATACGGAGTCAGAATGACGCACGGTCAGTGGCCATGGAAAGATAATTTGATGATATACATGTTGGTAACTTCATTCCATAAAAAATAGTGAGTTTGAAAAGACCAAATTGCCCTTGTAGTAGCATTCAATGACGAAACTTGTCCGAAATGCAACCGAACCTCACTTTTAGCGTTCCAATACCTACAAAAGTACAAATAATCTCTGCAAAGCATGTATATATCCAAATACAAGGTTGCCTGCTTAATGAGCATAATTATAGGCATTTAGGACCGTAAAAGTGCTACAATGCATAAAGATAACGGGCAGAAATATGCAATATTCGATACGAATCACACCCCCTAACTTAAACATTGCTAGTCCCTAGTGATGAAACAAGCAAAACCAGTCCACGGAAGGAAATACAAAACGTATATATGCATCGAAATATAATTGCCACTTTCGTAGGGAACACGATTGCATTTAGCATATGCAATAAGCCGTTAAACCCCTAGGTTACCCTAATGGACGAGTGTCGTCTCGTGAGGGTTTTCAGGGATGATACCCACAAACATCATATGGTTTCCTCAAAATATGCCCAAACCAACATGCGACAAGACCAACAAAAGCGAAAAAGATTTCATATGCATTATTAGCAAAGTGAATGAATTCACACAAAAGTTCAAATCATTAACATTATAGAATGCACCTCATAGAATTGAAACCTTAAAATGTGGGAGGGGAGCGAGCACATGCAAAGTGTGATTTGGCAAAAACTTATATAAACCGGAAAAACATTAAATCAAGCATATATTCAATCCTCACGGGCATTACGCTCATCAAGCGAATTCACTCGAAACAGGGAGGTAACACACGGAACATGCGGGCTAAAGAGTAATTATAAATGGAAACTAGGACGCGCACATGTCACAAAAGAAGAACGCTATATATAAACTGAAAAATGTAATCTCAATGAAAGGATACCGCACACTAAAAGAGGCGAAATGCATTTTCACAGATTATCACAACTATTATGACTTTTAAATTACATCAACCTAAGATCACATAGGACTTGTATAGGGTTATAATGTAGGCTAGGCTTAGAGTACGAAATGAGGGAATGTATGTACGGATTCAAAGTGTTCGGAATGAAAACTAGGGATAATAGGACGATGCGGGCAATATCAAAATTGGAAAACAAGTTCCAAAAGGCATCGAATATATCATCGGGGAGAGCAATCAAAGCTTATTGAACTATATACAACATATACAAACTTCTCTTTCTTTTTCTTTTCTTCTTTTTCATGTTTTCTTTCGCTTTTTGCTTTCTCTTTTTCTTCACTTTTTTCACTACTTTCTTTTCTTTACTTATCAAACTCTCATATGCCTAAATTGCAATCGACATCATAACAACATCATTCAATCCCAAGTAACAAACCAAACAAAGGTATGGAAAGTGTATGTATGGGCTAAAACTCCAATTTAGAGTTGGTTATGGGATTGGGTTATGAAATGAAAGGCTAATATTTAGGCTCAAAGGGGTTGACGAGGGTAAACATATAAGGTGAGGTCAAGGTCAATATGGGTGATATAACAAAGATGGCCTATGATCATTTCCTAAAGTTTACGCAATTCTCGAATAAAAACAATATATGAAAATCATGCTCAAGTAACACATTTCAAGTATGAACTTAATTAATGAACGGTCAAATGAAAGAATAGTGAGATTATCGATGAATTCAACGTTTTTAAAGAGGAAAGAATAGTGTATAACACTTACAAACGACGAAAGGTACAAAGCTTACTCGGTGTAAGTATATACAATGCAACAAAAGATTACCGAATTATAAAAATTCTAAACCAAATCAATATAGCAATAAAAGTGCATGTGCTCATGGGATTAAAGTTTAATTCATGAAGTTATTCATAATATCGATAATCGGGACTAAAGTCTAATAACTTCTAAAATCGAGAACATGCATCATTGGGTTGTCTATTGGATCAAGCAATTATTGAAATTTATCATCGGAAACAAAGGCAAAATGCCCAAAAAAGGAGAAAAAAGAAAGAAAATCTTTTTGAAATTTTTATTTTTTCTAAGAAAAGCATACTAAGTAACTAACATGTGAGCAAAAACATGGACTAAATAAAGAAATGGATAGAATATCCCACACCCCCTAACTTAAAACTTGACATTGTCCTCAATGTAAATTAAGAACCAAGTCAAAGAGAGGAAAAGAGCGATATTACCCAAAAATGGAGCGATCCACATAAGAACAAGTCCAAAGAATCTACAAAACAAGTTAGTACCGCGCATAGAAAAAACACATAATAAAAAGTTAACTAATTACACTAAACTAAATTAAAAATAAAAGAAAAAAATAAAAAGAAACAAATGATAAAAAATCTAACTATATACAACCTACTATTTAGACTCCACACTAACTATACACTAGAAGTCTAAATAGGTGAGGGTTCACCATAAGAACGATTTGACTTTGGAGGATAACCGGTGTATCCTCACATACAAGCATGCCTTTCGAAAAATATGAATTCCGTTTGAAAAACGGAAGGCATGTGTAAGGCAGAAGAAATAAACCATCGCCAATTAAAAGTTTTGGAGGGACGATGGGTGGTTTGGATTGAATGGGCGACAAAAACATGTGTAGACCGAGGAAATCCAAATATCCTCCCAATAATTTTGAAGTTGGAATGGGAGGCGGCGCACACAAAGGCAAAGATGCGATTGTGGAGGGCGACTCGAGCAAGTACTCCTCATCGCCGATAGGGTTTAAAACGTTAAAGTTTGAAACCGAATCATCGGGTACTTGTAACGGTGTGATAACAAAGAATGAAAATGGGGATGAATGAAATTCAAACTCATAAGCCGAATCATCAACGGATGAAGTTGGAATTTCAAAGGAAATAATATCATTTTCAATGAAATGTTCTTCTTTGGGGGCCAAAGAAGAAATCATTTCATTGCAAATAGATATTACGTCATTTTCATCCTCACTTTCAATATCTATTACGCGATGGGCAAAGTCTAGAATTGTTTGTTCCAAAGTAGGCACAAGTACCTCATTTGGTTCAAAACATTCCTCGACTTCGAAAGTCTCAGAGAAAAATCGTCGTCGGGCTCAAATAATAAAACCAACTCATGTTCCCACGAACGATTTTCTTCCCGATAGCGATTTTCCATTTTCTCATTTTCATACATACGCAAACCCTCACCGAATGTCATGGGTCGAGGTGCGGATGTATGAAAATGGGAACTTTGAAAATTACCATCGGACTTAAACGAAAACTCATTAATATAAGAATTTTGAAAACTATTGCAATTCGTTTCAAAATTCCTATTATAAGGAGGTAAAGGTCCAAAATCATTATCATCATCATCAAAATTCCAATAACCTAAGTTTTGACTTTCATTATACTTGCCCAAAGTAATATTTGAATTTGTTTTACTTTGGGATGTTAAGTATTCACCGAAAGTCATAGGACTATAATTTGAGAATTGTAACAAGGATTACCGAAAGAATTCGAATAAGACATACTTACCCCAATAATGGCTCAAGTGGCGAATTCCAAAAAATAGGTGCGCGCGGGAAAAATTCGAGCGTTTCTAAGTGCTCAAATGTGGAAGTCCTGTAAAAAAGTTAGCAAATAATACAAATAGAAAGAAATAATATGAAATACTAAATCAAATAAAGTCTAAAACAAACTAGTCCCCGGCAACGGCGCCATTTTGATTAAGGGTGAAAAGTAGCGTCGCGTCAAAACGCTAATCGTTGTTTTCTGTTCACCGCCTTAATACAAAAACCTAAATTACGACTGCACTTGCGATACAAGTATAGCGGTAAGTCGGGTATCGAAAATCCACAGAGACGAGTTGCTAGAATTTATAGGATTTAATACTCCTAAAATAAAAGTGTAAAAGGTGATAGGTTGGAAATAAAGAAAAGGGAAAAATTAAGAAGTTAAGTCTAAACTAGAATTAAAAAAACGAGAGTCGGGATCGTGTCCCCACCATGGGCTAAACAACTAATAATTACAATTTCAATTCGAAAACATTTAATCGAGCATTTTCAATTAAGTATAAACATCACACAATAAGGAATTTAACCCAAAGTTGCGAGATTAAACATTTAACAGAAAATGGTCACACGCATCATAAATTCGGATTACCGCTATAAACACTAACGTTGCGTGACAAAGAAAGTTAAACGCATAATAATCCGACTTTAATACGCGAGGTTTCAATTAAATGCAATTTTACACAAAACCTAGTTTTCGGATCTCAACGCCCATCAATGGCGGAAACGCAATCCCAACCCGTTATCTACTGACAATACATGGATTAAACTACTTTAAACAACAACTAAAGTAATTTATCTAGGCTTGAAATAAATAACAAAGCATGAAAAATAAAGGAAAACAAAGATTAAGGAAGAAGATGAATAGTAAAGCTTACATTAATGGGTATTACCCAAAGAGAAATGGAGGAGAGGGGATCTCCACAAATAAAATCCCCAAAGTCTTCTAACCCTAATTAAAATGAAAATATATCTCTAAAGAAAATCCCCTAACACTCTATTTATACCCCAAAACAAACCCCTAACAAAACCAAGCCAAAAAACCCAAAATAAGTCAATTTTCGTCCATATCTGATGGGACCGGTCGACCTCTATTTTGGGACCGGTCGACCGCACTTTTGGAATTTGCCTTGGGCTGGAGACAACCGCTTTTCCCTCCGAACCAATTTTGACGCGTTGCACGGAAACGGCCATAACTCCCTCATACGGAATCGAAATGAGGCGTGGTTGGAACCGACGCGAAGCTAATTCAATTATATACATGATTCTGTTTTGAAACCCTCCAAATTATGCAGTATGAAATTACCAAAATGCCCTTGAAGTAGAAGAAAATATCGAAACCTTCCGAAAATGGGCATAACTTCCACATACGGAGTCAGAATGACGCACGGTCAGTGGCCATGGAAAGATAATTTGATGATATACATGTTGGTAACTTCATTACATAAAAAATAGTGAGTTTGAAAAGACCAAATTGCCCTTGTAGTAGCATTCAATGACGAAACTTCTCCGAAATGCAACCGAACCTCACTTTTAGCGTTCCAATACCTACAAAAGTACAAATAACCTCTGTAAAGCATGTATATTTCCAAATCCAAGGTTTTCTGGTTAATGAGCATAATTATAGGCATTTAGGACTGTAAAAGTGCTAGAATGCATAAAGATAACGGGCGGAAATATGCAATATTCGATACGAATCAACACTCTCTTGAGAATTCTCACCTCTCATCTAGTGTGCACGTCTACCATACTAATGAATCCCATATTTCTCTCTAACTTATTCTCCATAAGACATACCACGTGAAATTAAGGTTATGATATTTACTTCAGAAAAATCTATCTCTTCAAGATTTCTTACGTTATTTAGAATAATTTCGTATCGTTATAATGTTTCCGAATACTTATAGAGAAGTTGAAGAATTTCATACTTTACTTAACTACTATTTCGCTCAGTAGGAAGTTCTCATATATATACACGTATATATTAGTTACACAAATAATATATATATAAACGGCACCCCACATAAAATCTATGGTGCAAAGTTTCCATAAATAAGTATATATATACCAATCACTCATATAATACATATATACTAACGGTACCCCACATAAAAACTATGGTGCTGACATACTATTCTATCAAGTCCCTATATCACACATATTTAGGGAAATGCTAGTTTGGAATCACTCTCGAAATGCATTAACACAAACACATACAAATGGAGGCGAAGCATAGTTCCCGATCCTAAGAGGTCAGCACATACACACACGTCTCTTAGGCCCGTCTGACTATCAATCAGATAGCATGTACCAAGGAAATACGCATGTACCAAGGAAATACTATGTTCTAGGGTACAAGTCAATATCCCCCATAAAGGTCCCATCGAGATAAGACTGTCCCGGCGCGAAAACCCCCCGTGATAGCAAGTAGCCCGGGTATGATTTTTACACAGAAGTAATATATGAACAATCACACTGTCATATATATAATATATGTATTCACATACATATTATTAAATCAGGCGTGCTCACGACCCATAATTATAATTATCCGTTATTACACATTTTACTCGATTAATTTCGTATAACGGACTCGTTCATTTTATTCTTGTAATTAAGTGATTCTAAACTCACTTCTCGTCTCTCGAAGTATTATCTTTACTTAAGTACAATTTCAGTAGGCCCTCACTTGCCTTCTAATCCAACTTCCTAGACATTTCGATTATTAAATCAATGTACGTATGATTTTCTAAGTATGAATATCTCCCCGTTTACCCTTTATTTCCCTTCACATTAAAGTCCCACTGAACGGGGTTTATCTTGACCTTACTGGTCCTTTTTATGTTTCATTATGTTCTAGCAACCCTAATGAAGGTTTACTACGCATAAAATTGGATTAAGCTAACACGAACAAAAATGCAGTTTTCCAGGAGGAGTCGATCGATCGAGGGAATGGGGTCGATCGATCGATCCATCGATCCATCGATGCTCTGGGCTCGATCGATCGATCAAGCAGTTATGCAGATTCTGCAGAAAACCCAGTTACGGAATTCTTACCCCAAACTCCTCCAAATCATCATGTTACAGTCCCAAACTCTCAACCACTTATACTACAAGTGTTGTATACCCATATAAACAATATCCTACGTAAAACATGCGAATTTTCATCAACTATAACAAGATAAAAGGGTGAAAATCTTTATAAATCTCAATAACCCTAATAATTTTCTTTAACTTAGTTTCTTCCATTTTTCTTCCAGATTTTCTATCACTAATACCTTGGAAATTCGTGGTTCAACCTCTACAGGTGAAATGGATTTCCAAAATACGATCTTTACCTCTACAACATGAAATTTTTGTCTCTAATTAATGTTTTCTTTCAAGAACACTAATTCTAGTCAACGCTAGACTAATATAAAAAGAATTAACTTGATTAAAGCAAGATAGATACTTGCCTAAAATTTCAGACTTCTGATTTGTGGAAGAATTTGGTGTGGTTGAGATCCTCGTTGCGCGATCTACCATTTGGCAGTGACGGCGGTGCAACCGGAGGAGCTCGTGGCCTAGAACTCCTTGAAAAGCTCCTCCCCTTCCTCTCCAATGGCCGTCATTAGTTTTTGGTTATGTTAACCCTAGAAGACAACACTTACCATCTGATATAACCCTAGAAAATTCGTGGGTTTAATTACCCATAATTACGAAATGTCCAAAACACCCTCCCGGAGTACTAAATAGGCCTAAAAACGCCCCGAGACCCAAACTAAACCCCCAGGTACACTTTTCTTACTATCTCGACCCTTCCGGAGACTTTGGTGCACTCAAAACGACCATACGAGCAACTTATAATTTATTCACTTTTATTAATCAACATTTAGTCCCGACACGACATGGGCGCGTGCCAACTTAAATTTCCATAATTTCCATTTTATTCACACGTGATAATTTTATAAAATAAATCTCATATATTACTATACTCATCCAGTAACTTTCAACAAATTTCAATAATTACTAACTCTCGTCACGCTAGTAAATATTTCAAACAACATTCCGGATTAAAATTAATTTAATTTATCTCAATTAAATTTAATAAATCCCTAAATTTAAAAGACATAAAAATACGGGGTATTACATACTCCCCCCCTAATAATGGAATTTCGTCCCGAAATTCAGAAAATAAGGCTTACCTGGTAGAACAATTCTGGATATCTTTTCAGTACGCAAACTATCTACCTAGTAAGGCATTCAATCACTATAGTCCCCGCCTCACAGCAAGTTTGATTAACATTCTCATTGGAGACACCTCACCTGGTGCTCCCAACTGACAACATTCGCATAGGTCACGCCTATACATTATAAATTTCCATTATCTCACTATCATTGGGAGGCCGCACCTCACTACATGACAACTACTCGGATTTATTCATATACAAAACTCCCATTCTGAGAAAATCATACGAACATTTGACCACTCTTGTTCGCCTAAAATAGTCGTGGAATTCCACCATAGTTGTCGGATTATTCTCGACCGATCCAAAATTCTGATTATCCACTCACCTCTAAACATACGGAAGGAGAATAGTCGAGGTTCTTCCGTACCAAAACCTTAATAAGCACCTCGTACGCGACAAACAAGTATGAGTACTTCTACAGAGCATTCCTGAAATCATCATACCAAGATTTCAAAATTTCCTTCACGTGGCTCCACTAATCTTTAATCATTGTGCGCCTATTCCCTGGCTAAGGGTGATACATCCTACTCGAAACGAAACGTTATCTCCGCTGGTTCCTGAAATCCCATATCAAAGGTGGGATTCACAAATCTCATCCCGATTCAGAAATTAATACTATTTCGTACCATGTACTGGCGCGATCCTTCCTTTCAATGGAAGTCTGGGGCATACTAGTTAATATTGTAAATCACCCCAAAGGAATATCAATCACTTCCTTCTCGGGCAACTTAATTCACATGTTCGGATGAACCATTGATCTTGTTCTGAGGATGGTAACCCATCCAAGAACTTTACCGACTTTACCGACCTCTTCCAATTACAGGAATTGTCGATAAACACAAAATTCTCTGGTTGATTCTCCTCTTCCAATCGAATCTTACCTATGGGTGGTGTATGTAGAGACTACTCACTACGTCCCGCTAAACATCGATTTTTCCTTGAAATGTCTCACATTAAGTGACACGTAATACTCCCCTTCCTTCCTTGGTGTATGCCAAAAGTTCAGACCCGTGTTCTTTCCTCCACGATGCGCACTTCAGGATCTTTTTTACCATACTAACATCATCACTCTTTGTATGATCAATCGTTCTCACACTTGACTACTAAAAACTCCGCTCCGAGTGTTCTTCATAATAATTAAATTCTACTATATTCAGGGAATACTCCTTCTTAAATGGCTTCCCACAGTCTTCCAATTAAATTAGGGTGTGTTATTCTAATTGTACACTTATGTATGGATTATCTCCCCTCATGTGACGTTTAATCCACTCCATCACTTCCACTTCTTTATGCTAGTCCCACAAACATATATTCCACACGTCGATTCCCACGTCTCCTCAACTCAGATGATTCGATTATCAGATAACCAAGATGCCCACATTTTTGCAACACCCCGACCGCCCTGGGAGAGCGAACGGCGTGCTACTCATCTGTAGAACTAACTAAATCCAACAAAATATAAGGAATAGGGCATTCAAATTCCATGACAAAAAAAAGGGAACAACAAATTTCAAACTTCTTCAGATAAGTACAACAATTTTCCCAATTAGGTACAACAACCAAAATAAATCACTAACGCTCTATTCATCAAAATAAATACAAGTCATATCTTTTGTATAATAAAGTTCTTTCTAGATAATCCATGCTAAAAATCATTCCAACTCTTTATTCACCTTGTGTTCTGAACGCGGTTACGACATTTGGGTGCTCTCAATCACCCTAGAAATCAAAATTTTTTTAAATCCTCCTTATCATCGTTCCACCCCTCAACTCGTGGGGATAACTTTCAATGATTTCTTACCACAAAATTCGGCTCCAGTGGCTTTAAATCAAAATTCAACTTCCAACTTACATATGTAATTACTTGATCCCATTTCGACCGGGGTACCGAACTCATGGAATAGTGACCAAACGTCTCCCTATTTCCAACCTCATGCTAAGTTTCATGCGTGGGATGTCTCTCAAAGAGAAATCCAAACAAGGAACCCCCCCGATACACTACTACCTAGCATTATCGGTCATTGAAATCCGTTAGGTCCTCCGTCCATAGCATGTACCCCCTTATTCCGTCTTTTTACAGAAAAGTTACATTTCCTCCCATAATTACACTTAACAAGGAACATCTCACCAATTGCACTATCGTTCAGTATTGGGTGTTGGTAATTGCATTCCATAAACCTTGAATACATACTATCGGAATTCTCGAAATCCCTTTCCCTAATAATAGGGGTATAACTCTTAATTCCCACATCTCTAGAGGATAGATATAACAATACACTCTTCCTATCACCAAGTCCTGAGTGCTCAACATAATACTGAATTAAATCTTTTCGCACAACGGTAAACCCGATACATACTAAATCATAATGATAAAGTCCATATGTACATCGGTATCGAATAGCTCGAGCCCACTATCCCCTCCGAAGTCTCTAGGATAGATAATATAAGTGTGAGTCTCACCCTCTTGCAGGTGAAGCCTCACCAGGACAAAATATGTTGCACTAATGCAACCACTCCGATAGCCTTGCAATAAATGCCCACTATCGTACTAACCATTTCTATAACGTTTTAACAAAGATAATATCATACTCTCATATCGCATCACTGCAACGAGTAACCTCAGTAAAGTACATAACACTTTTAATGTACTCATTCATCCTCCGCGGATAGCACTAAAGAAAAATCCCATTACACTAGGAAAAAATATTCACATAGTAATAACGTTTATAATTATATGCATTAAACTCGTCTCACATGCTAATCTAGCAATGAATAAAATATAGTGACTCATTCGTGCCACATAAACACGCCTCATCCTCTGAGGATACAACTTATACTTCCACCTTGGCAATCGTCTTAACTGCACAAATGGTTTCAAGACGTAACACGTCTTCCCAAACCAAAACAAAACTACTTTAATCGTTGTCTTTTACTAGGCACCATATTCTTTTCCCTTTACTCACTTCGGAAAATATTAACGCGTGCGATTTCACTCCCCATAAAATGCCTCAACACATAATCCACTTATCACCTGTCCTACTAACCATGTTAGTATTGTCCTTCTCTCGGACTTTAGTAGACTCGATTCCTGTTGGCTACCCCGGTTATTCCCTTAGCCTTTTAGGCTCTAAAGAACATGTCACTGTTTATAATAGTCGTTACTGAATTTACCATCACTTAGTAAGAATTCAACTATCCGAATCATTTAAATGGGCCCCCTGATGTGTATCCACATCCCTTTGTGGTGCTACACCACCACCGTTGTATTCAGTCTTATTCTCGACTAAATTCTTCGATTCTTTTAGCTTCCCACACAAAGGAGCATTACCATCTTTATTGACAAAATACGACATTTTCAACCTCTAAATCGGCCATCCATCAGAATTTCCTCTTTGAGTGTTATCAATTTTTATTATGAGTCAATCTCCCACTTGGAGTCGTTTCCTCCACTTGTATCTATTTCTCCTGATACAAAATTCGCTAACGATTAAGATTCATATTCACAAATGGACTTATGTCACGCCCTCCTGTGATGAGTTCAGGAAAACGTTCACTTCTAATCTTGGACAGCTGAGGAAGGAACATACGGTCAACATTATACCTAAGGTTCTCCTATAGACATAGCATTCCACTTCTAAAAATTGGTGGTTGACTCCCATCGTTATAACTTCGTCCCGAAAGCCAAGAAAATCTTCTCTAAATTTTCACTTTCAGTTAGCCACACTCCGTCCTATATCTAAACCTTGGATACTTTACCTCCTTTGGTAAACACACACAATTCCCGCGTTTCTAGAATTTCCCACTGACAGTTCTCTACACATTTTGTAACACGTTGGGTGAGTTTACTCTCGCACCTCTTTCGACTATAACAGCATTTGGAAATCATTGATGCGCCTTAGTCGCCTTTCTAGTCTTGGCTTCTCGTGCCGTAATGGAGGTGACCTCAACTACGGTCACCATAGTCAAATATATTTTACCACTTCAACTGAGCCCTGCCTCCTGATGTCAGCTTAACGGTCCTCTTTTGACATCCGTCATCGCTCGGCACACGCACCCATATGAACGAAATTACAATTCACTATTGTATATACGTCATAGAAGGAGAACGAAATCTCATCAAAGAAATCGACAATCCTAAACATAGCGCTCTATATCAAACAAAGCAACGCTGAAAGCATAATAAGCCGCACAGATCCTAAAGGACACTAGACCTGATGCTCTGATACCACCTGTGACATCCCGCCTAATTAAATATCGGGCGATCACTCCTTTATTAAATTAAAATCAAGGTGAACAGTTGGTTCATTCTTAGCATCACTGTCGCAAATGAAAATTTTAAAATTTAAACACCCTGATTAATTAAGCTAAGTGTCAAATCCATTTAAAACCTTATTTCCATTTTATTAAATCAAATTATAAAACCTTTAACCATTAACATTTTAAGAGTCACATTAAGTATAAGAATAAAAATGAACATTCAAGAGTTTAACCATCAATAATAAATCCCATCATTAAAACACTAAAGGAAAACATCCTGATAGTAATAAATCCCGAAATAAAGATACTGAAAGTACAAGAATTACAATCTCTAACAAAACCAACTAAATAATGGAAAAGGGCGACACATGTCCCCACTGGATAAAGCTGAACTAGAAGTGGAGTCAACAATGAAGTCGTCTAAGCAATGGCCTGCAACTCCCACAAAAGCTACAGCGCGTTCCATCCAAAGAATCCTAAGCATGACGCCCTTGTGGCTGGGCACCTGTAATACATATATATATATATATATATATATATATATATACACAAGAGAGCAGAGATAATAGCAAACAGGTCAGAGCCCGAATGTAAAACAGTTTTAAAAATAGTTTAGCAAGTATTTAAAATGTTTACCGGTTAATGCAACTGTCATATTAGTATGCGACACTCTCTTGAGAATTCTCACCTCTCATCTAGTGTGCACGTCTACCGTACTAATGAATCCCATATTTCTCTCTAACTTATTCTCCATAAGACTTACCACGTGAAATTAAGGTTATCATATTTACTTTAGAAAAATCTATCTCTTCAAGATTTCTTACGTTATTTAGAATAATTCCGTATCGTTATAATGTTTCCGAATACTTATAGCGAAGTTGAAGAATTTCATACTTTACTTAACTACTATTTCACTCAGTAGGAAGTTCTCATATATATACACGTATATATTAGTTACACAAATAATATATATATAAACGTCACCCCACATAAAATCTATGGTGCAAAGTTTCCATAAATAAGTATATATGTACCAATCACTCATATAATACATATATACTAACGGCACCCCACATAAAAATGATGGTGCTGGCATACTCTTCTATCAAGTCCCTATATCACACATATTTAGGGAAATGCTAGTTCGAAATCACTCTCGAACTGCATTAACACAAACACATACAAATAGAGGCGAAGCATAGTTCCCGGTCCTAAGAGGTCAGCACATACCCACACGTCTCTTAGGCCCATCTGACTATCAATAAGATAGCTTGTACCAGGGAAATACTATGTTCTAGGGTATACGTCAATATCCCCCATAAAGGTCCCATCGAGATAAGACTGTCTCGGTGCGGAAACCTCCCATGATAGCAAGTAGCCCGGGTACGATTTTTACACAGAAGTAATATATGCACAATCACATTGTCATATATATAATATATGTATTCACATCCACATTATTAAATCAGGCGTGCTCACGACCCATAATTATAATTATCCGTTATTACACATTTTACTCGATTAATTTCGTATAACGAACTCGTTCATTTTATTCTCGTAATTAAGTGATTCTAAACTCACTTCTCGTCTCTCGACGTATTATCTTTACTTAAGTACAATTTCAGTAGGCCCTCACTTGCCTTCTAATCCAACTTCCTAGACATTTCGATTATTAAATCAACGCACGCATGATTTTCTAAGTATGAATATCTCCCCGTTTACCCTTTATTTCCCTTCACATTAAAGTCCCACTTAATGGGGTTTATCTTGACCTTACTGGTCCTTTTTATGTTTCATTATGTTCTAGCAACCCTAATCAAGGTTTACTATGCATAAAATCGGATTAAGCTAACACGAGCAAAAATGCAGTTTTCCAGGAGAGGTCGATCGATCGAGGGAATGGAGTCGATCCATCGATCCATCGATGCTCTGGGCTCGAGAAATCGATCAAGCAGTTATGCAGATTCTGCAGAAAACCCAATTACGGAATTCTTACCCCAAACTTCTCCAAATCATCATGTTACAGTCCCAAACTCTCAACCACTTATACTACAAGTGATGTATAACCATATAAACAATATCCTACGTAAAACATGCGAATTTTCATCAACTATAACAAGATAAAATAGTGAAAATCTTTATAAATCTCAAGAACCCTAATAATTTTCTTTAACTTAGTTTCTTCCATTTTTCTTCCAGATTTTCTATCACTAATACCATGGAAATTCGTGGTTCAACCTCTACAGGTGAAATGGCCAAAATACGATCTTTACCTCTACAACATGAAATTTTTGTCTCCAATTAATGTTTTCTTCCAAGAACACTAATTCTAGTCAACCCTAGACTAATATAAAAGAGTATTAACTTGATTAAAGCAAGATAGATACTTGCCTGAAATTTCAGAGTTCTAATTTGGGGAAGAATTTGGTTTCGTTGAGATCCTCGTTGCGCGATCTACCATTTGGCGGTGACGGCGGTGCAACCGGAGGAGTTCGTGGCCTAGAACTCCTTGGAAAGCTCCTCGCCTTCCTCTCCAATGGCCGTCATTAGTTTTTGGTTATGTTAACCCTAGAAGACAACACTTACCATCTGATATAACCCTAAAAAATTCGTGGGTTTAATTACCCATAATTACGAAATGTCCAAAACGCCCTCCCGGGGTACTAAATAGGCCTAAAAATGCCTCGAGACCCAAACTAAACCCCCGGGTACACTTTTCTAACTATCTCGACCCTTCCGGAGACTTTGGTACACTCAAAATGACCATACGAGCAACTTATAATTTATTCACTTTTATTAATCAACATTTAGTCCCGACACGACACGGGCGCGTCCCGACTTAAATTTCCATAATTTCCATTTTATTCACACGTGACAATTTTATAAAATAAATCTCATATATTACTATACTCATCCAGTAACTTTCAACAAATTTCAATAATTACCAACTCTCGTCACGCTAGTAAATATTTCAAACAACATTCCGAATTAAAATTAAATTAATTTATCTCAATTAAATTTAATAAATCCCTAAATTTAAAATCCATAAAAATACGGGGCATTACACAAAAATGAATTTATAGTAATTATCTGGAGTATTGAGCTTGTAATCTTGCTTTTGGATTACCAAAATATGAGCATGTGGCAATCCTCTCTTTTGGAATTCGATTACATGTACATGTGCTGCTACCATTCCAAATATTTCTTTCTTAAAAAGTTAATCCTTTAGGTCCTTCAATTTAGCTCGAAATACTCTCGAAGTTAGATCAGGTCGATCTTGAGGCACCTATCTTGGATGAAGATTATCAAGGATTTCTTTCCAATCAGGGTTGCAAGTCATTGTGATGAATAAATTTGGCTTCCCATATCTTTGAACTAAGGCCATTGCATCCAAGTATCTACGACGCATATTTCGAGGTCCACCAATGAATGATGCTGGGAGAATAATTCTTTAATCGACTTTGTTGGCTCTTGTTTCACCGGTTGTGACGCTGTCGACCAACCCTTGGTATAATTCATCTCTGATTTTTTTCTGTTGGTTACGATAGAAGTCAAGTCGGGTTGTTTCTAACTTTATGTATATGTCAACAGAATACTGTTGTAGTAGCTTGCCAGCGAATAACAACGTTGATTCTCTATTATTTCTGATCTGTAATTTGTGTGCATAGTATTCTCGACATGATACTTTAGATGAGCTCTCTCGATGAACACCTAGAAGAGTGTATGGTTGTGGAAATTGAAAAATAAGAATAATTGTTAAATGTAATCAAATTTGAATTTAAGAATGATATTTTTAAAATATATTTTATGTTAAATCTATACCTTCTTGCTCCGATGAGAGAATGTCCTCTGTACATGTGATTGCAGGTAGAGAGGCTTGGATGTTTGTAGATATGGTAGATGAGGTATCATTTCCACGCTTTATTTCTTGATGCCATCCAACCTCTCCTTTTGGAAAAAGTAATGGGCACTGTAATGGGTCATAACATCCAAAGTAGTGCTTTATTTGGTGTCATTGACCGGAGTGAGACATGATAATGATGTCTCGCTCGAAAGGAATATTTGCATTGTTTCCTTCAATCCATATTGCCACAACTTCATCAGATGTAGGCGCATTGTAAACACGTTCATCAAGGTTAACATGTTTAGTGATTTGAACTTGAAGTGCATCGAGTGATGGGTAGTCCTTTAATCGCCATAAAAATTGAGTGTATGGATTTTCATTTAGTACACTCAAGAGCTTTTCAACTATATTAACGTTTAAGGATAACCCTGGTAAGATTCCCATTCGATTTTGAACCTCATTGCTAGTGTCATGGAAGTAGAGTTGGAAATAACAGGGGGTTTTGGTGGATTCCAATGAGGGTAAATGATGATAAACTTGGCCTTGAACTCGAAATATGTATACACCACATCTTGATGAAGCTAGTTGCTTGCCAAGAGTAACTCCAAATAAAGTGAAGGCGAATATGCTATTGTAAGCTCTGATATTAGCACGAAATTCTCTTGATTCAGAAGAATTAGATGTGAAAAGATGAAATAAAACCTCGGGGACCGAAGTTTCAGTGAGGATATTTGACCTTTTTTACAACAAAATGTTGGGGATTCATATTGGAATCTTTGGGCATTGCAGTGATGGCAATAGGGAGTTGCTTCTCGTTGTAGCAACATAGAGCAGAGATGTTCATATACGGTTTCTCCTAATATGAGAGCAATTGTAATATTAGATATGCATTTCATAAGTCTAACATGATTTACTTAAGCGTAAACTATATTTTAGCTATTTTTAGCTAACCTTGATATTGGTAAGAATTTAATTGGGCTCGAAGTAACCAAGTAATTCTCTGTCTTTTCCTTGTATTGGGTTTACCAGATACATTATCGGATGGTGGAATGGATGACATTTCTAACAATTTTGGAAATGACGTGTTTGGAAGATTATTTAATAAGTTTAGTAAGAAAGGAGCATGAGAAATGTAATTGAATTATTTTAGAATTTAAAACAAAAATTTAATTAAATATAAGAATGGTGAAAATATATGTAAGGAAATACTGATTTAATTTAAATTAACTTCATGTAAATGGCACATATATATCGTATTTACTTTTATATCTACAAAAAATCAAATATATGTATAATCTTCCCAATAAATAAATGTCGTATTAATTATTGGTAAAAAAATTTCATACAATTAGTAACCAAATAGATCATTGATATATTTTTTAAATAAATAAAAGAACCTTACTTGAGAAGACAAACATGTGCGGTTTTTGAGTAGTCGACAAAGATCAAACCTAAGAGTTTTGAGAAAAATAAAATAATGAAGCTAAGAGGAAATCAAAGCATTACATTAAATATAAGATGACTCTAATTGTCAATAGTACAGACTACTTAATCTATGAATTGTTAAATGCATGGAGAGAATTTATAAAAATGATGGGATAAATTTTAAAGTAATGGCTTCAAAATTTTAGTTTTATTACCCTTTTATCATAGTAGATTTTATAAATAAGCAGTTCTTTATAACTAATAACATTCGTACAATATATATTTTTTTCCACTTCTCATGCACCTCCAGAATATTTGCGGCATTCTTCAAAGACAAGATAACCCTTAAGCACTCTTCTAGACGCAAGTAGTATCAACCACAACCACGGATATAGGTTCTAAGGTGTCCCAATGTGAGTTTGTAGTGAGTTTATAATCTTGTTTTACTGTCCTAATGTGATCGGGTTCTAGGGTGTTCTAAGGTCTACTATAAAGATTGATAACTTATATAGTTATTCTATGCACTTTGACAATGGATAGCATAGCCTTATTACATACTGATTACAAACTGATAACTACCCGATTACAAACTGATATCCGTATCGACAAGGTATTTTGAAACAGTTGTATCCCCAAAGGTCGATTTGAAATTCAAAGCAAATGGTTGTCGGTATAAATTAAGTCTTGAATCAAAATGGCGATATAGAAGTATCAGTTTTAATTCGTACCCTTCGGGGTCGCATTACTCTTTAAAATCCCAATAACAATCCACAAGTGTCTATCCTAATCATATTCATTGATAGGTACGGGACTCGAAACTGGTCTTTCATATGTAAATACATAAACTGTTGGGCTAAAAAATGTTGCAGGCTCAAATGGTATAACCAGCTTAGCCCAAATGTTCAACATGTCAATTTCTCAATTGAAGATCAACCTTTTGAAGCAGTGGTATATTGGGCTCACAACTTATAATAGTATAGATAAGGCACCATTTATGTTTGATTGACCTTTTTTTGGACTTTGATTTGTAGCAGGAAAATTATTTTAGAGGAACTAATCAAATCCAACGAGTGGCGTGCATATTAAAGTAGAAAATAATGGAATCCAAGCTTAATCAAACCGAAAAAGAAATTCAAGTAACCGATTTGTGTGAAGTAATGTAGCGACGCTAACGGAAGAATATATGAGATCGGGCAAAATAGTAGAAATCACTGTCACAATAACAATGTGTAATTCTAAATACTGAAAAGTTAATCATCAAGTATGGTGCTTTTAACATTTGTTAGGATTTAATGGTTCTTCTTCCTCTTCAACTTTATAAGCGATAAAACAATCAAGCCTTCGGTCGTTATCTTTGAGCGATTTCCCTTTAATGTAGAATTGGTAGAATTATCCAACGCGTATATAACTTTCGAATGTTGTCAGAGTGCGAAATTCCCTGTTTAACAAAATAATAAATATGAATACTAAGTATATGTAATCATTATCGAGCTTATTGAATTGATGTATGAAATTTTGAATTTGAAGTTAGACTATAGAGTACCTAAATCCTATGGAGGATAAAACTTGTTGTTGGGAAGACAACAAATAACTTCCATGGAGTCCACATCAATCCAAAGAATAAGGCAGCCTTTCTCCCAAAACAATTCAACTCCAGGGATAATAGCCATAAGCTCAGCATAGAAGGTAATATGAATGCCTATGTTTAAACCAAATGGACCTTTGAAAAAGACTTTTGGATTTCTGGAAAAATATTAATGGCAGTAGCAGTTCTTGGATAACATTCATGTAGACCACCAATGTTGAGCTTGGTCCATTCTGGATGAGGTGGGTTTCAAAAGACTGGGGATAAATTAGGAGCCTTTTTAGGTGTTCCTGGTAATCCTAGTGTATGATGGATATCAATGTCATCAATGGTATTATTACGAAAAAAAATCATGAATTAAATTCGTTAGACAAAGTAGGGGATGGGTTGTTATGTAATGCAGATGTACCTATAATTGATACTCATACACCAGTTCTACCATTGATGTTTGTGATGGAATATTCCAACGGGGATTGGATGTTTGAAAATGTCCTATGTACATATATTTCATGAAGAGTTGGTTATGGGGCGTTGTAATAGGAAAACTAATAGAGATTAGAATTTTTAATAGTCTCTTGACTTATGGTAATAAAAGATAATAGTGCAACATTAGAGTGTGTTTCCCTTTGCATGAAATAAAGGCAAGCAGATAAGAAGAATTTGGGACATGAAGTAGCATACCTTTTGGTTGACAAGAATAATAAGGGATTGTGCGAGTTGGCAACGAAGCGACGAGAGGAGCTTGGGAGTTCCAGTACGCAATAAGTCCGAGAGTTGTTGGGGAAAATCAGAAAGGTGTGTTGGGTAAAAAGGAATTACGCTAGACAAGAACATAACAATATTGGCAAGATCTTTTGCAACAGTTGGATCCCCAAGGGTCCAATAGAATTTCAAAGAAGATTGTTGCCGGTATAAATTAAGACTTGAATCAAAATGGAAATATAAAAGGATCAGTTCTGATACGTACCCTTCTGGGTGACATTTCATTTTTTATTATAGGGCTGAGAGTCTCAGCTTATCTTCGTTTCAACCTAAAGCTGAAATGTTTGATTGTGTTAATAGGAGAATGGGGACTCGGGAGCTTGTAAAACAATACCAATCCCCATCAAATCATTTTCTCACTTTCCATCTGTTGCTATTATTTCATCTCTTAATTTTCATTCGCTACCACTCAGAGCTCACATTCACTTGCCCAATATGCTGAATGTTCATCTCCTATGCAACTCGCTAGTGTTTCGGTTGTTTACAGTTTATTAGTGAATTAAAAGGTTAAGCTCCTAAAACGCATTCTACTTGAACCTACCTCTGCAAAAGAATCTTTGCAACTTATATAGTGGAAGTTAGCAATGCACGGAGACATTCTTACTTTAGATCAAAATCATACATGGACTTTAGTCCCTTTACCTAGTGGACACATGCTTATTTAAATTCACACCAAGTGAAATTGTTCCACAAGTATCCCAGGGTTGTCAAGCCATTCGAAGTAATAGCATCCTTAAAATCTTTTATAAAACAAAAAGCTTCAGAGTGGCCCCAAAACATCTCACTTCAATCTCTCACCACATTTTAGTAACGAATAATTAAAGGAGGCTTATCTTCATAAAGGCTGCAGGAAAAGCCTGAATGATTCCATCAGGCTCATCTATTTCCTCTAGTGCAATTACCATACATAATAGGTCAAATGATAGCAGTTATTTCTTTTAAAACAATAAAGAAATTCTGAGGTACATATTCTAATAGCTACTGTTACATTCTCAATGAATTTACACCTTCTGTAAATAAACGTGACCAAGATTCACATCAAATTTGACATTAGATAGCATACGAATTGAGACAAAATGTGCGATCTATATTAAACGGCATAAGTCTCTATACAAACTACTTGTACATATTATTTTATAGTAATAATCGTACGAAATGGGATTTCCAATAGAGATATCATTAATATATTTCGAATGTTTAACTACATTTCGAATGATTTCGGATGTGTTTATATTGAAATTGATTCCTATCTCTCACTTTCTTCAGCTTATGGGTGTTAATCCACGTGTTTAAGTCAATTTGACACACATGGAAATTTGAGAGAAGGTGGTTGGGTAACGAAATTAGACAATTCAGTAAGTGTGAAAGCAACGCATTAATGACATAGAAAATTATAGGAAGAAAACTCATTTGGTCTCATCATATAAATATAGATCACATTATATATTTTCTAATGAAATTTACACAAATTGAGGCGAATATATAAAGAAATACCTGATATGTAAGCAATTTGATAGTCAGTTGGGTAGTACTGCAACTGACCTCCAGGAAAAACCTACAACAGCTACGCCATGAAAGCAATTAAATGAAATTAAAAATAATGTTGATCGTAACGAAAAAACAATATATTCGGATCCAACTGGCGCTAATGACGAAACTACGACATTTTCTATTTATTTTTAAAACCTTCAGGAAATAGAAACCAATATCTAAAAATAGTAGAGGCTAATTTAATTGCAGAAAATAAGGGTTTTTTTCAAAACGTAGAAATGAAAATCTAGAAAATGTGTTCGGATGAAATAGTTGTTTTAAATAAAAAATCTGAAAATATTTTTCGATTTTTAAATTTGCGAATTTTTTTTAAAAAACTTTAACATGTTTTCCCAAAAATATCTATAAATCTTTTATTTTTAAAAATTACATTTAGACCCCTAAGTTTTTGGAAAATTAATTTTCCATCCGATTTTTAAATTTGTGAAAAAATTTAAAAAAACTTTAACATGTTTTCCCAAAAATATCAATAAATCTTTTATTTTTTAAAATTACATTTAGACCCCTAAGTTTTTTAAAAATTAAATTTTCATGACTAAAATTAAAAATAATGTCAAATTTGGAAAATAAATAAGGTTTATGAGTTACAATTTGGCCCTTAAAATTATTGTACTATACACTATGGGCCATAAATTCTTTATAACTGAAATTTTTGCCACTTAGTGGTGTATTGAAAACATTTTTTCAAAATAATTTATAAATATCATTTACTTATTATTAAAAAGTTCCTTTAGATCCCTAAATGACATTTTCTGCCAATGTAAAAATTTGGAAATCCAAAAAGTTTTATGACCACAGCAGATAAATTATAGAGGGAAGTAGGAGTACATACCTCTTTTTGGAAGGATAACCGAAAGCAATGAAGGAAATATAGGAGGACACTTGAATGAAATAAACACAACTTATATACGAATAAGCTACGTACGGACTCCAAATTGTTAATGTTTTCGATTCCATTTGAGAGTATGAATAGAGGTGGAGTGAATATATACAATGGATGAATGTGTAAGATGGAGGGGCTGTCATTAATTTTATGGAATGAATAGATACAATGGATGAATGTGTAAGATGAAGGGGAAGGGACCTCTGATTTCTACATTGGGAGAATACGAACCGAAGGCTGTTGGAAATGTTTGGAAGGACGATTATTTCTATCAGGGTTTAGGAGGGGGAAAATAGGGAGTTTACAAATAATGAGGGTATTTTAGAGATTTTATATTTGAAAAGCAACTCCCCTCTTTTATATTAGTATATAGATTTATACTATAGAATACATTACTTTTCTTTCAACCACCAAAACCAAAGATAGATTGTATTTTAAATTCAAAATTGCATAACATAACTTAAAACCACCAATAAAAGAACTACTTTATGAATATCTCTGGAATGACTGTAAAATTTCACATTGATTTACTTGAGTAAAACATAATCCCTTTTAAGATCATTCATCATCATGATTAAATAATTCAGCAAAAACACATATTCCGATTTAAGAAAATACATTTCACGGCATTAGTTCTAAAATAATTATAATTAAGTCATTCAATTATGGATAAACCCATGCTTCCATTGCATTAAAAGTGTGAATTACAAAATTAAAACCCTAAAATACAACATGAACTAAACTAAACCCTGCAATACATGAGAAAACCCCTAGATAACTTTTGTTAAATGATAAGAAAAATCTAAAATGATAATCCTCAAATAATAATTGCATATCAAATTGAAGGTTAGAAAAGAAAAAGAAGTGAGATAAAAGCGTACCGGATCTAAGAAAAAGAATGTGAGACCTGAATATTAAAAGAGTTAGAGTTTAAAAAGGTGTGATTGGTATTGCTATGGGTTAAGGGTTAAAATAGTCCGATTCGAGTTTGTTTTAGCGGGGAGGGAGAGGAAATGTTTTCGTTTAGCAGGGAAGCCTAATGTTTTCGTGATGGCTTAAATTATAATTCCATTTTCTTATTTTAAGAAACACGAGGGAATGTAAGTAGTAACGAAAAAATCAAATAGGTAACGGAAATATACGAAAATAAATTAGTAACGGTAAACTAGTGTTACTAATTAAAAAAATAGTCTGTTACTAAAATGGCATTTTGGTGTGGTGTATGTTTGCGTTTCTCTCGGATTAAGCTGAACTTGGTTTATTAGACCTTAAACCTACCAATCTAACTAAATTAGTATTGAATTCAAATCATAAGTATCATATTAGTATATTTATATAACTTTCAATGAATATATAACTACAATATAATTCCACTTAAGTAGAATTCCATGAAACTTGACAAAGGATGATGCGATGGTATCTATGTTGATAAAGTTATGAACATTCAACCCTAGAAAATGCTTCATTAGGAATTTATAAATAAAAATAAATACACATAAAGTATACTTCTAAATATATATAATTATGGAACATGTACTCAAAATACCCATTTGAAGGAGGAGATAAGAATCTTCTTTCATGGGGTATCTAGTATGGCATCAAATTATTGTCCTCTATTCCTAACCATTCTAAATTCATAAAATGTAAAAATATAGGTGTCCAACCTTGTCAATATGAAAACCCATCTGAATATATTTTCCAGTACAAGTGACGGTGTAATTTTTCAATATTCCTAGTGTAATATACAACAATTTCTTTACAACATTTAAAATTATCCTACAAGCTCCTCTATTGTGTAGTTAACTTCCATGTTTTTATAAATTTTCCACATCATAACTTTCTATGACTTTTAACCCGTCTTTGATAAAATATTAAATAATACCAAATTAAAGTTTAATAATTTTTAGAGTTAATATGTTATGTTAAAAGGTTTATTAAACTATGGGTATATCTATATGAATTATGCAAACATCATCGTTGTACCAACTTACAACCACCACTAAGGTATAACCATAAGGAGTTTAATTCTAATTTGGGAAATGTTTTGTATATATGAGTCTAGTTTAATCTCCAACCAGAATTACTCAATTCCCGTAAGTATACAAAAATATATATAAGTTTGAATACAAGGGAGTTATATACAAAGCAATATGGCTTACACATACCACTTGTCATAAGTATGAACATATACATGTATATATACAAAGGAGGATACAAGTTTAATCAATAATTGATGATTTATACAAAATTAATCAGTATAATCTAAGAATACAACAATACTGACAGATACTTTGGGAACACTTTTATGATTTTAGTTAAATTTTCTTAGATTTTCTTATCACACTTTCTTCCTTGAGCTCTTCCTTTCTCTCTCATTAAGCCAAAACTTCTCCAAACTGAACCAAGAGTTACAAGTGATGAAAAAATAGGTGATATTCAGGATTTAGATCTATCTAAATCCGCCTCCCTCTCTAACCAATCAAATTAAAATATTTGGTGTACTAAAAGACAAAATACCACTTAAAAGGATGGATAACTTTGCCCTCGGTTCTTAACTTCAGTATAATTTGTTACTCGAACATCCGTTGGATACACCATTTATTGGGTTACAAACTTAACTCATATATCTACAACTATATAGTTTTTACCTTGACCAAATTATCACATACTATGGGTTTGATAAAACTAGTCTCTAATATGAACATTCCCAACCTAATCTTAAAATTTTAGTGTTTATAACCAACCTGATATTTTATAATTCTTGAAGGTAAAAATAGACTAATATATAATAACCTAACATTATATATATTTAACATAAGGTAAGCACGATTCAAATATAATTTATCATAATTGTATGCATGTTATAACAACTTTCCCTCCTTAGAACATTTCATCTTCATAATTTAATATGAATGTCACTTACCGAACAAATGTGGAAACTTTTTCCTTATGCTATCTTCATTTTCCCAACTTGCTTATTAAACTCAATGGCTCTTCCACAACACTTTATCCGAGGGAATAAATTTGTTCCTCAACATTTGCTCCTTACGATCAAGGATTTCCAAAGATTTCCTTGATGGACGACAAGTCTTCTTTCAATTCAGCAGGTTGAGTTTTCAACTGATGCGATGGATCCGCCAAATACTTATGAAGCATTGATATATGAAACACATCATTTAAACGAGATAATTTTGGAGGTAACGGCAATCTATGTGCTTGGGTCCCAATTATTTTCAACACTTCACATGGACCAATGTATATTGGACTTAACTTCCCCTTCTTCCCAAATCTCATGACGCCTTTCTACGGTGAAATGTGTAGGAATACAAAATCTCCCTCTTAAAATTCCAATGGATTCTCTCTTTTTATCTGCATAAAATTTATGTCTAGTTTATGATATTTTTATCCATTCACGAATCGTTTTAATCTTTTCAGTTGTCATATCATCAATTAAGGACACAAATTTTATCTTTCACCTACTTTATCCCAACACAAATGTGTTCTACATCTTTTGCCATATAGAGCTTTATAAAGAGCCATACCAATGGTAGATTGATAACTATTGTTATAAGAGAATTCCATCAATGGAAAATGATTATCCCAACTACCCTTGAAATTAAATACACAAGCTTATAACATATCTTTCAATATTTTAATTGTTCTTTCTAATTTTTCATCTATTTGTGGATGAAATGATGCACTGAACTTTAAATTGGTGCTCTTGGCATTCTCTAAAAACGGCCAAAATTTAAAAGTGAATGTCGGATCTCTCTTTGATACAATTGGCATTGCTGCCCCATGTAGATAGATAATCTAATCAACATACATACTTGCATACTTATCAACAATGAAGGTAGTCTTAATTGGAAGAAAATGATTTGACTTCATCAATTGGTCTAAAATCACCCAAATAAAACCAGGTGCCTTTTGTCGCCAATGTAATCCTATTACAAAATCTATCATTATATGCTCCCACTTCCATTTCGGAATAGGCAATGGATGCAATAATCTTATCAACTTCTGATGCTCCACCTTCACCTGCTGGCATACTAAACATTTAGCTACAAATCCTCCAATCTCACGTTTCATATTGTTCCACGAGTAATACTCTTTCAAATCTATGTACATTTTAGTACCTCCAGGATGCATAGAATAAGTAAAACTATATGCCTCTTCCACTATTTCCTTCTTTAGCGATGGATCATTTGGTACATAAATATTGTCTTTATAAAACAACGATTCATTATTTTTAATATCAAAGTAACTCTCTTTACCCTCCTGAACCTCATGTTTCTTCTTCTCAAGAAATGCATCATTATCCTGCAATTTTTGAATACATTTTGCTAATTAAGGTCTCACTGTAACACGTGCTAATAATACTCCCTCTTTTGACAATTTTAATTCAATACCCATTGATGCCAATGCATCAATATTTCTAATATGTGCGCATTATATGCAACCAAAAACACCCAATGATTTCGACTAAAAGCATCTTCTACCACATTGGACTTCCTAGGATAATGATAGATGGTACAATCATAGTCTTTAGTCAACTCTATCTAGTGCCTCTATCTCAAATTTAGTTCTTTTTGTGTAAACAAATATTTCAAACTTTGATGATCCATAAATATCTCACAAGTTTCTCCATATAAGTAATATCTCCATAACTTTAAAGCAAAAACAATGTCACCTAACTCCAAATCATGTGTAGGGTAATTTCATTCATGTACCTTTAATTGTTTAGAAACATACGCAATTACTTTCCCATTCTGTATAAGAACGCATCCTAACCTTTGAAATGAAGCGTCTGTATAGATCACAGAAAACTCATTCCCACATGGAATATTAAGTATAGGAGCTAAAACTAACCGATTATTTAGTTCTCTAAAACTCTTCTCATATTCCTCATCCCACACAAAACTTCACTTCCCTACGAGTCAACTTTGTCAACAGTAACACTATTAATGAAAATATCTTAATAAATCTACAGTAGTAACCTGCCAATTCTAGAAAACTCTTAATTTATGTCACATTCTTAGGATTCCCCCATTCAATAATGGCTTCCAACTTCTTCTTTGTCCCATCTCCTGAGATAACATAGCCTACGAACACAATTTCATTTAACTAAAACTCATACTTGATAAACTTAGTGAATACTTTATTCTCTCTTAAAATTTGTAACATAAGGCTCAAATGTTTCTCATTCTCCTTCATACTATGTGAGTAAATTAACACATCATCAAAGAACACAGTCATAAATGAATACATGAAAGGGTGGAATACTCGGTTCATAAGATCCATAAAAATTGTTGGAGCATTAGTTAATCCAAATGGCATCACCAAAAACTCATAATGCCCATATCGGGTCTAAAAAGCTATTTTGACGATATTATCATCTTTTACTTTCAATTGGTGGTATCTCGATCGCAAATTAATATTTAAAACACTATTCCCCCTTTGTAATTGATCAAATAAGTCATCGATACATGGTAGCGGGTACTTGTTTCTAATAGTCACCTTATTTAACTGTAGATAACCAATACATAATAGTATTGTTCCGTCTATCTTTTTCATGAATAACACTGGAGCTCCCCATGGTAAAACACTAGGTCGAATAAAACCTCTGCTTATCAGATCTTATAATTGCACTTTCAATTCTTTTAACTCTGTTGGTTCCATTCTATATGGAGAAATGGAAATTGGATCAGTGTCGGGAACTAATTCAATGGAAAACTCTACCTCCCTATTGGATGGCTGATTCGTATCGAGTATTGTATATTTTTTCCTGTTATCTTTATGAATTCTAGCGCTTTTACGGTCCTAAATGCCTATATTTATGCTCATTAACCATACAACTTTAGATTTGGATATATACATGCTTTGCAGGGGTTAATTGTGCTTTTGTAGGTATTGGAACGCTAAAAGTGAGGAATCGTTGCATTTCGAAGAAGTTTTATCGCTGGATGATACTTCAAGGGCATGTAAGTCAATTCACATTTCTTCTCCAGCTCATGGAAATTCCACGGATGCGTAGTTTGTTGTGTTAGCATAGCGTGGACGCAAACGGTGCATTATTTGGAGTTCGGACGATGAAGTTATGGTTGTTTCCACTAATGGACCTTTCCCCCTCTTTATGGACCAAATAGTTGCCAAAAACAGAGTACCGATCGATCGCGGTTTGCGGCCCGATCGATCGCGGTTTTGGATTTTGCCATGGAAAGGAGACAATGTGTTTTTAATTGAAGGCGCGGTCGACCGCGGTCACCAAATATTTGTTGCTCTTTTACTTTTCTTTTATTTTTCCTTTATTTCTTTTCCAACTTACTATATAAACCAATTTTGGTTTCTATTTTTAGATATAATTCATTTTAGGTTAGTTTAGGTTAGGGTTTGGAGGTGGAGAGCTCATTCTTCTTCTTTTCTTGGTTTAACACCCATTTGGGCTTGTAAGTGTGCACTATTCATCTTCCCTACCAATAAATATAGTTTGTATTTCTTTAATTCTTGCTTTGTAGTTAATTTACTTGCTTTCTAATTTAGTTTGCTTGATTTATTTACATGCTTTCATTTATTGCTTTCTAGTGTAGATTTACCGCATTTATTTATTGCATTTTTATCATGCTTTATAGCTAAATTAGTCTAGGTTGTGTTGGATTGAACTCACTTTGGGTTGACATGTTGTTTTCCTTTGGTGATGGAGTTTTACGGGTGTATTTCGAGTGCGTTGTCCTAGTTATTATGCCTAGGAGATTTGACGGGGTATATCATGTCTGCTCCGTGCTTACGACCTTGTGTGCATAATTTTCAGGGTATTTGTTAACGCCAAAATCGTATTATACTTTTATGCGAATTTAGGGGTGTGACAACTCTTGATTTAATCAACTGTCGAAACGAGACGCAGTCTAAATAACTCGTCGACCCATGTGACCATTTTATACTAATTAACTCGGGTGAGGGATATTCGACGCAACCTATAGTTTTTACTGCTTTGTTAATCTAGTTTAAATACACTCGCCTAGATTAATCTTTCCATTTTGTGCATATTTTTCTTAATCATCTTTTACACTTTTATTTAGGAATATTAAACCTTATAAATTCTAGCAACTCATCTTTGTGGATTTCGATACTCGGACTTGGCCTCTATACTCACCTGTTGAGTGTAGTCATAAGTTTAGTTTTTTTTATAGTTCAGGTGAGCCGAATTCAAAATGACCGGCGCGTAGGCGACGCTCGCGCCGCGGCGAAACACTCCCAATCAAAATGGCGTCGTTGTCGGGGATGAGTTTGGTTTAGAATTTATTTGATTTAGTATTTCGTAGTATTTTCTTTCTATTTGTATTATTTATCTAACATTTTTGTAGGACTTCTACATTTGAGCGCAAGAAACTCTTGAATTTCCCGCGCGCATCTACTTTCTGGAATTCGTCACTTCGAGCCATTTTTGGGGTAAGCATGTCTTATTCCAATTCTTTCGGTAATCATTGTTATAATTCTCAAAATGCTCATAATCCTATGATTTTCGGTCAATACTTAGAGTCCCCAAAAATTAAAAATTAAAATATGACTTTGGGCGAGTATAACGAAAGTCAAATCTTGGGTTATTGGAATTTTGATGATGATGATGATGATGATGATTTTGGGCCTCTAATTTCTTATAATAGGAATTTTGAAACGAATTGCAATAGTTTTCAAAATTCTTATAATAATGAGTTTAAGTTTAAGGCCGATGGTAATTTTCAAAGTTCGCATTTTCAAGAATTCGCACCTTGGCATATGACTTTGGCGAGGGCTTGCGTTTGCTTGAGAATGAGAAAATTGAAAATCGTTATCGGGAAGAAAATCATTTATGGGAACATGAATTGGATTTATTATTTAAACCCGATGACTATTTTTATTTCGAGACTATAGAAGTCGAGGAATGTTTTGAACCAAATGAGGACTTTGTGCCTACTTTGGAACAAATCATTGTCGACTTTTCCCATTTCATAATAGATATTGAAAGTGAGGATGAAAATGACGTAATATCTATTTGCAATGAAATGATTTCTTCTTTGGCCCCCAAAGAAGAACGTTTCATTGAAAATGATTTTATTTCCTTTGAAACTCAATCTTCAAGCAATGATGATTCATCTCTTGAGTTTGAATTTCTTTCCTCCCCATTTTCATTTTCTATTATCACACTGTCACAAGTACCCGATGAATCGGTTTCAATCTTTAATGTGTTAAACCTCTTCGCCGATGAGGAGCACTTGCTCGAGTCGCCTTCCATGAACGCATCTTTGCCTTTATGTGCACCCCCCTCCCATTCCAATTTCAAAATTCGTGGGAGGATATTCTTCTTTTCTCGATCCCCACTTTTTTTGTCACCCATTCAATCCAAATCCCCCATCGTCCCTCCGAAACTTTTAATTGACGATGGCTCCTTTCTTTCGCCTTACACATGCCTTTCGTTGTTCAAACGGAATTCATATTTTTTAGAAGGCATGCTTGAGAGTGAGGGTACATCGGTTATCCTCCCAAGTCAAATCGTTCTCATGGTGGACCCTCAACTATTTGGACTTCTAGTGTATAGCTAGTGTGAAGCCTAAATAGTAGGTTGTATATAGTTAGCTTTTTATTCTTTCTTTCTTTTTATCTTTTCTTTCCTTTTTAATTTAGTCTAGTGTAATTAGTTAACTCTTTGTTATTTGTTTGTGTTATGCTCTGTACTAACTTGTTTTGTAGATTCTTTGGACTTGTTCTTATGGGGATCGCTCCAAATTTGGGTAATATCGCTCTTTTCGTCTCTTTAACTTGGTTCTTAATTCACATTGAGGACAATGTCAGGTTTTAATTTAGGGGTGTGGGATATTCTATCCATTTCTTTATTTAGTCCATGTTATTTCTCACATGTTAGTTACTTAGTATGCTTTTCTTAGAAAATCAAAAAAATTTAAAAAAAATTCTTTCTTTTTTCTGCTTTTTTGGGCATTTTACCTTTGTTTCCAATGATAAATTTCAACAATTGTCCGATCCAATTGACAACCCAATGATGCACCTTCTCGATTTTAGAAGTTATTAGACTTTAGTCTTCAATCATTGATGTTGTGAATAACTTCATGAATTAAACTTTAATCCTATGAGCACATGCATTTTTCTTATTTTATTGATTTGATTTAAGATTTTTATAACTCGGTAATCTTTTGTTGCATTGTGTACACTTACACCGAGTAAGCTTTGTGAAACACCCCGGATTGTGATTTTCTCAATTAAAATCAAAATTAAAAATATTGTAATTTCCTTTGTTAAATAAACTAGATGCGAAAGCGTAAAGATGGTTCACAAAATAAACAAATGCCAAATTTTAATTCCTTAAACAAATTAAAATTGTAACCAAGTGAAGTAAAAATTAATCAATTAATATATTCACTTAAACCAATTAATTCAATCCAAGTCCTGGAATTTGTCTAAGTCATATTTATCAATATTAGCAAATTAGGCGAAACCAAATTTTAGCAAATGACTTGAATTAAATAAACTTTACCCAATATTTAATTTAGTCCCAAATTAAATGAAGTGTGATAATTTAAACCAAAATTTATCTTGTAATTATCCTACGCATGCGTTCTACTTTATTAAGCAAGATAACATAAACCAATCACACTACGCCGCGATGTACGAGGAAAAACCCAAGACGGGAAAAAACCTCGGACGGCCCTAGCCACAAATCCACTAGATACGAAATTACAATTGCAAGACAGATAGACTTACAACGCACGACTCGATCCCTCTCAAGCCTCGACGCTTCTTCTTGTAGAAACCTCTTCCTAGCGAATAACCTTGGAACACCACCGCGGTATCGGAATCCACCGATAGGACTTTATATGGTCACCATCACCCGTACATGGAGCCTTCTCCAAGTGGGTAAAACAACATTAAAAACACTTCTTCTTTCTTTGTGGGTGGTGGAAGCAAAACCCAAAACTTCTCTTCAATTCGGTGTAGAGAAAACCGGTGCCAAACTCCAAGCAATTGATAAGTATATAAGAACTTGGAATAAACTCATTTGGGTGTAAACACTAGAGTGATGGAAATTTTTCCCTAAAAATCTCACGCAAAGCATGAACATTTTCCTTAAACAAATTTGCTCTCAAACTCTCTCTTAGAGATGAAAATAGATTGAAAAGTTAAGGTGGAAAATGTTATTCCCGCGCATAATAAAGTCTAAAAAAGTTGGTTAAAAACCAAGTGGGGAAGTGGGTGCAAAACTGCGAAAAACTGTTCCCTCCTGGCATCTCGTTCGAATGACATTTCGTTCGAACGAAATCTCGTTCGAACGAGACTTCTAACGACGTTCCAGATTGAACTCGTTAGAAACTCGTTGGAAATCTTGTTAGAACGAACAATCTCGTTCGAACGACGGACCAGTATACTTTGGTGGGAACCTGTTGGCAGGTTCGTTCGAACGACAATCTCGTTCGAACGACTCTATCGAACGAAAAACCAGAAAGTTTGGAAAATTCGATTTTAGCCCAGAAAACTTTATAAACTTATTTTAAAGTTTTATTTAATTCTTTCTGAAAATTAAAACACAGTTTTTACAAAACCTAACACCCAATAAACTTTGTTCCAAGCTCCTATATATATAATATTGCATTCATACCTTGGGAGCATGGAACTATGGTTGATGACGTAGAAACGAGGCACACAAACCGGCATATTTGATGAAGCTTTATACTCTTTGCCGCTACGTCTTTAACAAACACTTCATAGGCTTGAGAATATTAAAATTAAATACTATCCTATGAATAAATGTTTTAGTCTGGAATTGAGCCAAACTATATATGGACTCAATTTGAAAATTTGTGTCCTTACACTTTGTACCATTCATCACTTGTGAGTGTTATACACTATTCTTTCCTCTTTGAAAACGTTACAGTTGTTGGTAATCTCTCTATTCTTTCATTTGATCGTTCATTAATTGAGGTCATATATGAAATGTGTTACTTGAGCATGATTTTCATATATTATTTTGACTCAAGAATTGCGTAAAATTTATGAAATGATCATAGGCAATCCTTGTCATATCACCCATATTATCCTTGATCTTACCTTATATATTTTCCCTCGTCGGCCCCTTTAAGCCGAAATATTAGCCTTTCGTTTCATTACCCAAAATCCCATAACCAACTCCTAATTGGAGTTTTAAACCATATATATTACCTTACATGCCTTTGTTTGGAATGCTGCTTGAGATTGAATGATGTTACGTTGCTGTGCAATTTAGGCATCTGAGAGTGTAAAAAGTTCAGAAAATAAAAAGTGAAGAAAAAGTGAAAAAGAGAAAGAAAGAAAAAAAAAGAAAAAGTGAGAAAAATAAGAAAAGAAAAGACAGAGAAAGATGTATATTTTGTGTATAGTGTTCAATAAGCTTTGATTACTCTCCAATTGTTATATCCAATGCATTTTTGTGAACTGGTTTTCCAATTTTGTTATTGCCCGCATTCTTCCGATTATTCCAAGTTTTCATTCCGAACACTTTGAATTCGTACATACATTCCTTTCATTTCGTACCCTAGCCAACCCTACATTATAATCCTATTCAAGTCCTATATGATCTTAAGTAGATGTAATTCAAAGGTTCAAATAGTTTTGATAATCTGTGAAAATGCATTTCGCCTCTTTTAATGAGAGGTATCTTTCATTAGGATTACAATTTTTCATTTTATATATAGCGTTCTTCATTTATGACATGTGTGCGGCCTAGTTTCCATTTACATTTACTCTTTATGCCCGTATGTTCCGTGTGTTACCTCCCTATTTTGAGTGAATTCACTTGATGGTTGTGATGCCCGTGAGGATTGAATATATTCTTTCTTTATTTAGTATTCGATTTATATAAGTTTTTGCCAAATCACACTTTGCATGTGCTCGCTCCCCTCCCACATTTTAAGGTTTCAATTCTATGAGGTGCATTCTATAATGTTAATGATTTGGACTTTTGTTTGAATTCATTCATTGTGATAATAATATGTATGAAATCTTGTTCGCTATTATTGGGCTTATCGCATGTTGGTTTGGGCTTATTTTGAGGAAACCATGTCATGTTTGTGGGTATCATCTCTGAAAACCCTCATGAGACGACACTCGTCGACTAGGGTAACCTAGTGGTTTAACGGCTTAATACATATGCTAAATGCAATTGTGCTCCCTACGAAAGTGGTATTTATATTTCGATGCATATATACGTCTTGTACTTCCCTCTGTGGACTGGTTTTGTTTGTTTCATTACTAGGGACTAGCAATGTCTAAGTTAGGGGGTGTTATTCGTATCGAATGTTATATATATTCGCCCGTTATCTTTATGCATTCTAGTGCTTTTACGTCCCTAAATGCCTATATATATTCTCATTAACTAGACAACCTTGGATTTGGATATATACATGCTTTGCAAGGGTTAATTATGCTTTTGTAGGTATTGGAACGCTAAAAGTGAGGAACCGTTGCATTATGAAGAAGTTCCGTCACTAGATGCTACTTCAAGGGCATGTTAGTCAATTCACATTTCTTCTCCAGCTCATGGAAATTCCATGGATACTTAGTTCGTTGAGTTAGCATCGCGTGGCCGCAAATGGTACGTCGTTTTGAGTTCGGACGATGAAGTTATGGCCGTTTCCATTAATGGACCTTTCCCCCTCTTTATGGACCAAATAGCTGCCAAAAACAGAGTACCGGTCGACCGCGGTTTGAGGCCCGATAGACCGCGGTTTTAGATTTTGCCGTGGAAAGGAGACAATGTGTTTTTAATTGAAGGCGCGGTCGACTCCGCCCCTGCAACCGGTCGACCGCGGTCACCAGGTATTTGTTACTCTTTTCCTTTTATTTTATTTTTCCTTTATTTCTTTTCCAACTTAATATATAAACCAATTTTGGTTTCTATTTTCAGATATAATTCATTTTAGGTTAGTTTAAGTTAGGGTTTGGAGGTGGAGATCTCATTCTTCTTCCTCTCTTGGTTTGACACCCATTTGGATTTGTAAGTGTGCACTATTCATCTTCCCTACCAATTAATATAGTTTGTATTTCTTTAATTCTTGCTTTGTAGTTAATTTACTTGCTTTCTAATTTAGTTTTACTTGATTTATTTACATGCTTTCATTTATTTCTTTCTAGTGTATATTTACCGTGTTTATTTCCCGCATTTTTATCATGCTTTATAGCTAAATTAGTCTAGGTTGTGTTGAATTGAATTCACTTTGGGTTGACATGTAGCTTTTCTTTGGTGATGGAGTTTTACGGGTCTATTTCAAGTGCGTTGTCGTAGTTATTACGCCTAGGAGATTTGATGGGGTATATCATGTATGCTCCGTGCTTATGACCTTGCGTGCGTAATTTTCGGGGTATTTGTTGATGCCAAAATCGTGTAAGACTTTTATGCGAATTTAGGGGTGTGACAACTTTTGGTTTAATTAACTGTCGAAACGAGACGCAGTCTAAATAACTCGTTGACCCATGTGACCATTTTATACTAATTAACTCGGGTGAGGGATATTCGACGCAATCTATAGTTTTTACCGCTTTGTTAATCTAGTTTAAATACACTCGCCTAGATTAATCTTTACCTTTTATGCATCTTTTACTTTTTGTGTATAATCATCTTTTACACTTTTATTTAGGAATATTAAACATTATAAATTATAGCAACTCATCTTTGTGGATTTCGATACCCGGACTTAGCCGCTATACTCACCCGTTGAGTGTAGTCATAAGTTAAGGTTTTTGTATAGTTGAGGTGAGCTGAATTCAAAACGACCGACGCTTAGGTGACGCTCGCGTCGTGGAGAAACCCTCCCTATCAGTGGCAATCATGGCAACTCCTCTAGAATTACATCGAAAAATTCTCTAACCACTAGTTTATCTTCAATTTTAAGTGTCTTTTTGCTAATATCAACAATATAGGCTAAATACCCTATACAACCTTTAATCAATAACTTCCTGCTCTTGATTGCTGATATACGACAATTAAGAACAACATTCCTTTCTCCTGTAAATTGGAACTTGAATTCACGTAGCAAATAAAATATAACTTCTTTTTTAAAACAATTAATAGAAGCATTATACGATGATAACTAATCCATCCCAATATGATATCAAAATTCTAAATGGCCAATAATATCAAATCAATATATAAATCTCGATCACCAATTTACAAGACAAAATATTAATAAACATGCTCAACCAGAATTACACTTTCCACTGGGCTCGAAATATACTAAGTTGTAACAACCCGCGTAATTTTTAGGGTATTTTCGAAATAAAGAGGAAAAATAAATTTTGAGATAAAATTATTTTTATTGCTCAAATATGTTGGTTATTATTTTTAAAGGCGAGAATTTCAAACGATTTCAAAATCGGAATTAAAATGGAGTTTTAATTGAATTTTTATTATTTAGAAGAGTCCTCAAAACATAAAACTCTCTAAGAGTCCTCGGAACATAAAACTCTCTAGTAAAAATAATATTTTTTAAAAATTCGGGGTATGGTAAGGCCTGGTGACTCCGGTTAATGTGTTGTTGAGAAATTTATTGATAAAATGCTATTGAGATTTGCATTATTTGATTTGAGTATTCGTAGTCGTATTGTTGCGCTTTGGATTTGATTGGGATGATTTATAGCGAGGATTATTTTGGGAAGATTTTAATACAGGGGAGAAGACTTGTATTATTTTGATGTATAGAGCATTGGAGATTTGTATTTTTCGAGTTAGATAGTTGTTGTATTTATTCGAGAGAATTGTTGTATTTATTTGAAGAGATTTGAGATTAGTCGGTTCTTTTGTATTATGGGATTTAGATGCTCTATACCTTGTTATTTATGGATTTGAATTAGTTTTATCGACAGTAGCGCTCCGTTCGCTCTCCCCGGGCGGGCGGGGTGTTACAGAATGGTATCAGAGCTTAGGTATACGACCACCCTCGGGTCTTGGGTTTTGGGTCAGTTGCGTTTTTGTGGCGCGTATTTTTGGAGATAGAATTTTTAGAGAATCGCTTCGCGTTAGGCATCTAGATTATATGTGAGGAATTTATTTTTGGTGACGAGATTATTTCTTTGGAGATTGTTGGCCTGATTTTTTTTTAGAGTTAGGCATTCGGCGAATTTCGAGGGCGAAATTCCATTGTTAGTGGGGAAGTGTAACAACCCGTATAATTTTTAGGGTATTTTCGAAATAAAGAGAAAAAATAAATTTTGAGATAAAATTATTTTTATTGCTCAAATATGTTGGTTATTATTTTTAAAGGCGAGAATTTCAAACGATATCGAAATCGGAATTAAAATGGAGTTTTAATTGAATTTTTATTATTTAGAAGAGTCCTCAAAACATAAAACTCTCTAAGAGTCCTCGGAACATAAAACTCTCTAGTAAAAATAATATTTTTAAAAATCCGACCGTCCGATCAAGCTGAATTTTTGTCAGCAGTCCTGTCTCACCGTTCACTACAACATACTAAAATTTCAAGTGATTCCAATGGTTCGATCATCCGAAATAAAATTTTTAGTGTTTGTATCTGATTAGAACTCTTTTCTAAATCAAACTCTTAATCATTTATATATCAACAAATTCGTGGCTTGGCTTTTCAAATCACTTTTTCTCAAACTTTTCAACCAGAAGACCTCTCTAAAATTACACCCTTTCATCTACAAACCATTGCCCCAAACTTATTCAAGATTTCAACCTTAGATTAGAAAGCTTATTTGGTGTTTTCTCGAGTTTGGGCTAGAACGAGATTTGATTATTTTCGCGAGAAGAACGTGATGGTGTGATTAGAGTTTGAGGCTGAAATTATGTGATGATTCATGTTGGTTCCTTTTGGTGGTTTAAGGTATGGGGTTTTACACAATATGCTCCTGAAATCTCGCGAGTGTTTATTCCGTTGAATTCTTGTTAATTGAACTCATACTTTGAATTGTTAAATTCTTGGAAATCTGGAAAAATAATTGTTGGAATTATTTTCATTCATGAGGTATTATTCATGTTGTTTTGAGCACGCTGTCATGAGATTTTAATATGGCACTGATGTTGGGCACCCGCCAAGACTCCTTTTCCGGCTACTTGATAAAGTACGGCGCGGTATGGTGAGGCCTGGTGACTCCGGTTAATGTGTTGTTGAGAAATTTATTGATAAAATGCTATTGAGATTTGCATTGTTTGATTTGAGTATTCGTAGTCGTATTGTTGCACTTTGGATTTGATTGGGATTATTTATAGCGAGGATTATTTTGGGAAGATTTTAATACAGGGGAGAAGACTTGTATTATTTTGATGTATAGAGCATTGGAGATTTGTATTTTTCGAGTTAGATAGTTGTTGTATTTATTCGAGAGAATTGTTGTATTTATTTGAAGAGATTTGAGATTAGTCGGTTCTTTTGTATTATGGGATTTAGATGCTCTATACCTTGTTATTTATGGATTTGAATTAGTTTTATCGACAGTAGCGCTCCGTTCGCTCTCCCCGGGCGGGCGGGTGTTACATAAGCACAATTAAGAAATGAACATGGTCTACCCAAATATGAAATAATAGGTAATGCTATAAATGAATGTGTAGATCCAGGATCAATGAGCGCATATAGATCTTTATTTGCAATAAAAAATTTATCTGTAACAACTTTCGGTGTAACATGAGTATCTTGCAACGTCATCGCAAACACTCGTCCTCCATCATTCGATCAATTTGCTTGTTCTATACCTCTTCGATTAGGCATACATTCTTCCCAATTTATCCCTTAATTTAGTTACTTTTAGCATCTCGAACAACGTAATCAATTTGACTTTATTTCATAATCTTGCTACTGACGTATCGTAACGAGTACACCGAGTTTCTGGTATTTCGTATGAATTTTGCAGGTATTTAATGTCAAGAAAGAAAGAAAGAAACTGGAAGAATCGAGAAACGAAAAGAAAGAAAGTCCAAAGGGCAAAAGTGTAATTTCTACCCGAAATTCGGATGAGGTACCTAAAGAGAAGTTGAAGATATCAAGCTCATGAGCACATAGGAAGAAATGACACCTCAATCGGATCCCGAAACAAAAGTTATGAGTAGTCAAAGTTGGAAAAAAAAAGTCAAAAGGGCAGACCGATCCGCAGTAGGACCGGACCGATCCGCTGTGCAATAATCCAGAGGACCCCGAATCGAAAGCAAACCGAAGAAGGAAGAAAAATAAAAGAACTGGTCCACCACGGACTGGTTCGCCAAAAAATTAAAAGAACCGATCCGCTTTCCAGGCAGACCGATCCGCCTAAGCCCAGGACCGGTCTGGCTATCGAGATTTGAAATTCTATCTTCTTCAATTTGAGAGTCCTAGTGCAGCTAAAACTCCTAAATTTTTATAGGGTATATAAACTCGATTTTTTATCATTATTTGGACAAAAAATTTTAGTTAATTTTCCATTCTTTTCCAGCAAACCCTAGTTTAGAGATAGTTTACAATTTTTGTTTCAAGATTGAAGGTTATTCAGAATTCTGTGTTCTTAATTGCTGTTGTTACTGCTTTGGTAAGATTAGTGAGTTATTTCCTCTCTTCAATTCCATTCTACATCATTCTACAAATTTTTCTTAGTTTAATCATGATTTTCTGCAATTCAAAAATTGGTTTCAATAGTTTCAGCATGTTAGGCTATATTTTCTAAGGTCGAGATACATGAACCCAGCCCGATGTGTTAGTTGCATGTGTATAACATTAATCCTATGAATTTAGTGATTGATTATGACCGTATTGTGTAGGGACATGACAATTGTAGATCTTTAGATCTCGTTTTCTTTTGAGTAACCGGGATGCTTTAGAATACAATTTAAGTGTAACTATCGTGATACCGATTTACTCGTCCTCAGATTAAGTATGATGCGGGCTTGAACCTCATATACATAATGCTTGGGAGTACTAAATTCTGGGTCTAGTTAATCAGTTAAATTTATGATTAGTATTATAACTGCAATACACTAGGATTGGGGGATTGTATTCCCGTCCTGTTTTTCTCATCATATAGTTTACAATTTTAAATCAGCATTTTCGATAATTTAGTATAATTGCATCTTTTCATAATTTCATAAATTTCATCTAGTATAGTCATTCTCAAAACCAAATCATTTTTCCTTTCTTTTTAGAGTCAGAGTTAGGATTCACTCATCTTTCCCGTCGTTACAACTTCGTTGTCCTAGTTCCTTGAGGATACGATCCCGACTTACTGGGTTTATTACTAACGCGCCAGGCTTGCACTTGAGCCTAGAGTGAATGCATATTAGAGACACTTTCTGAGTCGTGTCAAGTTTTTGGCGCCGTTGCCGGGGACCTAGGTTGACTTAGGATTAGATCGAGTAAATCTAAAACTTTGACCAAAAATTTCAAAAAAATCAAAAAAAAAAAAAAAAATTCAAAAAAAGCACAAAAAGATTCACCATCATCACTCACAAGCTGTTAATGAAAAATTCTGAACTCACTCCCACACCCCATAATACTCCAACCAGTATTCACAAAAATCCAATAGTTGAGTACGATCCTGATAGCCCCCACACTCCTAACACCCCACAGTTATGGATTCCACCTCCCACACCGTCACACTCAATCTCCAATAACACTCCATTTTCTTTCTTAGTACACACTTCAGAGCACACTCCGAGTACACCAAGTGAGGACACCGAGTCGCTAAGAGAGAGAGAGATGTCGTAACACGGTAGTGCAGCTGCCGGTGAGGAAGGGTTTTTCCCTTTTTTTTTATAGAACTCACAGAAAATGTTTGAGTTGACCCTTAAATTAAATGTAAGATTCTATTAAGATATACTAATTACTAGTAGGATAATTTGGGTTTGATATGGATATCATGAGGAGGGTTTAAGGCTAAAAATTGATTTAGCTTAACAGGTAATTGTAATACCCCATAATTTTATTGGTTTTATTTAATTGGATTAATTAAATTAAATGGGAATTAATTGAAAATTAATCCGGATTTAAATACTAGCGAGACGTGAATTGGTATTTGATTATGATGATAATATTGAGCATTACTGAATTTATATAGTAATATATGATTATTGATAATATTAAAATTGTCGCGAGTCATAAATACGACAATCTGGGAAATTAAGTTGGGACGCGCGTGTTAGTCGCGTCAGGAATTAATTTAATTAGATTAAAAAGTAAATTATAATTTAATCATCTGTATGGTCATTTTGAGTGCGTCAACGTGTCCGAAGGGGTTGAGATAGTCAGAAAACACTAGCCGGGGGTTTAGTTTGGGTCCCAGGGCATTTTTAGGCCAAACCGGCAACCCGGGAGGGTATTTTGGTCATTTTAAAATTTAAGAAAATAAGACCCACGAATTTTAAGGTTTATTTAATTATTATTGGGAAGGCCATTAGGTCCATTATGAGCCAAAAACAAAGAGTGGGCTACGTGAGTTAGAGGAGAAGTTGCAGGAAGTTTCCAAACCCTAGCCACCACCAACCACCACCAAATCTTGACGGAATTATGACCAGAAAGAAGGAAAGAACCAACCCTTGAATGCCATCAACGATTCTGAACATCAAACTTAAGGAAAGTGATTTAATTCCATTAGTTTTCAGCGAATATATCTTCCATGTTAGTGTAGAAATTGATTTTTGTCTTGAAAGATGATAAACACCCATGGAATTTGAGGTAGAACTATAAATATTGGATAGTAATTGCATGTAGATTAGTTCTGGACGAAATCCAGTAACCAAAATATAACCCTTGATGAATTAAGAACGGATTTAAGAAGATAAATATCATGATTCTTGTAGAAAATAGAAAACTAGGGTTTTTATGAAGATTTGATTTAGTAGGGTTAATTGTTAATGATGTAATGGTTTTGGAATGTTAAAAATATTGTATTTAGGTAGTATAATGATCCTACATCCTTAGTCGAGAATTTCATACCTTGTAATGGAGTTTTGGGACAAATCTGGGACTGAAAAATGAAGCAGTCTGTAGCCTTATCTGGTGCGATCGATGGATCGGCATTCATAGGTCGATCGATCGACCACCATCGATCGATCGATATCCAAGGTCGATCGATCGACCTTCCCAGAAATTGTAATATTTTTCCCCTTATTGAATTTTAGCAATTTCGACCCTAGAGAATTATTGGTGGGGACCTTGTGAACACTTTTAGATTTATGGAAGACCAGTAGGAATGTATATGAGACCCGAATTATTATTAGAATTATATTTGGGAGTTATGTTAGACCTAATAAGGTTCGACGAGTGAGGTACTATTAAAGACTACGATTAAATGAGTTAAATCTATATAGTTGATAATATAAGGTTAGTGGCAGAAATATGGACCTTAAGAGTATTGGATTAAAGTGTGGGAATAATAGGAGACTTAGTAACCTTTATGAGTTAGGTTTTAAGTACTTGAAACTACGACGTGAGATGTGCCGGTGGACTATATTATATAACTATCCGGAAGTATAAAAATGTACTAATTGGATTAGTGGTATATGGATTGAGAAAATACCTTTAATAATATTATAAATTATCTAAGTTGTGTGAATGCTTAGTATATGGATTTATATGTGTATGACATACCTACCATACTTGCTATCACGGGAGGTTGGCTTTCGAAACAGGGCCATCTAATCTTTGTGTGCATACGGGGGGATTTAGATTGGTACCTTAAGAACATAGGGTTGTGAATGACTTATTTGTGAGTTGATAAGTCAGCTGACCATGGGAGCGTAGGTATGTGCGTGACCCATGGGTATGTGAACTATGTTCGCCTCCAATATATGTGATTTTTCTTATTAAAAACGATTCCTGAGAGATTCAGAATACGTAGTCCTTATGTACGTGATGTACCGGGATTTGATAGCAGAGTATGTGTGCACCGCAGCTTAGACTAGGGGTTCCCCAATTGTATAATTATGTTGGAATTTATATATTGGTGATGATAATAGACTCCTTGTTATTGTGTGTGAATATTTGCAACACTTTGAGTAAAGTTAAAAATGAGAATTTCATATAAGATCTAATATAAATTAATCTGAGAAATGAAAGGTAGATTCACATAAGTTAGATTGGAATGTCTGGAACAAACCCCTATATAATCATGTGGGGCCAGGTTGCAGTATAAACTAGTAGTTAGAGGCATAAATAGGATGGGTTATGGATATACGTTAAGCATGCACATTAGTTGAGAGGTGAGAAACTCATGTGAGAGCATGGAACTGACATGTACTTAATATTCATTATTTAATGCAATTAAACACTTGCTATATTTTAAACTATTTTCACATCGGGCTCTGACCCGTTTGCTTTCAAATCTATTTTCTTGAAAAAACTTTTTAGGTGCCCAGCCACAGGGACGCCAAGCTTAGGAGTTCCATTTCAGTGACGTGTTGTAGCTGCTGTGGAAGTTACAGGATTTTGGATGATAGACGCCTCCACATTCTATATTGATTCCATTTCATACTTATCCAGTTGTTAGGGCATGTCGCCCCATTTCTTTTAGAAACGGTTTTATCATACTCAGTTTCATTTCAGTGTTGGAGTTAATTAATTATTCAGACTTTGTATTTGGTTTTATTTAGTATTTGGATTATTCAGAGGAGTATTCCTTCAGACTCATTTTTATTCCATTATTATTCTATTGTGACTGTGATGTGATTGTGACACCTTTAGCTCATAATTTAATTTGTTGCATGTTAATCTAATTAAATTAAAATTGACATCTCACTATTTAAAATATTAGGTGGTTAGTAATTGTTTAAATAAATGTTTTCGACGGTGATGCTATGAACTGAACCAACTTGACATTTTATATTAATTTGAATAAAGTAGTAGCTACCCGATATTTAATTAGTCGGGGTGTCACAGTAATAAAATCTTATTTGGATATTGATTTCTTATTCTGGAAAATTAGGGGAATGTTAGACCAAGACCAGTAGGCCCTGAGTGGGATTGCCTACAAAATTTACTTAAGGGACACTTGGCAACCATTCGAGTATTGAGTAACACTCGGGAATTTACTATTGGAAATATTATGTTGAACACTTGAGAGATATTATACTACGTACGGGGCATATGATATAGGCTACGTGTATACCTATGATGATATTATACATATGTATGGGTGGTGTGTATACCTATTGTTTGATTTGTATGTGCAATCATACCTAGGCTACTATCTATCACGGGAGTTTTCGTGTCGTGGACAATCTTATTCTGATGAGCCCACTTGGGGGATATTGACTTGTACCTCAGGACATAATCCTTAGGGATTGGGCACCACTTGTGCAAATGAGGGTGTGACCAGTCATTTGGGTGCATTATGTTTGAGCGTATCCTAAAGTCTTAGAGCTATGTTCTCTCTCAATATTATGTGATTTGATTTATGGTTCGGGGGAGATTATCCGAGCCAGTGTCCTTATATAGTACATGATGTATCGAGACTTGATAGTAGAGTGTGCCCACACCACAGGTCTCCATCAAGGGGTGTTTTATACGTATATAAGATAAAAATAATGTATATATGTACGCATGTTGGATTATTTTACGAGTATGTTAGTAGATAAGATAGATTGTGATATCTAAATTATTCAAATGTATGAGAACCAAATCAGTAAATAGTGATATCTAAATTAACCAAAGCATACGAGAACTAAATCATTTAGTAGAGATTCCTAATGAGTATAAAGAATTGGGAAAATGTAGTAACGTATTGCATGGATAATACAGGTGGGCACTAAAGTTGTTTAGATGCGAAGAAATGTAAGTCAGACTAGTTAGGCTGGTAGCATTACTAGGTGGGTTAGAATACTATGTTAGGGGTGCACATTAGTTGAGGGGTGAGGATCTCAAGTGAAGTCACGCGATACTAACATGTATTTAGTATCTTATCTTGTTGCATTTTAAACACTTGCTAAACTTTTTAAAACTATTTTACTTGGGCTCTGACCCATTTCAAATCCTTTTTGTCAAAACCATTTTAGCTGCTCAGCCACAGCGACGCCAGGTATAGGAGTTCCCCCATTTGACGCGCTGCAGCTGCTGTAAAGGTTGCAGGACCTTGCTCTTTATTTCCAAATTTAATTTTGAGTGTCGCTGCACTCCACTCTACACAATTGTCCTCGGATTTTCTACTTCCATTGGCCCATTACACTTTCTTTCTTTCTTCTCCGCATCTTCACCGATGACTTTTCAAAAGCTTCCCTATGATTTCCCCTTGTCGACTACGCTAGATAATCCTGAAATCCCTCCACCGTTACCTAGGACTATGCCTGGGGAACCCTTTTATTACCGAGTGATGATTATGTTATCACTTTCTTAAATAATACTCATGGTGACTTTTATCACGTCCACCATTCCCAAATTACTCTATGTCTTCTGTTGGTCTTCTTCTCATGTCCTCCTTCTTATGGCCCTCGCTGGTTGTCCTATAATGTTCGGTGCTCGATGTACAAACGATTTCGTATAATGAGTCACATCAATTATAATTCATAGCAGAAGAACGTAAGTCGCATACATAAGGGAAGACATCAATCCTATAATAAGGCTCTACATCAAAGAATGTTGCGCTGAAACGTAGAAAGTCGTACGGATCCTAAGGACACTAGAACTTGATGCTCTGATACTGTGACAACCCGCCTACTAATATAATAGGTGGCCAACCCAATACTCTAATAATCAGAGGAATCATAGATGGTCCATTCTCAGCATCACTATCGATTAAAATAATAGTACGAGATAACCACCAATCATTTTAGAAAACGGAATGTCAATTTAAAAAAAAAATTATAAGTAAAAGAAAACACTTAGACAATCCAATTTGCAAAAACGGTGGATACCAAAAATCAATGGATTAAGGAAAGACAGTATAATAAATAATAACCGAATAAGCTGTCGGTTAATAGACCAATACAATCAGTTACACCGAGTATTACAATTTAATATCACAGTAAAAATAAATGAATGAAATGCTTGGGCAATGTGACACCTCGCCTAGTTAAATACCGGGCGATCAATCCTTTATTAAATTAAAAATCAAGGTGAACAGTTGGTTCATTCTTAGCATCACTGTCGCAAAATAAAATTTCCGAATTTAAACAGCCTAAATAATTAAGCTAAGTGTCAAAACAATTTAAAACTTTATTTCCATCTTTATTAAATTACAATTTGAAGACCTTTTAAATAACCAATAGTTTAAGAACCACCTAAGTGCTACGGATAGCAATCAACACAAAAGAATTAATCCATCTAGGTTTATCAAACCAAATTTAAACTACAAATGAAATCATCCTGACAAGAGTTAATACTCAAAGAGTAACGAATGCTGAAAATAAATAAACATACATCTCTAACAAATATATACTGAATGGGAAACGGGCGACACATGCTCTAACTATGAAGATCTATAACATGAACCGAATCAATGAAGAGGTCATCTACAATAAAGACCAGAAGCTCCCACATAAGCTACATCGCGTCCAATCCAAAGAACCTATGCATGATGCCCCTGTGGCTGAGCACCTGTAATATATACATATATATATATACAAGAGAGAAGAGATAACAGAAAATGGGTCAGAGCCCGATTGTAAAACAGTTTTAAAAGATTAGTTTAGCAAGTATTTAAAATACTTACCTTCTAATGCAACAACATGCTAGTATGAGACACTCTCTTGAGAATTATCACCTCTCACCTAATGTGCACGTCTACCGTACTACTAAACCTCAAAAGTCTATCTCACTTATTCTCCATAAAGTTTTATCTCAAGAATTAACAGGGTGATAATATTTAGTTTAGAAAATTAATCTCTTCAAGATTTCTTACACTATTTAGAACAAATCGGTACCGTTATGAAGTTCCCGAACCCATTAAGAAAGTTGCAACACTTATTCATTACCTAACTACTTATATGCATAGTAGAAAGTTCCCATATAAATATACACATATATATATATTAGTCTCCCATATAATATATATACTAACGGCACCCCACATAAAAAACTATGGTGCTGGCATACTCTGCTATCAAGTCCCTGTATCACACATATTTAGGGAAATACTAGTTCGGAGTCTCTCTCGAACTGCATTAACATAAAACACATACAAATGGAGGCGAATCATAGTTCCAAGTCACTAAGAGGTCAGCACATACCCTCACGTCTCTTAGGACCGTCTGACTATCAATCAGATAGCCTGTACCAAGGAATCCTATGTTCTAGGGTACGAGTCAATATCCCCCATAAAGGTCCCATCGAGATAAGACTGTCCCGGCGTGGAAACCCCCTTGATAGCAAGTAGCCCGAGTATGATTTTCATACAAATATAATATATGCACAATCCCACAGTCATATATATATATCCACATTGCTAAATTCGGTGAGCTCACGACCCCTAATTATAATTATCCATTATTACACATTTTACTCGATTATTTCGTATAACAGACTCGTTATTTGTATTCTCATTTATTATTCACTTCATACTCACTTCTCCTCTCTCGAAGTATTCTAAGTATAATTTCAGTAGGCATTCACTCACTTACGTTCCGGTCTAACTCCCTTACGGGTCCCGATCTTTTTATTAAATATACGCATGATTTCTTATACACATGAATCATTCCTCGTTAACCCAAAATCTCATCCTACACTAAAATGTTACTCAACGGGGTCTACCTAGGCCCTACTGGTCATCTCTATATCCCATTATACTCCAACAACAACAATCAAGGGTTCCCATACATCTTAATCGGATTAAACTAATGAATGAGGAATATTCAGTTTTCCAGGAGGGGTCGATCAATCGATGGTAGGTGCTCGATCGATCGATGCGTCGATCGATCGATGCTCCTGGGTCGATCGATCGGTCAAGCAGGTATGACGAAACTGCAAAATTTCCAGTTACGGGTTTCTTCTTCCAAAATCATCCAAACCAATATATTTGACTTCCAAACTCTCAACAATTTATACTAAAAGTGTTATATCCTCAAATAAGTGGTATTCTACGTACGACATTCGAATTTTCATCATGTATAACGAATTAAAAGGAATACAATCCATAAAAATATCAAGAACCCTAATATTTTCTTTATTTAGTTTCTTCCCATTCTTTTCCTAGATTTTGTACTCCTAATTTACTGCAATTTCGTGGTTCAACCTCTACATGTGTATTTGATTTCCAGAATATGTCGTTTCCTTCTACAACATGCAAATTAGAGTATCCCATACATTCTTTCTTTCATAAAAACTAGTCCTAAACAACCCTAGACTAACATGATTGAGACATTAACTAAAAACAAAGCAAGATAGATACTTGCCTAAAATTCAAGGTTCTGATTTCGTGGATGAAATGGTATAGTTGCGTTCCTCGTCGCGCGATCTACGTTTTGGTGGTGGTGGCGGTGAAAACGGTTGAGTCTTTGGCCTTGAATTTCTTGAAAATCTTGCCAACTTCTTCTCTAATGGCCGTCCTTTGATTTTGTGTTTGTTAACCCTAGAAGAAAACTCCTAAAGGCTGATATATCCTTAGGAAATTCGTGGGTTTAATTCCCCCAAAATATAAAATGTCTGAAATACCCTCCCGGGATGTCAATTAGGCCTAAAAATGCCCCGAGACCCAAACTAAACCTCCGGGTACACTTTTCGGACTATCTCGACCCTTACGGACACTTTGACGCACTCAAAACGACCATACGAGTAACTTATAATTTATTCACTTTTTATAATAATAATTTAGTCCTGACATGACACATGCCCGTCCCGACTTAAATTTCCATAATTGTCATTTTATTCACTCGTGATAATTTTTTTTAACAAAATCAATTCTAGATATTAATTTACTCAATAAGTAATATCTAACGAATCAACAAACTTTCAATAGTTACTACCTCTCGTCACGCTAGTAAATATTTAGACCAACTTTCAGGATTAAAATTAAA